>CM068838.1:73114791-73524791 GCA_028554795.2 Sinohyriopsis cumingii | reverse complement strand
CTGCTCCATATGGAGTGCAAAGTTCAGAGTTTCACGATCAGTGTAAATCGGTCGCTTTCGTTCTTTTATTCATTTTAATTTTAAGTATATTGGATTATTTTAGAACCTAACATAAAATCATGTTCTTTCCTGCCAGATGTTAAATAAAATAACTTGCATAGTTTCGTGAATACATTGTTCCAATAAACTGAATGAGGTCTGCTTTAAGCATATGATTTTGGGTTTAAGTTTCTTTTTCACAAATTTGAATAACAGAATTATCTTTAATATTAAGAAATTCGTCAATGCTTTTTTCCTTAAATATTATCAAGAAGGCTGTCAATATTTTTTTATAATTGCTTTTTAGACATAGGTCAATGTCTTTTAATAAGTGCTTTTATGGAGCCCTTCTCTGCTTGCTCTATAATTACTTTTATGAAGCCTGTATATGATTGATCTATAATTACTTTTAAGAAGCTCGTCCATGCTTGCTCTATAATTACTTTTATGACATAGTTCAATGTCTTTTAATTAAGTGTTTTTATGAAGCCCGTCCATGCTTGCGCTATAATTACTTTAATGAAGCCCGTCCATGATTGCGCTATAATTACTTTTATGAAGCTCGTCTATGCTTGCTGTATAATTACTTTTAAGAAGCACGTCTATGCTTGCTCTATAATTACTTTTATGAAGCCCGTCGATGATTGCTCTATGTTTACTTTTATGAAGCCCGTCTATGCTTGCTCTATAATTATTTTTATGAAGCCCGTCTATGCTTGCTCTATAATTACTTTTAAGAAGCACGTCGATGCTTGCGCTATTTTTACTTTTAAGAAGCCCGTGTATGGTTTCACTATAACTGCTTTTTAAGAAACCAGTAGCTGCTTGCTCTGTAATCTCTCCGTCTCTCTGTGTCTCTCTCTCTCTCTGTCTCTATCTGTCTCTCTCTTTATATATATATATATATATATATATATATATATATATATATATATATATATATATATATATATATATATATATATATATAGAGAGAGAGAGAGAGAGAGAGAGAGAGAGAGATAAACCCCGTTGATCCGGACGCCGTCGTTCCCACTGAATAAGTCCGGATTAACCAGTTTTCTGGATCATTGAATCATGCACATTTTTATTTTACGATGTCATCACACTGTATACACATGTACATGTATATGCTAGCTGTAAATACACTGTATATTCAATAATGGTCGAAATAAATTAATAAATACATATATTGACTTGTGTTTATTTCACATTATTATAACATGCGCTTCTACATACGTGTACAGTAAATATTCATGTTATCCGACTGACTGTATTTTCCTATACGATTTATCGAATTTTCTTATTTTGGACAGATTTATTTCGGATTATCTAAACATGTTTTTTAGTAATTTTACACTTGGTCCCCGATTTTGATTTCCGCATCCGGTTGATTAACGGAGCAAATTAACGTTTAGGAATTCCGCTTCCGTTGAATTATGTCAGGAGAGCGAGGTTTCCTGATAAACGGAGTCCAGATTAACGAGCCATCTTAGGCAGGCTTAAAATTGTAGTTAGTAATATTTCAACGATTGTAGATCTAACGAAGAATTTGTAAGGAATTTGTTCTTGGACATTATAATTTTTAAAAATATTCAGGGCGGAAGGCCATAAACTATCTTCGTGAGATACATCTTATTCATTCACACTCACTGATCCATGACTGTCTTCAGATATCGTTTGCTTTGCAGTGTAAAGCTGTATATCTCCTATCATTTTGATTCAATCGTTTTCTCGGATTGCTTGAATCAAAGCCGTTGGTCCAGTTTCTTGCTGTAATATTGCAGACCCCGCGAGAAGATGGCGTTGGATGGTGATAAGAAAGAAGGTCAAGACCAACAGCATAACGAAAACCCGATGAAGCTTATAGAGCATAATCGAATACTGTACCCGTACTATTTTGGACAAGAACCACGTATCCAACTTGAAAATATAAAGAATATCCAAAGCAAAACCGGGGATATCTTTGTTTGCTCGTATCCTAAGTCTGGTAAATATGAATCCTAACACTAACAACAAATATATATATATATATATATATATATATATATATATATATATATATATATATATATATATATATATATATATATATATATATATATATATATATATATATATATATATATATATATATAAAAGTGGCTTTGCTATTTAACGGCATAAGTAAATTCAGCATCATCCTGACTAATTATAGGTCTTTTATTCTTGGAAATTCATGAGTGTTATGATTAGATTTGATTTATTTTTTCAGCCAAATTCAAAGTGCTGAAGTCAGCTTTTGAACAGTTCACTTTTAAAGTGCTTAACAATCTTGCAATTACAAAAGTGTTGTCTTCCTGTCTGTAGTCTTAATGTACCTCTCTGATTGTTTGTAAACCCCACCCCACCCAACCAATTTACCCGCCCCCCCCCCCCACACAAATGAGGTTAAAGATGCATAAAGTCGGTTAATGTATTGATTTATAATTTCAAACCTGATTATGACCAAGGGACCCTAACACCGTTATCGTCTGTGCGTTTCACTCTGACAGGAAGTTTTCAGCGTAAAAGACTACCCTACTTGCCAGTCATTTCAAGTTTCTGGACAATTCCATTTTCAGCGAAGGAGTGTATGCACGAAGAAGCATGTACGTAGATAGTAGGAAAATACGAGGCTCCCGCTATTTACAATAACCAATCAAGCAAAGGGAAATAATAACAACTTCAAATTTGCCTTTACGTTATTTTCACAAGAAGTGTAATTTATATGGTCCTGTGTACGAAGGGATATAACTCTAAACACTTAACATTATGTTAATTTACGGAATTATCCGAAGGTTACAGAATAGGATGAACTCTGTCACTGTTGTCGGAGGAAAATAAACCTGCCTATAGTGTACTCCATAGTGCGCCGTGCTAGTATGGAAAGTCCGTTATGCACGAAAGACGCAGACGATGCCAGTGTTAGGGCCATGCTGGTTTCAGTCAGCTTAGAAATTATAAATCAATGAATGAAGTTTTGTGCACCTTTAATCACATTAAATATTTCTGTTATTGAAATAGGTAGGGATTACAAACTAACGGGGAGGTATATTCAGACTATACAAAATTAAAAATTTTACTTGTCACACTGAGGTCAAACTGTATTTTTGATGACTATATAAACCTCGCAAAAAGTTATTCAAACCGAATATCTATTAATTAGTAGAATGCCTGAAATAAATATTTATCATCCAAATCTAATATACAAGTATTAAGTACAGCTCTTTTTTTTCTTTTCTTTTGGTCGTTCAGCGTTGTCAACGTATCATTTTGTAGGCCATCAAAGTTTATCAGTAATCATACGTACATTAGAATATTTTTCCTTAGTTAGCTTTCTTGTCAATCCCGTCCTGGTGGCTGCTTGACACAGTGGTCACTTTGAAATCGATTACGTGTCCATCCTTATTTCTATCCGCTTATCTAATCTTTAGTGAAATGGCATCCAGACTGATAGAATATTCATTTAATCAGTCCAGTAGCGTACTAACGGAGGGGTGCGGGATAGTGCACTGGGCTAGAGGTCTTGGGTCACCAAAACAGCTGATGAAAATTAAATTCCAGGAAACTCGTTGGCGGCGCCCATCGCTTGTCGCCCCGGACGCCATGTACCCATTCATCATCATCGTCGCCTGGGGGGGGGGGATTTACCCTTAGCACGCGGCTGCATCAGTTTTTATTATTTTATGTTTCAAAATGTTCAATGTACCATGCTGTTACAGGAACACACTGGATTATGGAAATGGTGAATATGCTCGTGGCCGGATCAACAGAACATCCTACAAAGTTTAACTTTCTGGATCCTATGATCATAAATGACCAAGTTTTGGACTCTATTCCTTGCCCAAGGGTATTCCAGTCCCATTTAAGATTTAACCAACTGCCAGATTCTTTTCTCAAACGAAAAGGGAAGATTATATACATTCTGAGAAATCCAAAGGATGTGTCAGTTTCTCTGTATAATTTCGTACAGAAAGAGGGAAGAATGAAGTATAGTGGCGCATGGGATGAATGTTTCCAATTGTTTGTTACCGGAAAAGGTAAATATACTCCAGGCACTGCGGTGTTTATTCTTTGAAATGGATGAATGCGTACAACTAGTTACTTAGAACAATTATATATATATATATATATATATATATATATATATATATATATATATATATATATATATATATATATATATATATATATATATATATATATATATATATATATATATATATATATATATATAAGCTTATCTGTACCGTAGAACCTTTTGTGAGAAATAAGTCTTTTCTTGAAACCATCTTCTAATTCAATCTAAAATTTGAGATTGTATTCTCCGTGATTTCAAGTATTAGCTTTGCATGATTACAGTTTTCTAGTCGACATGAGTTTAACATTTTGTCACGAAAGGGTTGTATAGATCTCATACTGAATCAGTTAAGATAGGGTGTTGTATAGTTCTCATGATAGCTACATTATGGTAGGGTGTTCTATAGTTCTCATAATGGTTACATTATGGTAGGGTGTTGTATAGATCTCATACTGAATCAGTTAAGATAGGGTGTTCTGTAGTTCTCTTAATGGCTACATTATGGTAGGGTGTTGTATAGTTCTCATAATAGCTACATTATTGTAGGTTGTTCTATAGTTTTCATAATGGCTACATTATGGTAGGGTGTTGTATAGTTCTCATAATAGCTACATTATGGTAGGGTGTTGTATAGTTCTCATAATGGCTACATTATCGTAGGTTGTTCTATAGTTCTCATAAAGGCTACATTATGGTAGGGTGTTGTATAGTTCTCATAATGGCTACATTATGGTAGGGTGTTGTATAGTTGTCATAATAGCTACATTATGGTAGGGTGTTGTATAGTTCTCATAATGGCTACATTATGGTAGGGTGTTGTATAGTTCTCATAATGGCTACATTATGGTAGGGTGTTGTATAGATCTCATAATGGCTACATTATGGTAGGGTGTTGTATAGTTGTCATAATAGCTACATTATGGTAGGGTGTTGTATAGTTCTCATAATGGCTACATTATGGTAGGGTGTTGTATAGATCTCATAATGGCTACATTATGGTAGGGTGTTGTATAGTTCTCATAATGGCTACATTATGGTAGGGTGTTGTATAGTTCTCATAAATGGCTACATTTTGGTAGGGTGTTGTATAGTTCTCATACTAAATCAGTTAAGATAAGATGTTCTATAGTTCTCATAATGGCTACATTATGGTAGGGTGTTGTATAGTTCTCATAATAGCTACATTATGGTAGGGTGTTGTATAGTTGTCATAATGGCTACATTATGGTAGGGTGTTGTATAGTTCTCATAATGGCTACATTATGGTAGGGTGTTGTATAGTTGTCATAATAGCTACATTATGGTAGGGTGTTGTATAGTTCTCATAATGGCTACATTATGGTAGGGTGTTGTATAGTTGTCATAATAGCTACATTATGGTAGGGTGTTGTATAGTTCTCATAATGGCTACATTATGGTAGGGTGTTGTATAGATCTCATAACGGCTACATTATGGTAGGGTGTTGTATAGTTCTCATAATGGCTACATTATGGTAGGGTGTTGTATATTTCTCATAATAGCTACATTATGGTAGGGTGTTGTATAGATCTCATAATTACTAAATTATATTACGGTAATCGAAACATAGTTGATTACCCAATTTACATGAATGTTGTTGAATACTGTAGAATCGTGTGTCAGGATACATTATTCTCCTAAATATTTCAGTTGCATATTCCTCATGGTTTGACCATGTTTTATCCTGGGAACGTGAAAAGGAGAAGGGCAGGCATCCGATTCATTTTGTTTTTTATGAGGACCTAAAGGAGGTAAAGATTTTTTTATGGACATAGTATATTTCAAAAACTAAAAAAGTAGCTGAGACAAAAGTCACGATGATGATGATGACGATGACTACGACGACGACGATGACGACGACTACGATGATGATAATGACGACGACGATGATGACGGTGGTGGTTGTGGTGAGGATGATGATAATGAATATACTTGACCATAATAATGAAAAAATAAAAAATGAAAACAACAATATCACGGAAGGAGAATGAAACAATCTGTAACAAACATACCTCTCACTTTTGAAGTCAACAGCATTGTAGTACTAACTGATGTTTGCTTGTTTATTATAACGTTAGTTTTAAAACATTATCGTCTATATCTTGTCAAGTGAATTGGAGATAAGTACTTTTCCCAAGGACACCATATGCAGCCGACTGGGACTAGTCGGGGCGGGTATTGAACCCGCGAACCATGGATTACGAGTTCGACGCTCTACAAACATAGCTAATGTGGTTATCAGCGCAAGTTGAAGCATGGTCACGATAATTTATTAAAAATATGCTAGAAAACTTACTTTTATATAAATTATGTTGACTTTACACAAATAGGGCTTATTTGAAGATATTTTCCTTGAAATACAATTAATTCCTGTTTTAATCAATAGCTTATACATCACAACAAATGTATCATTGTTATTTCTACTTTCGTGCCAGTACAATGTTTTCGAATACATTTATAATAAAAATGTTAAAAATAAAGGTAAACCCAGTTTTACTCACATTTTAATTAAAGCTTTTCTTTTCTAGGATGCAGTGAGAGAACTAGATCGTATTAGCAAATTTCTCTCGTTAAACCACCCGAATTCTTTCCTTCAATCAGTAGCCGAGAGCAGCACATTCACAAAAATGAGGAACCAAAAATATCTATATCATCCATTTCCAGCCGAAGTCATGGATGAAAATTATGTTGACTTTCTTTTCAGAAGAGGTAATTACAGTAATAATGAATTTTAAATCGGTCTCATTGTCCTTTTAACAGGACGAATGAGAGGTTCGGAGACAGTTTTTAAGGTGATTTAGTAAATCTCGTTTCCATATATGGTATCTGATATCAATTAAATATCGTAGTAACTAGAAATTTGCTTTTTGTTTATAAATAGCCAACTAGGTATTTGAATAAAACGTTAAAGATAATTACACTATTACAGAGAAAACAACCTTTAAGAGAAAAGAAACGTTAACCTACTTTAGTCGACGAAACCAACATTTCCAGCTATATTCGCAATTGTACAATTTCTGGTACAACCTTACAAAGGCAGTGAACGCTGGGCGATTTGGAAACAATAAACACAGAAACATGTATGTAATAATCTTTTTAATATTTTTATTTTGGAATGAAGGTATTGGTGTTACCATGTTGTATTTCAGAAGAGAGGACTCACCTCTTTGATGTGTGTTGCTTTAATGACGGGTTTCTGTAAATCACTGCCTTTTCAAGATATAAAGTCCAGGACCCGAAAAATAAAGATTTATAACATATTTGACAAATGTTCTTAGTAAACTCATATTGTAATAAACCTAGTGATTATTTGTTGATTATGGTTAGTCGGTATTGGGAAGATATTTCTCAGCCCGAATAAGTAGGCAATTTTTAGGAGCAGACGCGATAATGTACAGCATTCACAGGATTGTATGATAGCATGGGTAAGTTTCGTAAACTGGACCCTCTCTAATTTCTTAACATTGAGAATTCTCGGTATATTTTTGGTATCCATGTCTAGTTACTTGAGATAGGAATAATTCTTTGTATGTGTGTTTGCGTCTTGTTTTGTATTGCATGGCATGATGTACTAATATTTGGATTGGAAAAACCTACTGATGAGTCATACAAATTCGAAACCAGAAAACCATGCAAGGGTCAAATGGAACGTTCCTGAGTGTGGTCATTAGGTGATGTGAGTAAAATTACTGTGGTATGTGCGCGTTTTAGAACTTTTCAGTTCACAACTATTGTTTTCTTTAGGTCTTTGATAATAAGGAGAACGTTGACAATCAAGCCACGCGTATGCAGGTATTTGATTCGCTCGGTGTGAGAGCCTATGGATGTAACATTATCAATTACATTAGAGGGATGCTTTTTCAAGAGGTTGGTACATGGAGTTGTCCGGTTTGTTCATGTACACCAGAAAACCCGAATAACTGTCTGGTTTGCTTTACTTACACTAGAAAACCAAAATACGTGTGTAGCTTGCTTTACTTACACAATAAGCCATTAGTCATTTTTTGGAATAATATACAGTCGTTTAAGGACATTAACGTAGCGTTCAAAATAGTTCCTGATTATTATAAGGAATAAATGGAAACAGGAAACTGTCACAGATCATTATTGTAACATGATTAGTAACAAACAATGTACGCTATGTACCCAATTTATCTTCAGAATTAACGCCCCTTAAAAAAAAATCGGGTATTCAAGCAGCGAGTAGAATTCATACATTGAAATATAGCTGATATCACAAATGCGTTCATATCAAACCAGTTGACACCAGCCTAATCATTTGACAATTGCCTTTGGAACCTTGTAACTATCTTAACAATTGTGCGAAGCCCCACGCCCGAATTGTGCACTTATGAAAACCGCAGAACACATGGATTATCCGTCTTTCTGTCTATCCCCGATTCTGTTTTATTCTAATTAATTATTGCAGGTATTGTTGGGGATTGGCAAGCATGGTTTTCGGAAGAACAAAGCAACCAACTGGATGCAGTATACAAGGCAGAAATGTCAGGAAGCAAGCTCATCTTCAATTATGGATAATAAATATGTTATGTCATTGTTAAATAAATAGATTTCCTCTATAAATTTGTTGGAGCATTACCAAGAGAGGGACCCTGTAGTGAACAGGGATGAATATTTATTGTATCGGTCAGTGCGATGACCAATCTGTGTCTCAGAATCCTGAACATCTTGAACTGATTCCAGATGAGATATTGGGCTATCGAAGATTGCATTTTCAATAGACTGGTTCTATTATTTTTCTTTTTTAAAGAACCAATAGGATCTGCAACAAAAACTTCTCTGCGATTCCTTTCGAGAAAAGAAAAAAAACATATGTGTTTTTAGAGAAAGACAGCGCTGGATTTTTGCGACATTACGTTTTACACTATAACTTCTACGAATATCGAATACATGTACTTCTATCAAACATCCGGTCAGTGATGAAACTTTGCTATAGGCTTAGACGAATAAACGGGTACCTTCCAAACGAAATTAAAACTGTCAGTAAATTTACATTTGTAAATAGGGTTCTAAATACAAGAACAAAAGGGCTAGTTTTTAACCAAGTAGGATTAAAAGTAATATTCTGTACATCAATGTGCTGAAGACCGATATGTATTATCTGCGTCACGTATATCGACATGGATTATCTACGTCAGGCTTTGCATCAAAACTATTCATTAAAGAGAAACATTTAAAGATCCTCAACTGTCTTACTTTTGGTATTCTATTAAAAAATTTCTATTGAAATTGAATGCAATAGCCACTTGAATGCAATAGCCCCTTGAAAACACATTTATGTCAATATGACAGAATATGACATTTTGCTGTGTTAACACAGCGAATAATCAGAGAAAGAGCCAATTTGTCAACACGGTGAATATTTAATTAAAAATCGGCAAACTACGTCAGCATATCGTGCCACAAGCAAGAATAACATCTTACCCAGTTGAAAAATATAAGTATAATTCACTAGAACCAAATATTTAAAATTATTTAAGGTTTAGTTCATTTTCGAAAGTCATCTGGAGTAAAAAGAGAATTTTATAGAACTTTAGTCATGTGCAAAATATCTTTAAACATCACTTACGTACACAAGAAACTAATAACGACGTATGTTATTTTTATCTAATAGTACCAACATGTGCAGAAACAATGGGTATAATCATTTAGTCCAGAATATGACATTCTTTTATGCAATATTACAGTGCCTGTAACGTTTATTTGCAATGTCGGAAACGTATGCAGACTGTGTGCAGCAATACAAAAGCGGTTGGGAACGGTGAGCTGTTGTTATTTATGAAGTGTTCATTATAGATCCCTATATTGTTCAAACTTGGAATTATTTAGAGAAGACGAGCGATTTCAATATCTACTGGTGAATAGATTCTGGGAAAGAAATGGAAACGGTACGGTGCTAGAAAGACGATTGATGAACCATTAGTAAAGGCACGATATGGGTGCGGTATGATAGACGTTCACGATCTAAAACGGTCCGGTACGAAATGGTATCACATACTTTATTGCAAACGACGGTACAATTAATGTAGTCGCATCTTTTTGCCTTGCTCGTATTGTGAATGCCTTTGAAACAGGGGAGATAAACAGAGTTAGTAAAACTAGTTGTAAGTGCACTTTCGAAACCTTTAATTTTCCTTAATTTCTATCTTTTAAAATTAAATTATTCAAATATAGCAAGAGTATGCATGCAAATGTGGCTATTACAATTTAAACATTAGCTTATCTTGGAAAACGAATGAGTGCAACATTTAAATACATTTAAAGTTGTCTATATTACCTTTTTATGTTATGGTAGGCGTGAATTTTGTTGACCTGCGATACAGCGAGGATACGGAAGGACATTTTCATGGCAGTTTTATATTTTAAAAAATATGAATAGTGGACCGAATTAGATAAAGGTGTGCTTAACATGCACAGTGATCACTGTAGTATTTAGTTTGTTCATAGAAATAATACATTTTTTCGTTTTACAATTTTACTGTATTTTCAGAGAGAGAGAGAGAGAGAGAGAGAGAGAGAGCATCCAAATATATTATACGTTATCACTGTTTGTCGACTTTGTCCTATTTTTTCACTATATTTCCTCAAGTGTATGAAATATCTCTTCATTGTTACATTGCTTGTATCCGTAGATAATATAGTTAAACGCAGCATCCATGAAAAAGAGAGTCCTAGTTTTACTAAACATTCCAAACGGTGAAATGCATCCACATTTTCCTTATTTAAAAATAAATGTAAAACATATTTGAATGATATATATATACATGCTAACGAAACCGGTGAAACACACACACACACACACACACACACACACACACACACACACACACACACACATATATATATATATATATATATATATATATATATATATATATATATATATATATATATATATATATATATATATATATATATATATATATATATATATATATATATATATATATATATATCCTAATGTTGTTGAATTTGAGATATATTTTTATTTTCATTCCATGTTTTTTATGTGATGATTTTATTAGACATGTTATGATACATCGTTGTGATTCAGCAAAATATCCTGAAACTCTTAACCTTTCACGGTAAGGACATGAAACAATAGCATGTGAAAGTAATAGTCACTGGCTGTTGAATTGTACTAAATTTGGGAAATAAAGAAATATTCCTTTGACAGATGTTAAAATAAATGATAGTACACTGTATGAACAGAAGATATCATATAGCAGGCTGTTTAACAGATCGACAATTTAGCGACTTAACAGTCTAAGAGAGAGAGAGAAAACGTAATCTTCGTAAATCTAAAATCGCTTGAAAATAACTAACCAAAAGTTTTCAAAAGCATTTGTTGACATAATCGTTAATTTTTCTATTCATGAGAGAGAGAGAGAGAGAGAGAGAGAGAGAGAGAGAGAGAGAGAGAATTTAAGACGTTTATATACGATTGTAAATTTACAGTTAATATTATATAATTAACAATTTTACTTTCCTATCAATTTACCATTCTCGAAGTGGTATGTATTTGTCCTAATAAATCAAGTTCTTGTTTTATGTTTATTTCGCATGACATGGAAGTGAATGGTATTAAACCTAGCTTCATTCTTCATGCGTATATTGTTGTTAAATTACTGATAAGCCCAGGACACGCGGTCGCACACTTCTTATAACTGCATTGGGATGAGATGTGAAGCCTTGCAAACTGGTGCATAAAGCACCGCATCGCATTGCAAAAGCGAATTAATACCCCTGGGCTAATTTCTGATAGAAATGTGGATGCAGTGTCCTATGTTGCATCACAATTGATGATATCCCGGTGAAATATATACCCATGTTTGATTAGTATTGTAAAAGAGAAGCAATTAATCTTTTGTAGATTATTATTGGACATTTTGCCAATTTACTAGTTTGACTTACTTTCAGAAACGCAGTATATTTCTCCTGTCCCATGGTCGCAAAGCTGATTGGGATATAAAATTTGAATACCAGCTTTGCTCCTTTACTACTGCTGGTTGCTGGTGTTGAGAATTCCTCGAATTTCACGAGAACACATAAACACAACTACGCCATCAAAAACACAATGTAACAGTCTTCTACACTTCAATGAAAGTGTCCTTTTTATCGGCTGATAAGTGAGCTTGGAAGAGAAACTTCGATTGGCTCAATGAGACGGCACGATATGTCATATTGAGTCACAATGACGAGAAAAATGTACTCGCGTTAGCAGAGATTGGTTAAGCAGATTTTTGCATATTCAGGAGAATCAGGGAACTCTCCGCATGGGTTATAAAGGAACATAGTGGATTGAAATCATGCTCCGACAAAATCTTGTTCTACATTTCAGCTACGATTTAGGCTATAATGGTAAAAATTTTGGAAGTATTTGATCATTTTTATTTCTGCATATGAACAAAAATTGTTATGTGTATTTAACCCAAAATATACATTTTTAATGCTGGAATTTTGAATTGCGTGGAATGTACATGCTGACACCTATTCGTCATTATTAACTTGATTTGTATATGTCTGCATGAACTATGAAATGTTTGGCAAACTGCGATTCTTTACGTAATGTATGAACTAATTTTCTTTAAAAATATATTGTATGTTTCTTGATTCATATTCTTCAATAAAAAAATTTTAAACTACCTTACACATGAGATTGCAAAGTTCACACAGCCTTGTGGGCTTTGCCTTGTTTGAAATTCTTTGAAATTCTACCTTTCCCTTTATTTTTTATATGCCACATTGTATTTAATAGATATGTGATATTTTGCTGAAAATGTACATAAATATTTATATCTGGTAAATGTGTCAAACACACGTGGTAATGTGATCAATATACATAGTTGTATTTATTGTATTTATTGCATGGCTGTGTAAAAAGTTTATTTAAAAATTTGTTTTATTTGTTTATTGCTCCTGAAAATAAAAGAATGTTTAAAAAATACACTTTTCAGGCTTAGTATTTATATTGATCTTTTAAGTGATATAAGCGCTTTATATCCATTTTTACTAACATCTACTGATACGCATGCTCATTGGGACTATCACAGTTTTGATTGCTGTCGATCATTATACAAAGATAACAATGAAGGTTCAACATTTCGAATTTAAATGATTCAACTTGTCCACTAGTAATTTTGAACTATGAATAAATGTGGGTAAATGCTATCCATATGTATAAATCTCAGACAATACTCGTTAATAAATTAATCAATATAGATGAAAATGGGATTTTGTATAAGTACAATTATTTATGGCAGGGTATATGTGTGTTTTGGGTCATAATGTGATTGCCACTAAGTAGGTCGACTACCAGTCTACTGCCTATCCACTGTTGTTGTTGTTGTTGTGGGGTTTAACGCCATTTTTCAGCACACGATTGGCTATGCATAGCGGCCAGTATTAATGGTGGAGGAAGAACCCGGGAAAACCCCGAGAAGAACCACCGACCCACGAGAAGCTACTGGCAAGCTTTCTCACATACCCACATTGGCCGAATCCTGGACTCGAACCCACGCAGACAGAGGTGAGATGGCAGTGATCCTATCCACTATCGTACCGAATAGGGAGCAATGGGGGCGAATCGCCTGGGTGGAACTTCCGTACGGGCGGCAAATAAAGGAGAAAAGAAAAAAAGAAAAGTGGCAAAAAAGAAATAAAAGAAAAGGAAAAAAGAAAGGGAAAGAGATGGGTAAAGGAGGATAATATTTAGAAAATTTGGTGATGCCGTTTTTCATAATGCCGCCGCCCTAAAATAAGCGGCAGAGGGCGGCGTCTCGGACTTCCGTCCCGGTAGGCATTTTAGCTCTGTTCCGATACAACATTTCAGTCGAATTAATAATCAAAACAATCAACTGTTTCGCTTATAACGTCTGTCTGTCTGCATGCCTACCTGCCTGTCTGCCTGATTGTATGTATGTATGTATGTATGTATGTATTTTCAATGAAAAAGGGAAATAAGTAAATATAAACTTCATTGAAGAGTCCACGTCGGTCAATGACCTGGCTGTGCTCTGTCCACTCGTGGTCACTAGTGATTCATAAGATCATTAGCAGAACACATGTAACTATATGAGAGGTCACACTATACTGCCCCTGGTCATTGTCACACCGCTCGGTAAATAACCGGCGATGCTATATAAAACGGTTACAGGAAAGGACAGCTGTGAATAGGGTTAGAAAGATTTGACTTGAGACTGTGCACAAGAGTTATCCATTGACACACAGCTTGAATGGGTTCGTGTGGGTACAGAACATTGAGGACGAAATTACCAGTAACAGAAGAGTGAAGTAGAAGAGAAGACGGTTCATCATTGAGAAGTAAGTTTTATTTCTTCTTTTCCCCTTTCGTTGAATTTTTTTAGGTAAATAAATAAATCAAGGTGCGTCAGAAACAATTTTAAGGACTTCCAACGCGTAGGTATTGTTGGCAAATAATGGTTTTGAAATATGAAATTATCTGCAAATTTCAGAAGAAATGTCTACATTTTGGGTTTGATGAATCATTTCACATTCAGACATTTAAAAGCTATTCTAATCGATAACATTTGGAAATGTTCACAATGAAGTATCAAGGGAGTGGCTGGCCGGCCGAAACCAAAATATCAGATTTTGACGCGTTAAAAATAAAATGCAAAGTATGCATCGTATGATGTTATTATAGGCTAACCGTAGCATAATTCACTTAGCATATTTATAACTGTTACAAAATCATTTAATTATTACTGATATTCATATACAATTATCACTTATCATTTATCTTCTTTCTTGGCATGGTTAAATGAAAAGGCGTGGTAAACTACTGGAGTAAGATGAGAGGCCATTTTTGCGTTGAATTTAGAAACTGCGACTATACATAAAATATTTTTAAAATTCTATATGGTGGAAACTGATCTAATATTTTTATTTTTACGTAATGGTCAGATTTAACATTTTCAAAACCAATTACTTACCCATATAGATCTAATTGCATGCACTATTCAAAGACAGTTCTCTCCTTAATAGATGCCTAAATTATTTATGCATTATGCCTGGAAATGGTTGTTAATTGTATCTATTTCCTCTATCAATAGGTCAAAATCTCCATTTTCATCAATTACTTATCGAATTTAAGGCATTATCTCCTTGTGTCTTTCACTGAAGAAAGTTTCTTTTCTTAAGTAATTACCCACTTTTTATTCATTATTTCCATCAAGCGCAAGCTTCTCCTCCCTACAAAAAAAATAAGAAAAAAAAAGTGGACAAGGTTGGACAGGGGTCATTTTTATCTCCTTATGTCTTTTACTGAAGAAAGTTTCTTTTCTTAAGAAACACCCACTTTTAATTCATTATTTCCATCATACGCAAGCTTCTCCTCCCGACGATTTTTTAAATATAAAAATGGACAAGGTCGGACAGGGGCTAATTCTGCCTCAAAATTATCGAGAAATTAAAATATTTGCAAAAGAAATTTTTCTGTGGTTACATACATAACCACTAACATATCCATTGCACCACACACACACAGACAGACACACATACACAGATACACACACATTCGATATAACGAAACTATGCAATTAACGGTTAATTTTGTACCTCGATAGGCGTGTACTCATCCAAACCTAAAATGTTGAAAGATTTCTGAATATTCAAAGTCCTAAAAAAAAATCCATCGCAGTTTGAAGTGTGAAAGTTTGATCATTGTTTTACAGAAGACGCCTTTTGTTATCATATGCAAATTTTATACGTGTTCTCGTTTATACTCCTCCCAATCAAAACGTTACAATGAAAACAAACTATGTTCTTAGCTCCACCGTTATAATCCCTGTCACCATATGGGTATATGAAGTCTACTTTTTAGTTTCACAAATTACATTCTATTTTGCTTCAAACAAAATAGGTACGAGGGAAATGAAGGGCGACCTACACTATCAAAAACAACAACCAGCCTATGTTATTACTCTTTCACCAAAGTAATCTAAACGAAAACAATGATCACTGATAATATAAATTCCGTTGTATTTGTTCGTTACATCGGTCATTTCAAATTGCATTTCCTATTTTAATTTGTTTTGTAGACTATATTCTACAAGTATATGAATTTACGATTTTGGACTCTGCCAAACAGGATCAGAATATAAAATCATAATGTGAATCAAGCACGTGCAGACTATGACAGCACTCAGATCAGACCTGAATACCATTAGCATGCAATATATTTTTTGCATCATTAATCATGTATTTCCATTTGATGAATACTTTTCATATATAACTTCATAGTATCCTCTGCTATAGGGAAAACCTGATTAAAAAGGGATTATATATTTGACATTCATGAGGTTTGGTCTATTTGAAATAAGGAAATGTTAAATACATTCATTTTGAAAAGGACGAAGCAGGTGTAATTGTTCTCGATATATTTTATGCAACCCAAACGTACGTCCAAAGGCCACTTGCTATGTATATATAATAATTTTATTACAGTTTCTTGTGCCAGTATTGGTTACGTAAAGGTAAGATGGTCGTGCTCTTTATCGCTGGGACATATTTATAGTTGCGTTTCCAGGTTAACTTTGCGTTTGCCTTTTGTTTAAAGTTCATATAAATACAATTCCCTTTTATTTTTCCCTTTAATTATTCATGCTTATTCCTGTTGTTATATATACATACATACTGTAACATTAATTTATTTACGTGTCACTTTCAGTTTAGCCTGTAAGTAGATAGATGCATACCGTTATTTTATAATACCCTTCCCTAGCTTCTTATGTTGCGTACCCGTCTCATCGATTCATGTTGTTGTTGTTGTTGTAGGGTTTAACGCCATTTTTCAGCACACAATAGGCTATACATGGCGGCCAGTATGAATGGTGGAGGAAGAAACCGGGAAATCCCCGGAAAGAACCACCGAGCCTCGAGAAGCTACTGGCAAGCTTTCTCACATATCCACATTGGCCGAATCCGAGACTCGAACCCACGCAGACAGAGGTGAGATGGCAGTGATCCGTAACGGTGAGCGCTTTAGACCACTCGGCCATTCGGGGCCCCCATCGATTCATGTATTTGTAAGAGCTAATGCTTTTAGTTTGAATTAAATATACACTAATTTTAAATAATTAAATACAAATTCTTAGTCTTCGTGTCAGCCGGAGCGCACAGTCATCTCATAAAAAAATATAAATTAGTATAAGAACTCAGATATATATATATATATATATATATATATATATATATATATATATATATATATATATATATATATATATATATATATATATATATATATATATATACAGACATAACTTTTTGATCCATATTATACATAGCAACTACTTTGTATTCAATTTTATCTGACTTTTGCGTTTCAGAGTCACTTATTTGTAACTGTATCATGGTCATTTTCTTAATATACTGAAACACGTTTTGTTTGCTTAACGATGGATGAATTGCAAAAGGCAAACTTATTTCTTAAGGTTTGGAATCGGTCACATTTTATGTGGAAACTTCATTGTTATTAATAAATGTGGCCAGTGATTGATCCCAGCCACCCTTGCATGTACAGTATGGTCATCGACACTTTGTTTGACCCGGTCAGTAGCCGGCTAGCGTTGATTGCATAATGCGAAAAGAGTGCAGTTCAGTGACCGCCCTTGTTTACCCACACCTTTAATTCATAAAAAAACCCAACTGCGCACACCTTTCGTAGTACAGTTCAAGTCAGGGTGACCACAATTATTCATATTTTTTCTGAAACTGTGGAAAGTTTTTTGCTTCTGTGAATTTGTGGTGGAAATTTTTTTGTTGTGCGGAAAATCCTAATAATCTTTCTGACTTTCCTTTTTTATGTGTAAATATTGTTTTGTTTTCTTATTATTGATTTTTGAAGACCAGTAGAATGCTTTTATATACTTTTTTCAAGACATTTATGTACACTTACATGTTAGGCTTTAAGTTTGCAGATTTATCAAAGACTTACGTGATCACCCTGTAAATTAATTATGATTATGATTGATTGATTAATTGATTGATTGATTTTTAAAGTACACCAAAACTGTGATGCTATATAGCACCTCAGAAAGGATATATGATTTAAAATCATAATGAAAAATGTTTTTTTTTTATTATTATCAAAATACGATAAGCGCATAAAAACACAACGACAATATGTTGAAAATAGACGAGGGTTCCCGATCAACGAGGAATGCAAATGTTCGTTGTAATGGGTAATACGATGATGAAAAATAGATTAGGGATATTATCGTTACGAATGTTCGTTAATATTAATCTAAAAAAATAGGGTTGGATACAAATTACATTTTTGAATAAATGTCAACTTCCTTCATGAAATTTAAAATACAAGTCACATTTACCTATATCAAAAAGTTCCTTCATGTGTCGAATATTATAATAACGACCGCGTGATAGTTGAATATCATGGAGCTTCCTGTTTAAATTTCACAGGAGTGTCTGATTGTGTCTAGTAATAGACATCTTTTCCATTTAAAAAAAAGCAAACAACAAATATGTATCTACATTCTTCTCAGTTGTTTATTATCCACACCCCCACCCCGCCTTTCCTCTTTTCTGATATACTCGTGTGGAATAATTGAGAAAACATGTTGCATTTTTACTTTTGCTTTTAGTATTTCTTTTTTTATATACTAATATTTATAAAACCAAATGTATCTCTGACGTACCCTTATACCCGTATCAACACTTTCAAAGCAAACGATTATATTTTAAGCAACTCTTTTACTCTTTATGTGTATTAATCTACTCAATACATTAATTAAAGTAAGATATATCTCGACCTATATTAAACGCATTGTATTAAACATAACATAATATATCAGAGAGAGAGAGAGAGAGAGAGAGAGAGAGAGAGAGAGAGAGGGAGAGAGGTGGTGGTGGTGGTCATGTACATCATAGTATATGTTGTATCAAGCACGTCCGCGTCACATAGACGTACGCACGTGTGTTGAAACAACGAGGTATGATTTAATATTGAACTCTACATGCAAAAAAATGTAGCCAGATAAGAGTACTGGTATAAATATATTTGGGGAGGGGAGTATAGTGAACATATCTGGGTAGTTTCGAATGCAGCATGTTCATCATGTGAATCATGTATCATATTGTATGAACCTTTAAATGTTTGGGTCTGTATCATTTGCAATGAACTGTATCTTTAACTGATTCGTCTTGGGAGTTTCCTGTGGTATCGAAGGTTTTATCAAATAGGCTGCCAATAAAGGACCAGAACCGTGCAAGGAGAGACCCATTCTGTACGGTCCGATCTTCTACAGTCTTTATCGTCCCAGCCGGATTTATATAAACGATTTTTAACAGTAAATACAGCTCTTGGGAGGGGATGTGAAGGCGGAGGCGTTAGTAAGGATTCAAAAATTGAAAAGTGAGGATATTTGCAATGGTTTCCATCTATATATTTTGCAGCCACACTTATAGTACACAATTAATAGTATCTACACTCAACCGAGAAGGTAGAATTAACGTTAAAATATATTCTAATTCAAATTGTAGAGTTCACCTTGCTAAAAATAATTAGCAATAAGATTCATGAATCACATCCATGTATTTTCCAAATGACAAATATTCTTTAGGCAATGAATACTATTCTGCCTTATTTGATGACCTTACAGAGGATATCCAAATTTATTGCCACTGATGAAACACTCTGTTCTTTTACTTAATGGTATTAAATATAAAACTGATTGTAGCGTAGTAAGGATATTGTAGACTCTATCATCTCGCATAGATTTTACTCGAAAAGCCAGAGGAGTACGGATGTTATATAGTGATTAAAAGTTGCTGAGATGATAATTGTTGAAGCTAACAATAATAAAACAATTGAGACAATGCGGGGATGGTGTGTGTGTGTGTGTGTGTGTGTGTGTGTGTGTGATTTGACCCATCTCCAACACTCCAGTCCCCATCTACCACCACCAGTGGATCCGCCCTTACGTTTTGGTAGCTATTAGAACAATTTCTACATCCGGGTATTCTGATGTGATCTTGCATTTGGATCAGATGTTAATTCGGTCTTTATCCTTCATGCAGTTATCAAGTTTAAGAGCTTGTTTTGCTGTACTGATCATATTTTACACTCAAATAATGTTCTGAACTGAAACAACCTTCTTCAAAAAATTAAATAGACTCTTAGAAATTAAATGAAGTATGGAAATAATAACTTTATCTCATAGTCGTGGTGTGTATACCAGTAAAGACTGAGTCATTCACTGCATCAAATGAGGTGAATTTTCATAAAGAAGAGAATAAAATATAAGTTCACTACGTCACGAAAACTCCACCTGTAAGTATCTTTACACTTGGTGAATAGTTTTGAGTATGAAAATTTTAGCGGATCCATCCCATTTTATTTCAATTACTTTTACACCAAGCAGTCTTGTGGGTGACAAGACAGCTAATAATAAATATCATCATTGACAGTTCTAGCGAGTAGTTACTTTGCTATATATCAACTACTTTAGTAGAATACGTTGTTCCGTGAAAATACCCCGCCCTCAGAAACGCCTCGGATGCGGGAGGTCGTGGGTTTGATCCCCGGCCGAGTCATACCAAAGACTTACAAAAATGGTACTAACAGCTGCCTCGCTTGGCGCTCAGCATTAAAGAGGTTAGTGTTAGGACTGGTCGGCCTGGTGTCAGGATAATGTGACTGGGTGGGACATCATGCTACATGTATGCGGCATGATGCCCCAGTGCTTGACATCACTATACACTGCCACATTGCAGACGTCGTAGTGATATGACTGAAATAATGTTAAAGCTACGTTAAAAGTCCAAATCACAACACATCACATCACATTAAATAAGATCACTTTTACAGTTTTAGCGAGCAGTAATTACACCTACACATTTCACTCATATGCGTATAAGCCTAGCAAACTCAAACTAATCTATCGTTTGTGTTAAGAAAACATAATGAATGGCAATAAATAAATACAATATATTGAATTCAATAGCTCTAGAAAGAAGATTATAACTATGTTAATAACACTGGTCAACAGTGAAATCATTACTGACTTGAAAAGGCCCTAATCTGTAGTATTTTGGTGTGCCGAACACGAATATAACCGTGAAAAATTTGTATTGGCTCTCGTTTTGAAGATATTCATATACCTCATTTTCTATGTTTCACTGTGTAAATTTCTCCAGTAGGACTGCAGCAACATCCGGAATAATGATGTAACATTGCATAATACCATCATGCTCACATCATCCACAGTTGATTGCATCATTTTCTGATGCAATGCAATACTAATGCCATGCGGCTGCTGAAGTAAGTTGACGTCAGCAGTGTACTATACATGTGTAGGCCTATTATACTAATGCCAGGCGGCTGCTGAAGCTGACGTAAGCAGTGTACTATATAAAGCCCAATCAGATAGGTTCAGCATTTAAAATATTTTAGACGTTGTGAGAGACAGTTCAAGCTACTGTTACATAAAACTTATTATTTTATCCATTTACGTACAATAAAGAACAGTAATGCCTCGAAAGTGTGTTAATACCGCGGACAATTTTTGCTATATTTGTGGGGAAGTGACATTTGCCAACCAGAAGAAAAGTATCAATTCTCAAGTGAAGAAGGCATATCATCTTTACTTAGGATGCAAGGTTGGTGACCAAGACAAGCCTTGGGCTCCGCATATATGCTGTGCTACATGTACAACACAGCTTTCACAGTGGTTGAATTGCAAAAGGTCATCAATGCCGTTTGCAGTCCCAATGGTGTGGAGAGAGCCAAGCAACCACCTAAACGACTGTTACTTCTGCTTGGTTCCTCCTCTTTCCGGCGGAATAACGAAGCGAAAGAAGTCGAGAATAGTCTACCCAAACATTCCGTCTGCATTGAGACCAGTTCCACATGGTGAGGGACTTCCTATTCCAGAACCTCCAGCAGAATATTCTCTTGATTCATCTGACGAAGACAAAGGTGAGTCGACCTGTTCTTCTCCTGGTCCATCAGCATGCAGTGATCCAGATTTTCACTGTGGTGCATCATCAACCCCACACAGAATAACACAGGAAGAACTAAATGACCTGATTCGTGATTTGGACTTATCAAAGAACAAGGCAGAATTGCTAGGATCAAGACTCCAACAATGGAATCTTCTAGAAGAAGATGTCACAATTACTGCATATCGAAAGCGCCACCAGCAATTGGAGCCTTTCTTCAGAAAGGAAAGTAATCTGATATTCTGTTCCGATATTGAGGGCCTCATGAATGCTTTAAAAATCACTCATGACCCACAAGAATGGAGACTATTTGTGGACTCTTCGAAACTGAGTCTCAAGGCTGTGCTTTTGCACAATGGAAACATTCTTCCATCTATTCCAGTAGCGTATGCTGTCCACATGAAAGAGACATACGATAACTTAAGGCAGCTACTGAATTCCATTGAGTATAACAAGTACAGCTGGCACCTCTGTGGTGATTTGAAGGTAGTTGCCCTTTTAATGGGACTGCAGCAAGGATATACAAAATACATGTGTTTCTTATGCGAGTGGGATAGCCGAGCAAGGGAAATGCACTACATGAGGAAGGAATGGACTCACAGGCAGAATGTAGCCATTGGAGAGAAGAATATCCAACACCCAGCTCTGGTTGAGGCTCAGAAAATCTTGCTACCACCCCTTCACATCAAACTAGGTTTGATGAAGAAC
Source organism: Sinohyriopsis cumingii (assembly GCA_028554795.2). Classification (NCBI taxonomy): domain Eukaryota; kingdom Metazoa; phylum Mollusca; class Bivalvia; order Unionida; family Unionidae; genus Sinohyriopsis; species Sinohyriopsis cumingii. Next base: position 73,501,917 of record CM068838.1, on the reverse strand, counting down.
TTCGTGAAAGCCATTGACCGGACTTTGCCAGCATTCCGATACCTGCATGAAAAATTCCCTCGACTCAGCGAAGCAAAGATTAAAGAGGGAGTTTTTGTGGGTCCTCAGATTCGAGAGCTTTTCAAAGATGACCGGTTCAACAACTTGCTGGAAGGTGACGCGAAACAAGCATGGAATGCTTTTCGCCTAGTTTCTACAAACTTCCTCGGAAATGTTAGGGCAGAAAACTATAAGGAACTAGTAGAAGACATGTTGATGAAGTATAAGAAACTTGGCTGCAATATGTCTCTAAAGATTCACTTCCTTCATTCCCATTTGGATTTCTTTCCTAGCAACTGTGGTATTGTTAGTGATGAACACGGCGAACGTTTTCATCAAGATATCGCAACAATGGAACAAAGATACCAGGGAAAATGGTCCACTACAATGCTGGCTGACTACTGCTGGACACTCCTCAGAGATGCTCCCGAACAGCTGTACAAGAGACAGGTGAAGAAATCTAAGATGTAGTCAATGACTTGATTTTTTATAGGTAGGCTATTACAGTTGACCTTTTACTATTGGAATGCATTTCGTTATGTAAACATTAATTTCTTGCAGATTACAAAAAAACTAGAGCCAATTTTGCAATTTGACTGTCATATTCGTGTTCAGCACATAAAAATTGATAAGAATTGACTAATTTTATTTCAGTAACATGACTTTTGTAAAAATTTGTTGTCCAGTGTAATTTGATACGAAAGCGAAAGTATCGTTATAAAGAAATAATGTTCATATTGTTGCAAGTTTGAACGGGATAAAAGTAGGGCTAAAGGAAGTAGTGGCATACAAGGAATTGAACGTTGATTGGTTTAGTTTTAACGTTAAAAAGATATCCTCCAGTGAGTCATAATAATTCTATTCCATATATCCGATTAAACGATAATCACATTGAAATACACACCATCGACACCGATTGCAAGTTGCTTAAAACAGTATGATAAAAGCAACTAATACATTATTTTCTGTTTCTGTCTTACTATCTTTCTTTTCCTTTTACATTGTTTGAATGAATATTGCATATTTACATATAACTGTATGAAGCCATATTACTTGACGTGTTAACATTTTTAATCCACTGTCGGGCAAGTGTTCATTCAAAGTCTCAAGAACGTGTAGGAAATCGTCAACTCGTTAAACATAAAATGTTTAAATCATAACTATCAATATCTGACTTTCCTTTTAGCTAGATCCTGACACGTGTACTTTATGTTAAACAACAACAAACTTCCAAAAAGCAAACATGAAGAAAAAAAAAATGCCAAAAGAAAAAGTTTCGACCCGCTAGAACTGTTTTGCTTTTAACTACCCTTGTGTCGTTTGTTAATTGGTCGAAGGCTTAACTCAAGTAACTAAGCGTTAAAAGGATGATAATTTTCTAGACATTTGAATTTTATATTTACTATATTAAAGGTTTCTATGGCAATACAATAAGTTGCATTTTGTGCATAATATAGTTGCATTTTGTGCATAATATAGTTAGTGCATCTGGTATTTGTTTTTAAAAATCCATAATTGAGAAATTCTCGAAAGAGATGGTGCAGGACTATAAAATACAAGAACTGATATTCTTTCGGGCCAAAGATGTTTCAGTATATTACCAGTTTCATGTAAGGCTTTTCGTAACGTTTTAGGTTTAGTGATCGACTGTTTTACTCACTGATGTACAGACCCACCCACATAAGAAATATGGAGAGAGAGAGGAGATTAGTAAACAATAATGACAGATTTCGCGATTGTTTTATTGTACAAAAAGTGTTGCATTTCTGAATATGGTATACAAAGTACAGGATTTGCTAAATTTGATTTATATTGACTTAAAGCTTGTAATGTCTGGAAATTCTGTATCGTGGCAATGTCCAAATAATAAAAACAAGCGCCGTTTTGTGTACGCGGATATCCGTGATAGTGCGAGCCTGAAATACAATAAACTGATCATTGTTGTCTTCGTGTATGACAAAGCAGTGTGTCTATTGAAACATCCCGAAATAATGTGTACAACAGGATGTTTTCATTGGCACTTGGAGGGGAAACACTCGTGGTAAATTTGGATTATGGTATACCAGTGAACTGCAACAAATAAAATCAGAGTTAAAAGTGGAGAAAAACTCCACAATACCAGGTCTAATGATTTTATGAAATCAAGAAAAATAAATAATATTAGATTGGAGGAAATTAACATATTTGAAAGACAAATCGACAAAGAGCCGCATGCACATGTGGAGAATTCATTTTGAATCTAGTGTGTTTGCACAGGAAAAATGAACTTTAAACATGAAACGTAGCTGATGACAGTTGGGCTTTGCCAATACTCTATCGTAGTTAAATGTAGTTCAGATGAACCCCACCCCAACATAAACATAATAGCATAGAATTTTACGCTTGTTCTGTGATTCATTGGTTAACTCCATACATAAAATGCCTACAAGTTATTGCACATATTTATATATCTACGCTTGAAATTTAGTCAATGATAATTCTGTTAAAAGATATAAATCAATGTGTTATATGACATTTTGGCTGCATAAACTACCCTGGTCAGTACGGATGTCACTGTATAGTTGCAGAATTTTCTATAGGTATTTTATAGACTAAAATCTACCAGAATCAGTCACATCAGTATATACAGATGTATGTTTTTATCCTGATATAAAAACTACTCTCCGGATGTTCAAATCAAACATCAATAGCACATGTATGAAACCACTTATCCGGAGGCCTAAGCTGTTAGAGCGTCCGCCTAGGGTGCAGGAGGTCGTGAGTTCGAGTCACGGCCAAGACATACCAAAAACTTATACAAAATAGTACTGGCAACTGTCTCACGTAGTGTTGAGCATTACAAGATTAGTCTTAGGACTGGTCGGCCTGGTGTCAGGATAATGTGGCTGGGTGGGACATGATGCTAAATGTTAGCGGTGTGATGCCCCAGTGCTATGCATCGCTATAAACTATCCACACTGCAGACATTATGTGTGACTGAAAAAAGTGTTAAGCTACGTTGAAAATCCAAATAGCTCTCTCTCTCTCTCTGTAACACACACACACGCACACACACACACACATATAAATTATAAAATAAACAACACCAACACGTAGAATGTGTGACCGGTTTCGCTTTAATGCTTCATCAGACTGAATTCAAACTGAATTCAATATCATTGCTTACGTCATTAAATATGTTGTTTCTAAGTGATCAATGAAATAAACAATGATATAAACAAGATGACGTCATAGCTTACATTTTTAACGTAATTATCTAATACTTTAACGAATAATTTACATGGAGATCTGCATATACAGCAAAGATTAATGATATCTTAATACATAAATATATATATAAAACTGGATCTTAAAGATACATATATCTCTACTGAAAACTATATACACCATTTATTAACAAATAGAGGTAAACAGTTTTAGTAACATTAGTATTATGTATAATAAATACTTATTAAAAGAAAAGAAAATAAATTACACACAAAAAAAATTACAAAGATAAATATAATCAACATATACACTAGTATAATCTTTATAGCTGTGAAAGTGGTTATCAGAACTCAATTTATTTAATAAAAATATAATACAAATATGGTGTGCATTACGGTTACTATCAAGTATTTTATAAATAATTAATCATATTATATTGATAATTAACTACAAATTCAATTTCATTTTTAAAGAATTAGTAAACATATTTTTATGTTATTAGATTATACTTTTACCAATTAAGATTTTCTGCAAAGTAAAATAATATGAAATATTCATATCTAATTGTAAACAGGGGACATAATTCAGAAAAAATAAATTAAAAATTAATAAAAAATTACTAAATGTCATATAGTGTTTTTGAATTTAGACCTTTTGGATATACCGTATTAAGACGGTGAATCCAATAGGTTTCCTTTAGTAGACGTTCCATTTCAGAATCAGCTTTAACAATAGGTTGGAAGGAGAAATCTTGCAATGTATGGGAATTTTTGTTAAAATGTGCGGCAACATGAGATGAAAATGATTGATCGATATAATTTTTTATATCTGATCTGTGTTGGTTCATACGTTTAGATATTTGTTGACTGGTTTGTCCAACATATTGGATGCCACATTTTTTGCACGTTATCAAATAAATAACATTTGATGTTGCACAATTAATGTCACAACGCATATTAAAAATTTCTTTCGTATTATTACTATAGAAAGAAGTATTTTCATTAATAAATGAACAGTGTGAACATCTAGGTCTATTACATTTAGTTGATGATCCTATTTTATATGATGGTTTTTCTAATTTGGAATTAGTTAGGAAATCTTTCAGATTTTTAGTCCTTTTATAAGCAAGTGTGGGTTTGCTTTCATGTAGCGATTTAACACTTGCTTTACATGATAAGTTTAATAAATCCCAATATTTATTTATCTAGTGGACGTGATATTTATCTCGATTTTTATATTGAAGCAACTAAACAAGAAATTTTAAATAGCAGTCCTAAAAGAAAACATTTTACAAACATATCTAAAGAAGAATTAAATTCTTTACGTAGCTTATCGCAAGATGAAAGCATTATTATTAAAAAAGCGGATAAGTCTAGCACCATAGTAATTATGAATAAGGAGGATTATATTAAAGAAGTGGAAAGACAATTAAATGATGAAGAATATTACACAAAACTTTCCTATATTCCTTCTGAAGATACGAAAGAAAAAATAAGCCAATGTATTAATTTATTCTCTGTACACAACTGTTCTATATATGATGAACTAGATATCTTCCCAAATAAAATACGCACACCTCAGTTTTATATTTTACCAAAAATACATAAAGCTGTTGATAAGTCACTACCTTTAGGATATCCAGGTAGACCCATTATTTCTACATACAACTCAGTTACAAATAATATATCGCAATATATTGATCACATTTTACAACCACTAATGAAATCACTACCTTCATACGTCAAAGATACTTTTGATTTCATTACCAAATTGAAATCTTTACCGAAACTAACGGAAAATTCATTCCTTGTTACACTTGATGTGGTTTCACTCTACACGAATATACCACACAATGATGGTGTCGAAGCGTGTAAATATTATCTGGAAGATAACGAATTTACATATAAACTATCCAAAGAACATATTTGTGATTTGATAAAACTTGTGCTCGAAAATAACTTTTTTCAGTTTGGTAATACAAACTATCTCCAAAAAATGGGAACAGCAATGGGTAGTCCTATGGCACCTGCTTATGCATCTTTATTTATGGGAAAATTAGAAAATGATTTTCTAAATAAATGCCTCTTAAAACCGGATGTATGGTTAAGGTTTTTAGACGATATCTTTATGATTTGGAGTTATTCATTAGAAGACCTTTATTACTTTATAGATAGTTTAAACAAATTACATCCAACAATAAAATTTACATTCAATGTCTCTAAAACTAAAGTTTCATTCTTGGACGTTGATGTCATGAAAAATGAAAATAATGAAATTACTACCATGGTTCATGTTAAAAACACGAATATTCATCAATATGTTGAATATTCTTCATGCCATCCTAAATCATGTAAAAATGGGATACCATATAGTCAAGCAAAAAGATACAGAAGAATTATTTCGGATGATGCTGTTTTTAAATCATCTTTGACAGAGTTAGGTCAGCATTTTTTAAATAGAAATTACCCTATTGACATCATTAATACTGCTTTCCAAAAGGTATCTTCTCTTACACAGCTTGAATCTTTACAATATAAAATCAAAAATAGAAATGAAGATATCATTCCTTTTGTTATTGAATATAATCCAAGTTTGCCTAATATAGGTAAGATTATCAATAAATATTGGGATTTATTAAACTTATCATGTAAAGCAAGTGTTAAATCGCTACATGAAAGCAAACCCACACTTGCTTATAAAAGGACTAAAAATCTGAAAGATTTCCTAACTAATTCCAAATTAGAAAAACCATCATATAAAATAGGATCATCAACTAAATGTAATAGACCTAGATGTTCACACTATTCATTTATTAATGAAAATACTTCTTTCTATAGTAATAATACGAAAGAAATTTTTAATATGCGTTGTGACATTAATTGTGCAACAATGTTATTTATTTGATAACGTGCAAAAAATGTGGCATCCAATATGTTGGACAAACCAGTCAACAAATATCTAAACGTATGAACCAACATAGATCAGATATAAAAAATTATATCGATCAATCATTTTCATCTCATGTTGCCGCACATTTTAACAAAAATTCCCATACATTGCAAGATTTCTCCTTCCAACCTATTGTTAAAGCTGATTCTGAAATGGAACGTCTACTAAAGGAAACCTATTGGATTCACCGTCTTAATACGGTATATCCAAAAGGTCTAAATTCAAAAACACTATATGACATTTAGTACTTTTTTATTAATTTTTAATTTATTTTTTTCTGAATTATGTCCCCTGTTTACAATTAGATATGAATATTTCATATTATTTTACTTTGCAGAAAATCTTAATTGGTAAAAGTATAATCTAATAACATAAAAATATGTTTACTAATTCTTTAAAAATGAAATTGAATTTGTAGTTAATTATCAATATAATATGATTAATTATTTATAAAATACTTGATAGTAACCGTAATGCACACCATATTTGTATTATATTTTTATTAAATAAATTGAGTTCTGATAACCACTTTCACAGCTATAAAGATTATACTAGTGTATATGTTGATTACATTTATCTTTGTAATTTTTTTTTTTGTGTAATTTATTTTCTTTTCTTTTAATAATAAGCATGTATTATACATAATACTAATGTTACTAAAACTGTTTATCTCTATTTGTTAATAAATGGTATATATATATATATTAAACTTGGTCTAAAGCAACAGTTAAAAATTCCACCACAAAAAATGACTGGGTCTATTTCAAGGGAAAATTAGAAAACAAATGGTTGATCAACAGTAGACCAGTTCACTACGGCAATGTCTGCTGTTGAAATTAAGTTTATGACGAAGTAAAAAAACAAATGATTGGATATTTAATTGTAAATGATAATAATTAACCCCTCTGCTCGAATATAATGAAGCATTAATTTAGGAGGGCAAAATATACTGGCAATACAATTCCATTAGTATACATCACAGTAATACTTGAACATGGTGGCGACGGTATTTGTTTTTGACCGAGCGGCATAGTTATGGAAACGGCTATTATTCTTCGATGCAACACGAATTTAAATAAATCTAAAGAAAATTTTAATGTAAAGCTAATCCTTGTATAACTTTCGATACATCAGTTGCTAATGGAACTCCACAGGCTGAAAAGCGTTCACAATGCATTAATTGCTAGTGGTTCTCCACAGGCCGATAAGCAATCTCAATGCATTAATTGCTAGTGGTACTCAACAAGGTGAAAAACAATCTCAATGCATATATTGCTAGTGGTACTCCACATACTTATAACGAATCTCAATGCAATAATTGCTAGTGGTACTCCACAGGCCGATAAGCAATCTCAATGCAATAATTGCTAGTGGTACTCCACATACTTATAAGCAATCTCAATGCAATAATTGCTAGTGGTACTCCACATACTTATAAGCAATCTCAGTGCAATAATTGCTAGTGGTACTCCACAGGCCGATAAGCAATCTCAATGCATTTATTGCTAGTGGTACTCCACATACTTATAATTGCTAGCGGTACTCCACATACTTATAAGCAATATCAATGCATTCATTGCTAGTGGTACTCCACATGCTGATAAGCAATCTCAGTGCATTCATTGCTAGTGGTACTCCACAGGCTGAAAAACAATCTGAATGCATATATTGCTAGTGGTACTCCACATACTTATAAGCAATCTCAATGCAATAATTACCATCGGTTCTCAACAGGCTGAAAAACAATCTCAATGCATATATTGCAATTGTACTCCACATACTTATAAACAATGTCAATGCTTTCATTGCTAGTGGTACTCCAGAGGCTGATAAACAATCTTAGTACATTCATTGCTAGTGGTACTCCACGGGCTGAAAAACAATCTCAGTGCATATATTGCTAGTGGTACTCCACAGGCCGATAAGCAATCTCAATGCATTCATTGCTAGTGGTACTCCACGGGCTGATAAGTAATCTCAATGCATATATTGCTAGTGGTACTCCACATACTTATAAGCAATCTCAATGCAATAATTGCTAGTGGTACTCAACAGGCTGAAAAACAATCTCAATGCAGATATTGCTAGTGGTACTCCACATACTTATAAGCAATCTCAATGCTTTTATTGCTAGTGGTACTCCACAGGCTGATAAGCAATTTCAGTGCATTCATTGTTAGTGATACTCCACGGGCTGAAAAACAATCTCAATGCATATATTGCTAGTGGTACTCCACAGGCCGATAAGCAATCGTAATGCATTTATTGCTAGTGGTACTCCACAGACTGATGAGCAATCTCAATGCAGTAATTGCTAGTGAAACGCAACAGGCTGAAAAGCAATCTCAGTGCATTAATTTCTAGTGGTACACCACAGGCTGATGAGCAATCTCAATGAATCAATTACTAGTGCTTTTCAGAACGTATTAGTTTTAGTCAACGAATGCAGAGAGAGAGAGAGAGAGAGAGAGAGGAGTAATAAACAATAACGACAGGTTTCGCCGTTGTTTTGTATAATATCAACTGAGCGAATCTCAGAATAAGGAGTACAAAATGCAGCCTTCACTGCAGAGTAAATTTGTTTAAAACTGACACATGTTGAGATCTCATCCTGGTCTACGCATCTGAGAATTTTTTTTTTCGTGTGCGACAAAGAAAAAAGATCGACACACTCCAGATGTAATATGTACAACATGATGTTTCCAGGGGCTCTCGGCGTGTAAAAACACGTTGTTAACTTGGATTATGTGATACCCGAGGTCTGTCACTGGCTGATTCGGCTGGTGTTCCAGTGGAGTTTAGTGACAACGAAAGCATGCTGTCAACCAATGGCAATGATTCGTGTAGATAGGTCAAAGACCGAAATCATCGTTGTACAAACATTGAATTTCATCTGTGTGCAGTTGAAGTAATATCTATATATTGTGTTGGAATATCTAGGAGCTTACAAAAAACAGACGTGAAATTTAAAATACAGATCTTGTATACATACATTGGATACTTTTGATGGAATTTGGCTTTTACCTTTTTTATATAAGAAGTAAACAGTCGGAAAAGGTGAACATTCCGGGCGTGTGCCAGTCATTTTCAGCCTTAATTTAGTAGAAAAAGCATTGTATGACCATTTTTACTTTTACAGGTTTAATTGATTCTCGTGTGAATATTATTTGTTGTCAACCAATGGCAATGATTCGTGTAGATAGGTCAAAGACCGAAATCATCGTTGTACAAACATTGAATTTCATCTGTGTGCAGTTGAAGTAATATCTATATATTGTGTTGGAATATCTAGGAGCTTACAAAAAACAGACGTGAAATTTAAAATACAGATCTTGTATACATACATTGGATACTTTTGATGGAATTTGGCTTTTACCTTTTTTATATAAGAAGTAAACAGTCGGAAAAGGTGAACATTCCGGGCGTGTGCCAGTCATTTTCAGCCTTAATTTAGTAGAAAAAGCATTGTATGACCATTTTTACTTTTACAGGTTTAATTGATTCTCGTGTGAATATTATTTGTTGTTTATATTCACCTGAAAGACCACCCATGTTGACAGAGAATGATAATGGTCCTGAATTATTCGGAAGCCAAATTCATATAGATGTTTGCCTCTTATCCGGATGCAAACTTAATGTTGGTTGGTTGGTTTGTTGATTTAACGTCAATTTCGCCCGGTAGGGCATGTTTGACGGTTTGTTCCAGCACAGCTGGATGTTTTATTACTCCTGGGGGGAAGGAATTAGTGCCTCATCCCCCTAGCATTTATGTGTTCAAGGAACACTGATTAATTTGGCCATCAGATCATGGGACTAATTAGTCCCTAACGACCTGAATGTAGGGCCATCATGAGTGGGAATGAACCCAGCACGCACTCATGATTAAAAAAGGATTGGAATTCAGTTGCGATTGAACGCACCAGGTGTCAACCCAAGCAGTATGTAACGTCCGCTACGATTGGTCGGCAGCGATGACGTTACATTAGGACACCTGTTTTTTTGACGGGTGGAAATGGTTCCACATTCCGTCAAGGTACGATGTCCGAACGAGGTCAGGAAACAAGGGACTCGGAAAGCCAGACATGTTTTGTTGAGTGGTCTTAGAAACGCCAGCCCGTACTTATTTCAAATCTAGTCTAGTTGTTCTAATGGACAAAAACATATATACCAATAATGTGTTAGCCACTTGTGGAATTAAATCAAATCCAACAAGTCTGAAATGTTCCTACTTCTTATCAAGTCTATCCAATTTTAGTACTTAGTGTTGAGAGAGAATTGGTTACCTAGAAGAGGTGTTTCTTTCAGACGATGAACATTCTTTTTTTTGGAGGAAGAAAATTACGACTAATTTGATGAATTTAACCTGCCACGAAATCCCAGTGATAAAGAGGTATGTACGTTTGGACTCATGTAAGTAAATATAAGTAAAACCTATACAATTTGCATCATCCATGGTAGACTGTACGAGGAAAACGTTGGACATAAACATGCCTCGCAATTAAAGGAGCCAAATGTTTAGATTGTTTTTCAGCCTCGAGTACTTCATTTCTTTACATAAAACTATAATACCCTCGTCTTCAGTTAAACGCCGTTGGGATGATGAATGCAGGGAATTTAGATTTGCAAAATTGTATGCTTTTCTTTGATAAATTTAAATCAGATAGGTAAAACAAAAAATTGAATTCTTATCTTAATTTGATGCATAATTAGAACAACTTTTGGAAAGTGAATGAATGTAGCTATAAACTAAATAGTGACAGCACGAACTAAACGAACAATGTTTTTGGAGAAATGTCAACTATATTAGATAAAACGAAACATATAAAATGATACTTTGTGTAAAGAGTGCACATCAATACATAAGTTACGCTACCCTTGACTTTGATTCCACAGGGCTTTGGTTGTGATGATAGCAGCAACTACAACGATATACTCCATTAGGTTAATACTGTACATTTTCTCCTACCCGAATCGGGCGTCAAGCTGTCGGTACTTATCATGCTAAGGTGGCAGAGGACAGGGAACAGTTACAGTTTCGTAAATTGCATACCCCCCACCCCGGCAAATTTCGTAACTTAAGGCTATGGTGTGACTTTCTGAGCTATACTTGTATACTAATTAAAGATATAGCTATAAATGTGAATTTGGTCTTTCCGGATTATGTTTTTCTTGAAATTGATGTGAGGCATGTACACCTCATATAGTCACTACACAGTATGTACCCATTGAAATACAATACTCGGCTAGGAAGCAGAGCTAGCCACTTATAGCAGTAGACATGTTGGTTCAATAAAGTAGAATATTTCAAAAACTGTATGGATGTCAACTATTTTGAATTGCATCAAGCTGTTAAGTACACAATGCTTTTCAAAATTATCACTCAGGGAAAGGTCTTGTGTTTGCACTGTGAGCATCACGTGTTCTCAAAAATGGCATTTGGAAATGAAAAATGCATGTATAAATTTGGGAGTGGGGTGCATCAGCTTTTCATTCCGTGAATTTCCACTGACTTGTAGGGTCAAGTGAATGATATTATTATATTTTTGCTATACCTATAAAAAAATATGGACTTTGTTTTACATCACTCAAATATTTTTATAATGTATTTTTATATTAGGCTAATGTATGCAACATTAAATTTGTACATAAAAACTGTCCCTTGCACCCTAAGCTATTATAGTAAAAAAAAAAAAAAAAAAAAAAAAAAAAATAAGAGTAAATGTGTAAGGGAGATAACTCTTCTCGTCTTCTAACAGTACAGAAGTTTTTCTTTGCATGAATTCAATGAGCGTCAGTGGCCTGAATTTATAACATAAATTGCTAGATTGAACTTAGATAATAGTATGGCAAATAAAAGACAGAAGACTATATGTATTGCGCGAATCGAAAACGAGGCACGGAAATAGATTGGACTCCATCTTTTGGCTGATTAACATTGTTTTCTCACGTTTCAGTGTAACTATATCATAAGGAATCTTCGGTGTCTATGTGTGTAGTGTGCAGGAGTTTTATTCTAGAGGTCGCGGGTCCGAATCCTGCAATCAGATTAGCAAGAATAGGCTAGTTTTGCTGTTGTATCGTAGCACCCTGACCCAAACTGTAACACACCTAAAAATAAAACGATCCGGGGTTATGTTTCTTGAAAATCGTCCATTGCATTAAAGAAACGCACCTAAGTTAAACAATATTACTGATCCGTGTTAAGTGTAATAATGCAAATTTTCTAATCTTTTCTGCCAGATTTTCAGGGATATATTATTTGTTTTAGTCTTTCAATTTAACGGCTTTAGTAGATGACTGTTATTTTTAGAGTAGATGACCTATGTTTAGTAGATAGCTGTTGCTATTTTTAGCAGATGAATGCTAATTTTAGTATACGACCGTTATTGTTAGCAGATAACTTGTTATTTTAGTAGATGACTGTTGTTTTAATAGATAACTGTTTTTTAGTAGATGACTTATTTTTTAGTAGACGTCTGTTATTGTTAGAGATAGATGTTAGGCAATTAGTTTAAGTAGATGACTATTATTTTATTTTAAATAGTCTTTAAATGTTTTTTTTTCTTCTAAATTTGTTGCACGCACTTTCACTTTCTTATACATTCTTTCATTTTACATTTTGTTATACTGTCTTATTCAAACAATGATGTTATGTTGAATATGTAAAGGATTAATCATGCTAAAAAGTATAAAATTCCCAGAAAGAAAGAAGAAAGACTATGGCAACCTCAGCTTAGTTTTCTCTAATGCAATTACTAATGTTTGAAGATGGCAATATTGTTTGACTTATAATTATCAGTGGTATTGTCTAGAAACATCTTGGACCAGTATCGCCACTTCGTTTTGATTTTCTGTCTAACAAAACCTTAGCCCGCCCATCAATCTACTCTTATACGCAAACACAAATATAAAATTTGAACCACTATTAACTTATATTACACTAAAACTTTGAAACAATAAAGAAAAAATATTTCAGGCTATTATTATCTTACTATCAACAACGAGAAGACAATCGTAGGCCACAATTACTTTACTGTCCATCAAAATGTATACAAAGACCCTAGCCATTGTGAAATTATTGACCATCAAATAACTTCGAAAACTAAAAGATATTAGAATACATTTTTTAAGAGCGGTGAATGTATATATACGTTTTAACTATACTTTGTCCACTAGTTAGCTCTGGTCATAGCCATTTGTTCGTCGTCCGTCCGTCCGTTAGCACAAGTTTGTTATCACTACCCGTCGTAAATTATTTGGAAGCTTTATGCCACAAAACTTTACATATACATTCACCCCATGCAAACTTGGTTCTAAATTAAAACGGTGTTGCTCTAATATGTTCGTTCACTGCAGCGATCTTAAAAGTGTTATCTCTATTTCTCCTGAATGGATGGCCATATCAACATGGGGCCTTCACTAAACGATATGTGATGTCTAGCTGGTCAAATGAAAATGGTACGAATCTGTTATCCATTATGGTAACCACAGAAACAATCTTGACAATCTTGTTATTGCTACTCTTGTTAAACAGAAATTCAGATCAGATAGAGATTTCACTTTAAGACTTCTAACCTGGGTTGTATGAAATAAAAATTGTGCCCACCTAATTTCCAATATTGCCTCCATAATAACTTAAAACATTTTACTGCTATTTTTCCTAGAAGGAAAGTCATATCGAGGTTGTGTTTTCACCAGAAGACATTTTATGGTATCTAGTTGGTACTAAACGAACATATTGCTTATCGGACATCCATTATGTTAACCATGGAAGCCATTTTGATAATCTTGTTACTGCTACTTTTCTAAATGAAACTCATATCGACGCGGGGTTTACGCCAGAAGACAAACTGTAAGATATACATTGTCCTGCATGAAAATGGTGAAAATCTGATCTCAACTATGGCCTCCATGGCAGCCATCTTGGAAATGTTCTTAGCGTATTTGTTTTAGTTTTAAAACATTTATACAATCCCCGTTCCCCCCCCCCCCCACTTCCAAAATATCCCAATATTCTATATTCATGGGAAGGGTCAGACTCATTAGTTAGCCTTTGAAGACAACATGAAGGAACCCAGTCTTGTAATATCTCGTTTTAAAGTGTCCCCCACTTAGCTTTCGTTCAGTATTCAGCTAAGAATAGATTTTAGTTTACTGGCATTGTGTTCGCCTCTACTGATGAATAAAATGACGATACCGATAATGAGTGAAAACAAAGATTCAGAAAGTTTCGTGCTTTCTCAGTTCGTATTGGAATATAATGTGTCCCTACTTCTTTATGAAAGTCATCCATACAGCCTTGCCGATGGAGAGAAACGTTCTGCAATAGCGATGGTCCCATGAATATTATTTAGACTTTACTTTGCCAGTTACTTTATATAATGTATTTTGCTGTGTAAACCTCGAGATCTCTAATCGTTTCTAGTGGACGAGGGCTCAGTAATGTTACATATACACGATGCTCGTTCCTGCCCGTGCTTCTGTGCTTTAAAACACCAAATCAAACCATAAACGTTTTTCAGATTCTTTGAAATCAAGGATTTTCATCCTTTTTCTTGCTTTAACATTGCAGATATCACATCAAAGATGACTTGTGATGGCGACACGGAAGAAAGTCCAAGTAGAAAGAACAATACCAGCCCACTAAAGCTAACCGAGAGCAGTGGAATACTGTATCCATACTACTTTGGAGACGACCCCCGTGTCAAACTTAAAAACATTAAGAACATCCAAAGCAAAACAGGAGACATCTTTGTTTGCTCGTATCCTAAGTCAGGTAATCATGAATCACATTTGTTTTGATTAAAGTTTGAAGAGATGAAACTGGTACTCTAGCCAAATCTCATCACAGGAATATAGTGGTTATACTGACTCTAACTAAAGTGCTGAATGTAACACTTTGTGGTCATTCAGTTACAGACACTAATACAGGTTCATCCTGATATTTTGTATGTTCATTATAGTTGTTTGTTTTTTTTAAAAAAAATGAGAAATGTTATAAAGAAATTCAATATGTGTATTTAATGCAGGTAAATTCAAAACATTTGAGGAAAACCTTTAATCGTTGACAAATTTCGATGCCCGCTTGTCAGTAACTTTATAAGTACCGAAATATCTTGTAATTAGAGTATGGTATCTGCATGGTTCTGCTGCTCCATGTGCATTACTCTATGATTATTCTACATTTTTTATTGAATATAAATGTCGAATATTTACACTAAAAAACTATTTTAACCAACCGTAAAAATATTACAAATTAGTTTTCCTCCGAAGCTGTGATACATGTGTTAGGTACCCACCTTTATTACTTGTATTAGGAAAACGCCTTTTATACCCATATATGATACCTACCTTTGATTCCTGTATCAGTTACAAAAATGTTAACCTGATTTAGGTATAAAACTGTGATACCTGTATTAGATACACGCCTTTCATACCTGCATAACATAACTACCTTTGATTCCTGTTCAAGATACAAACCTGTGAGACATGTATTAGGCGTAAACGTGTTATACATGTATCAGGAACACACCTTTCATATCTAAATGTGATACCTTATTAGGCTCAACAGGGGATACCAGTATTAAGCCCAAACCTGTGTTACATGTATTAGAAACAACCCTTTGGTACCTGTATTAAGCATAAACCTGATACAAAGTGTCCGTGGTACCTGTATTAGGTACAAACCTGTCATACCACCAATACATACTATGAGTTTTTATTTCTTTCCTACGGTGTAACATCGATATTATTTTAGTCTTTTTTAGTCTTAAAGTCGTTTCAATAAAGTACTAAAATTTATCAGTAATCACACGAACCACTTACATTAAAAATAACATGACATTTAAAGTGTTGGTATAAAGCAGTTTGATATACTAATGGTATATCAAATTGTGACCCACCCATGGCGCAATAATCCGCATATATAAACATTCTCGCGAGTGTCTGCAGTTGATTCTAGGTCATTAGTGACGTATGAAAATAACGATAGAAAGTATTAATAATCCCCGTTTTCTAAATGACTTAAATATGGTACACGTTTTCATCACCATCCTTTCTGCTTTCTGTTCCCCTTCCTTCTCATGCACAATGAACAAACTACGCAGGCATGTGGATTGAGAGAGAAAAGGAATTTGAGCTGAATTAAAGCCTTTAAATAGAAATTCACTAAGTAACCTATAAGAATATTGTTCGTCGTAACGATATGAATGCATTGTCCTTGGAATTTATCTACAGTGTTTATCAATGATACAAAGTTGCAAACCATGTCAACTTTATACGGTAAATTTCTCGATTACGTGCTACACATAATGTGACGTATATTGTTGTTGTTTATTAAACATACCATAATGTTCTAAAACTCGATTATTATTAATTAGATATCAAAATGTCCAAAGGTCTCTCTCTCTCTCTCTCTCTCTCTCTCTCTCTCTCTCTCTAGACCATCGTAGCAAGAAATGTTGTTGGCTTTTGTTGTTGTAGGGTTTAGCGCCATTTTGTAGCACATGGAAAACCACGGGAAGAACCACCGACCCACGAGAAGCTACTGGCAGGCTTTCTCACGTACCTACGTTAGCCGAGGCTGAGACTCGAACTCACGCAGACAGAGGTGAGATGGCAGTGATCCATAACGGTGAGCGCTTTAGACCACTCGGCCACTCGAGGCCCCCGTAGCAAGAAATGGGCTAAAATCTGTTAAATGACGAGTGTTTAGGATTTTAGTTTATGTTATGCATCGATGACTCTGGATTTATGAATGATGGTGAAAGTTAAGTCAAACCGACCATAAGATGAGAGAGAGAGAGTTTTAAAGTCAAACATACCAGA
Source organism: Sinohyriopsis cumingii (assembly GCA_028554795.2). Classification (NCBI taxonomy): domain Eukaryota; kingdom Metazoa; phylum Mollusca; class Bivalvia; order Unionida; family Unionidae; genus Sinohyriopsis; species Sinohyriopsis cumingii. Next base: position 73,484,895 of record CM068838.1, on the reverse strand, counting down.
TTGGGGGGGGGGTATGGTCGGTAGTACTATTACTAAAGCAGAGTAATGACCTGGATCAGCTGTAAATATATTAAAATATTTTAATTACCTCTTGTTGGTTCGTCATTTCGCTTAGTTTCTATTCCACATTAATCTGCATGCGCCGGTACGTAAATGGCAAAGGATTCTTTTGCATGGCGTAGCTAATCAAGTGTTTGTAGTGTTCTACTTTTTTCATTAAAACCATCTTTCTTGTTTAAATTATAAGTGTGTATTATATTAATTTAATCAATGTGAAGTAAAATAGAAACTAAAAAAGAAAACGATCAACTTATCAATATGCAAAGGTGATTATGAATAGCCACAAAAGACATATAACTACATTCTGTAGTGGACACACTCGGGGATGTGAGGGGCTCATTCACTCGGTCAATACACAGCTGCCTCTAGTAAATTTAAGTCCGTTTAAAACGCAGATATATGTATTTGTATGTGATATAAATACAATACATGTACAGAATGCACGCTGTATCAACGATATGTATAAAGTTTTCATTAAAAGGAAACCCAGAAAGCCTCGTTTCCTTTTAATGAAAAATGTATACATTTCGCGGATTTATCATTGTTACAACGAACATACTATACATTTACTCTCTCTCTCTCTCTCTCTCTCTATCTATCTATATATATATATATATATATATATATATATATATATATATATATATATATATATATATATATTCACAGATGCAGAATTGTTGTTATCTTACTACTGTATGTTTCGGTATAAAATGTCTCTAACCATTTGTTAAATAGCATCCACTGTTGTAGACTTAATTTCATCAGTCTAGATTCTTATACTTCTAAAAATGTTCAATGTACCATGCTGTTGCAGGAACACACTGGATTATGGAAATGGTGAATAAGCTCGTGGCCGGATCAACAGAACATCCTACAAAGTTTAACTTTTTGGATCCGATGGTCATATGTGACCAAGTTTTGGACTCTGTTCCTTGTCCTAGGGTATTCCAGTCCCATCTAAGATTCAGCCAACTACCAGCTTCTTTTCTTAAACGGAAAGGGAAGATAATCTACGTTCTTAGAAATCCAAAAGATTTTTCAATTTCTCTATACCATTTTGTGCAGAAAGAGGGGAGGATAAAATACACGGGAAAATGGGACGAATTTTTCCAGTTGTTTGTTAATGGAAAAGGTAAATATCCCAAATGCATGACAAACTTATTCTCAGTATGCAATGTTTTTGCAAACATTACAGTTTTATACAGCGAGTGTTTTTCTCAAATCTGGTGATACTCTTTAAATGAGACACTTATAAATTGTACATTGTTTTGGTGAAAGTGCTTGTCACATGAAGATTTCAAATTTGCTGCTGAAACCATCTTATAATTTCCGTAAGCTTTGTATATGCTGTGATTTCAAAATAAGAATAACACGATAACAGACTCCACCTTTTGAATCGAAGAAATATGATCAAACGCATCAAGAAAGGGTATTGATGGTCATTTGAGTCAATGCAAAATCTATTGTTCAGTCATTATTAAAAGATTCAATGACGTGTGTGTGTGTGTGATATATAGATTTTTAATTTAGCTTTAAGAATTTTTCAGTCATATCGCTACGATGTCTGCAGTGTGGCAGTTTATAGTGATATCTAGCACTGGGTCATCATTCCGCAGACGTGTAACATGATATCCCACCCAATCACATTATCCTGACACCAGGCCGACCAGTCCTAACGCTAACCTCTTAATGCTGATCGCCTAGCGAAGCAGCGTGTTGATACCATTTTTTAAATAAGTCTTTGGTATGACTCGGTCGGGGTTCGAACCCGCAATCTTCTGCATCAGAGGCGGACGCTCTAACCACTAAGCCACAGAAGCAGTCCTTCAATGACATAAATATTATTGAATCTTATCTAATTACATGTCATCATACGTCATTCTTCTAAATATTTTCAGTCGGTTATTCTTCATGGTTTGACCATGTTTTATCCTGGGAACGAGAAAAGGAGAAGGGAAGGCATCCGATTCATTTCGTTTTTTATGAGGACCTAAAGGAGGTAATTAAATTTTTATATGAACATTGTTTATTGCGAGCGAATAGAAAGTACGGAAAGTATATTGATGGAAATGATGATGATGATGATAATGATGATGATGATGATGCTGAGGGCAAGCAAGACGGATAGCAACAATGCAACAAGACAACCAAGAAGCAAAACGAAACAAGTATAATCTGATAGGCACCCTTATTGATGCCAGGAACACTTTAGTTCGTACTGAAGCATTTGCACAAACAGTATGTTAATTTGTCGGAGAGCATAGAATAATATCTTGCAAACGGTTTAAACTTTAACATTTTTTGAATTTTTTCTTTCTTCCTAGAAACAACCTTAAATCCTGTTTTAGCCTCGATCTGATCCATTGAGAGTAATGTATCAATCGTACTTTTTTATACTCCATATGACACATCGATATTAATGTATCATTCTTACTTTTTCATACTCCATCTGATACATCGAGAGTAATGTATCATTCATACTTTTTTCATACTAATTTAGTGATACATCGAGAGTAATGTATCATTCGTACTTTTTCATACTAATTTAGTCTTTTGGAGTACACTAACATAAAAATAGACCGCAAAGTTTCCTTCACTGTTAATTTAAACTTTTCTTTTCTTTCTAGAATGCAGTGAGAGAATTAGATCGTATTAGTAAATTCCTCTCGTTAAACCACCCGCATTCTTTCCTTCAATCAGTAGTCGAGTGTAGCACATTCACAAAAATGAGGATCCAGACATATTTATATCATCCCTTTCCAGCCGAAGTCATGGATGCGAACTATGTCGACTATCTTTTCAGAAAAGGTAATTATTATAATAATGATAATGGTTTTGAATAGATCTGATTTATCCTTTTAACATTATGGTTAAGAGCTCCGTGCTCGGAGACCGATTGCACTTGGTGATTTAGTCAATTACTTTTACAATTTTCTGGATATGTGCTACTCATTTGAAAGTGTAGTAATGAGTAACTGCATTTTTGTTCATAATAAATACTATATTAAGTGGAGGAATAGGACGCGAAGCATTTTAATGCAGATAAAAGAAACCAAAAACTAAAAGAAAACAAACTTACTTTCATCGAAGAGACTGGCATTTCCAGCTAAATGTCCGGAAGTGACGTTTCTGCTGCAAAGCCTTTAAAGGCGGCATGATTGGACGACTTGGTAACGACTAACACATAGATGGTCACCTTATTGGCGTTGCTAAATTGCATTGAATTTATTGATGTAACGTTTCTTGCGACGTCTGTTGGTTGGAATAGGATTGGATATAAATCACAGCCTTTTCAAACTTAAAGACTCAAGAAATTCAGGTAATATAAATTTATTATCGTCTTTGATCTGACTAGCAATCCTCTTATGTGACCCAGCGATTAACGTACCATGTCCTGGATTGACTGTCAAACACAGTGATCATACGCAGCATATTAAAGAAAGTCACATGTATACTGTCGTACCTTTCATTTAAATAAAACCTCACTTGAAATAAATAAATAAATCCGATTGCCTTCAGGGGGTAGTTAGATTGAAGAATATCTTCCACAAACACATTGGTTGGTAAAGGATAAAATGACCAGTACACTATATGGACTAACCGGATGCTAATTACAAGATTAATACACTCTGACGTAAACGAACAACCAACAATGTGTCGTATTCTTTGCGTAGAATATCTTAAACCTAGTTCTGGATACGCTGCATGTACCCATGCACTTGAACGAAGTCTTAAACCAGATTATAGAAAGGTCATATTTTATTTAACCTAGTTAACGAGCTGTTTACATATGAAATACTCAAGAATTAATGGATTGACTATCTATCTATCTATCTATCTATCGGTATATGTACTCTCTATTCTCTTTTTATTTTAATGCATTTTTGCAGGTATTGTTGGCGACTGGCGGACATTGTTTTCGGAAGAACAAAGCATGCAGTTGGAGGAAATATACAAGGCAGAAATGTCCGACAGCAAACTTACCTTCTGTTATGGATGATAACGAAGTCACGCCATAGTCAGCCAAGAAATTTATCTTGTTATGGATGATAACGCAGTCACGCCATAGAGCAGTGTATGTCTTTGCACCGCAATTATTCATTTTATTTGGATCATCATCCTTATTACTTTGGAAGGTCATTATTTATGCGACCCGAGAAGAACATATGGCAAAATCAATGTTAAAAAAGGTGACATTTTTGGACAAAGTCAACCTGAAGGTGTGATCCAGTTCTAGCCATTCAATGCCTTTCGCCCGCGTTGGTATCATAATCAAAGCCTCACGTGCTGAAAACAAATGTGCACGACCCTGCTATGTGTTGTGATAGGCCCGATGTCATGTTATCTTGACCCAGTTAAGTACATGGCTGCCATTGTAAATATCCATAGCGATCTATGATTTTTGCCAATAATTTTGTTTTAAAATATGACATTTAAGGTACAAAGCATTCAACAATTTCAACAGCCTGGACAGAATATACTTTAGTGACACCAAGTTTGTATGATTTTCATTTATATCAACAATTAATATTTAATTTGATTTGAATAAATGTGCGTATATAACCATACTTACATACACTATATACATTGTATGACTACAGGCAAGATTCGCCTTCCTTCGAAATTAGACAGCATGCACGTGCAAGGACTTCGCACCTTCGAAATTGAAGATTTGACAACGGATGTGCTTCAGTTAGTATGGATGATTTTACGTTTTTGCAAAAGTACATGTTAACACACTTATATGAATGAATTAACTTAGTTGAAACTATGTTATAAATAGCCAGAATACAGAGGCGCTTACCTAGAGGTGATGTCATAGAAAGAACTCCGTTCCATTATTTTCCAGCAACTTGTTGTGAGGAGTGCATTGCCAGTTTGCTAATTAAACTTTTTAAGATGAACGTTCGATGGACTTCGTTTCTCATGTGATCAGGAAATATAAGAATTCGTGTTAAGAGAGAATACGTATGACTGAGTAAGAATCATAACGGTTCTAATGGGGAATTATTTTATTATTCTGATCTCTATAAATGTGCCAAAATCTAGTAAAATGGGAAAAATAAGTCTGATTTAATGTTGTGATTATTTTAGTCTGTGTTACCAACACACTTTCGCGACGCCAGGTTTGATTTCTTTACCCACATGAAATAGAAATTTTATGCAGAATTTTTCGCAAAATTCTTTAATTTAGATAATACATGGATCTCCACACCACTTGAATCTTCTATCAGTCGGTACAAAGGTAAAGGTATTACACTTCCGGCCAATTAAAAAGACATAAAATAAAACAAACAGCCATATTAGAATCTTTTTGGCATATTATGTTGAAATATCACCTTAAACGACAAAACGCGAGTGACACTTTAAAACGTTTTTGCAGGATTTTTTTATTTTTTTAATTTTTTACGCGAGCCGACCGCAGGACCTTTGATACACTGCTCAATTACTCATGCCAGCGCTAAGCATAACACGAGCCACGATGTGATGGATCTATAAACTGCACAAACAAGAGTTATAAGTTTGAAACCGCAATGTTTCACTTTTGTTGGAGTTTTCTTGTACAGCACATGTGTGAGTCTGCCCAATTTATTGTTTAACTTGAAGCATTTTAGCGAGAGGTTCTTTGGAGAAAAATCCAGACACTGTCACTTCTGCTGCAAGTTAAACCGTGTTTAATAGTCTGTAAAATGTCCTGTAAAAATACAAAAACGGAACACAATGACTTTCAATGCTTTGTTTAAGCAAAATCAAAGCTGTAATCTCGCCTTGCTTTTCCATATCTCGAATTCAAAGATAATTCAAATATATGTAAAACAAATTCTTTGCTCACACCATTTTTGTTAAACAAATCAACCTGTTTCTGGACCAATGCGCATTAAAATCGGCTTGCCCTTTTCCATTTACTATAGGCATCAAGTGATAGAAGAAATTTTAGGCAGATGACTTACGAACGCATTGTCCTGTATATTTAATTATATTGTATCCTTAAATGAAATTAATAGCATTTATATCATAATTAACGTACAACTTAGCTTAACTATGTCTTCTTGAAAACATACAGAAAGAACACAATAACGTACTTGTTCCATACTCAGAATTTGTATATATTGTTTGTACTGATATATAATTGTCACCTAACGTTTTGCTTTATCATCTGTCTCTTCCGTGTCCGGACTTTTGACCATAAGCCAGTTGATCGAAGGATGACTGATCATAACTCATTGATCACAGGACAATTTGATAACGGGACGCTTAGATCATTGGATGCTTGATCATATTAAAATAAATATAAATTAACAAAATATATAAATTTTAATTGTTAGAGGAGACCGCTCCGGGGACCTTTTGGCTACAGCGGCCAACTCGGATGCAGAAGGTGGCGGATTCAAACCCCGGCCGAGTCATAAAAAAGACTTTAAAACAATGGTACTAATAGCTGCCTCGCATGACTCTCATTATTAAAAGGCTAGTGTTAGGACTGGTCGGCCTGGTGTCTGGATAATGTGACTGTGTGGGACATGATGCTACGTGTCTGCGGCATGATGCCTCACTGCTAAACATCACTATAAACTGCCACACTGCAGACATCGTCAACATGTGACTGAAAATTTGCTAAAGCTACGTTAAATATCCAAATCACACAATCGATCGAAAATAACTATCTCCAGTACAAAATAAATACCAACCACTTTGAGATATTTGTCATAAATACTATGGTAATTATAATTTTAAACCACATATAATATATCAGAGTTTATCCGAAGTTTTCAAAATGTTTCGTTAAATAGCATAACCACACATACCAGAACATGTTAATATAGACAACAGTTTGACTGTCTCACATTTCAAGCGTGAAACCTATCCTCTAAGTGGATGGGATAAGAGTTTCAGTATTTGGTACCTTTTCAGCAAATAAGCTCTTTGTTAGCAAATTTAAATATTTGTCTTCTCTTGGATCATCTTTGAACTTTCTAAACTGCATCTAGATACACAAACCCTTCTTTGCATTTCGATACACGAATCCTCCTTTGCATATAGAAATACAAAGAAAACAAATTTAATTTTGTTTATCTGTCCACACATGTGACTTCTTAATAAAGAAGCCAACTTGCTGTCACCATGCTGTCTTGTACGTCGCCATGTTGAATCATATATTGCTTTGGTAACACCTACCGATGAAAATGTGCCTCAGACATTAGATTTAATGTGTTGGTTATATTTCACAACCATTTTTACAGTACGTCAGGAGATAATAGATTCATCTGAAATTAAATATAAAGAAAGTCTCATTTTAAGTCCCGTAACTGTCTTTCAAATGAATTATGCCTGTTTGGATATTTCAAGCATTACCTAAGTATTACCTTTTATCTTTCCACAATTAAAAAGACCGAAAACACAAAATGCTCTGACCTGTCTTTGCCTAGGTATACCTTCTTTTATGCTTGAAAGTAGTCAATGGGGACACCCTAGGGACAAGAGGACTTTAATGTTAAATAGGGGTATATCCACTCTGGGGACAATGGAAATTTAACATGGGAAGCAATATCCACTCTGGGGACAATGGAAATTTAACATGGGGAAAAAAAAGACATCCACTCTGGGGACAAGGGAATTTAACATGGGAGAAAGGAAATATCCACTCTAGGGACACATGCATTTGAACAATGGGAGAAAAAAAATATCCATTCTAGGGACAAAGGCAATTGAACATGGGATTTTTTTTGTTTTAAAAAGAAATTAAAAAATAAAAAATTAAAAAGGGGTAGGCAATGGAAAGTCAATCTCTTTTCGAGAAATGTGGGTGGCCCTGAAAAGGGCCTTTGGATTTATGTTAATATGCCCTTAACATAAAGGGCATCTGCGGCATCTTCTTGTCCTCAAGCTGCGTCTTAGTGTAGGGCCATAAATCAGAATCCTCTTGAGGCAACCTTGTCTTTCTACGTAGATCCTACGTATCCACAGACTGGTGTTTGTCCTGTGGACAACGGTCCACTTGGATCGGACATACATCAGGATGTCCGTCCTAAACATCATTGAAGACACAAGGGTGGATGATTCAACTGTGGTCCACATCTTGAGGCGACGAGATCAGGTGAATCAATGCAGAGAACTGCGCTTATTTATAGGTAGAGGAAGGATTGAAACGGATTGAGTTCATTGACCAATCCAAACACGCGTTACAAAATTCAGTCAGTCCGCATCCAATCCGAAGAGAGCAGTCTGTGACGTCACGTGGTCTATATAGATTTGCTAGCGCCTGTGTGCAGTTAATCTATGCGACAGTGATTCAACATGACGGTAACTCAGAAAACGATCCATTGGGGTGCACCAGCAGTGGAGACCGCCCAAGGGAACCCGGACTTACTTTCAGAAGAGGTAAACTGGGATTTTGTGGATTTTCTTACCTCGCAAGAATTTGTTCCGGAACCTTCGTCACCTTCTCCTTCATTACCGCACGTGGAGAATTTTAGACAGAGACAGAAAGAAGAATTGGAGAAATTTATACAAAGACAAAAGGAAGCGGAACAAGCTTTTCTCCTACAGCAACAGCAGCAAGAAGAAGAAGTAAGAAAAAAACAACAAGAAGAAGTAGCAGCAAAGAAACAAGAGGGTGAAAATCAAACGGTCACGGTACTGTTGGACATTTTAGCGGAGTTAAGAAGTCTGAAACAAATGTATCCGACTTCTTTATTACGACCGAAGAGAATACGACCTTCCCGAGCTAAACACGTCAACCCTGTGACTAAGCCTACCGCACCACCCTTAGTGATTTCAACCAAATCATCATCATCAACAGTACGCAGTCCAGAAGTAGGCCTTGGCCGTGGCAAAGGCTTAAGACAGTTAAAGTTGATTGCTTAAACTCACCCCTACACCAAAAACCAAAGGCCCTTTTCAGGGCCACCCACGTCTCTCGAAAAGAGATAGCCTTTCAATTTGCCAATAACTCAAAAATCAACAAAAAAAAACCATTTTACCCCTACAGTACGTGTCTGTGTATGAGTGTGTGAGTGTAGCTTCTTATTTTAAAATCAAAACTCAAAGACACTTACCTTATATAATTAATTTATTCTTTTCTCAATAGTTACAATCCAATTCACAATTCACAACAGAGCACTTTAAAAAGTTCATAGACTTCTTCAGTCTCACTCTTTAGTCTCTCTGTTTTTTCAATTTCTTCACCGTCACAATCTTTTCATCCTCTTCCTCACTTTCTTCCCTTCTTCTTTTCTTCTCCTTTTTCTTTGCCTCTTGTAAATAGAATTGTCTTCTTTCTTCCTCTTCTTCCTCTGAAGAATCCCTCTCTTCTTCTGAAGAATTCTTCTTTTCTTCTGACTCCTCTTCTTTCTTTTTTGGGCAATCTGGAGACCAATATCCTTTTTCTTGACAATAATAACAGGTATCTTGACTTTTGTCTTTTCTAGCCCCGGTTTTTTTTTCTTTTTTGACGGTCTGGACACTCTGAAGACCAATTCCCTTTCTTTTGATAGATATAGCAAGTATCTTGACTTTTATCTCGAAAGGAAGGAGAGTAGTCCGTCGGCTGGTCTGAAGAGAATTTTCTAATGACCCCTCGCAAAGCTCTGATGAAACGTTCGATTTGGCTAGTCTCTTCCATCGTTGTGCTCGGTTTGAGAGTGAAATGAATAGTGAAAGGACAAGACACACACCCTTTTATATACGCTGGTTTGCCATGACTATAAATTAGTCTATGGTGTTTAAACTTGAGTCATTTGACGTTTTGCACTCAAGATGAAACGATCCTATTCATTCGAGAAGAAAGAAGAAGAAGAAAGTAAGAGGCAGAAACGTGATCTATCGCTTAGTACCAGAGCTGAAATCTTGGCACAAATTCATGCCAGTGATTTTGAAGAGGACATGAGTGAACCAGAATCCGAACCCTCTAAACAAAGTTCACCACCCTTAGTCAACCCTGAAAAGTACTATTCCATTCGAGAGACGGAAAAGCGCTCCTCTAGAAAATTTAGAACCACGGCTTACACCTACACAGTGAAGTTTAAAGATTTCAAGTCCGACGTACCATTGGAGAAAGCAGAAGGGTTTATCACCGAGATGTGGGATTCTTTGCTCACCGCACTCAAGCGACAATGTCAACCCAAAGAAGACGATCGCTTGACACTATCCATAGATCACGACAGCTTGAAATCCCCTGTTTGGATCGAGTTTAGCAGACCCGCAGAACTGACCCCTTCCAAAGTCATGGACAAGATACAACACGTACAACAATCTAATGACCAGTTTGACATCACCGATGGAAAAGCCACACTGAAAATGGCCCACGTCTCTCCTCCTCAAGGGACTGGACGCAAAAAGGTCTTATTGGTGGACGACCTTCGCAACACCAAAACAAGTCTCGTCCGAATTAACAACCCTCAAGACCAGATGTGTTTAGCCCGTGCCATCGTGGTGGGACGAACCTATGCCAACAAAAACGACACGATAGAATAGAAAAGAGCCTAGGAGACTATTCGAAAATCGGACCGGGCCAAACAAGGAAGTGAAGCAGAACTCTTGTTACGACAAGCCGACTTGCCCAAAGATAAACACTGTGGCATTCCTGAGATGCAAAAATTGCAAGATGCCCTAGCTCCACGATACACCTTGAAAGTGTACCCTCAAGAAGTGCGCGGGCCTCTGTTGTTTCGAGGGAAAGACTTTAAGGACGGAAAATACATTCACCTTTATCATCACGATGACCATTTCGATACCATTACCAGTATCACTGGATTCCTGGGATACAAATATTACTGTGAGAAATGTGACCGTGGTTATAATAATCGAGAGCAACACAAGCATTGTGGATCGAAATGCCCAGGATGTTTGGCCTCTCCACCCTGTCTGAGCGAAGGACAAGAAAGAGTACATTGTCCTGCTTGTCTGCTCACGTTTGTCAGCCCTGCCTGTTACCAACAACATCAGAAGACGCAAGGTTCACAGCAGAAATGTGCTTGTCAACTGCTGAGATTGTGCCCTACGTGTGGACACGGCCTACGTACCAATAGTGCCAAGGCACACGTATGTTCAGGAAAGAAACAATGTCACATTTGTCACCACATCGTGGACTTGGAACATCAATGCTACGTGCAAAAATACCAATCCCCACCAGAGAAAGAGGACGGTCACAAGAAGAAAAGCAATTTCATCTTTTTCGATTTCGAATGCATGCAAGAGACCGGCATTCACATTCCTAATTTTTGCGTGGCTCATCGAGCGTGCGAGAAGTGCATTCAAGAACCTATCTTCAGTCATTGCCCTCACTGCAATAAGATTCCTTGAGGACGTGATAAAATCTTTCGAGGACCGAACACGCTAGCCGATTTTGCCCAATGGGTCTTAGACCCCATCGACAAGACGTGGAGCTAAGAGGACATCGAACGTTACGGAGATTGTCATCGTCATGCCACGGTGATGGCTCACAATTTCTCCGGATACGATGGACAGTTTCTTCTCAGATACTATACGGAACATGGCACCGAACGTCCTAAAGTGACTTTGAACGGAGCCAAAATCATTTTCATGCAAGTGGGACAAGTGCAGTTTAAAGATTCGATGAGTTACTTAGCCATGCCTTTGAGTCGAATGCCTAAAACGTTTGGAATGACAGAAATGGCTAAAGGGTACTTTCCACACTTTATCAATACGGAAGCCAATCAACTCGCCGTTCTACCCCATTTACCTGAGGCTCACTATTACGACCCCGACAACATGCGTACCGAACAACGAGAAGCTTTCTACGCTTGGTACCAGGCTCATGCCTCGGACCCTTTCGACTTTCAGGAAGAAATGCTAAAGTATTGTCGTTCCGACGTGGACATTTTACGGCGTTGCTGTGGAAAATTTCGAGAACTGTTCATGGAACACGGAGGGGTCGATCCTTTGAAAGAAGCTTGCACCATTGCCAAAGCGTGTTCCTTAGTGTATCGACAACGATTCATGCCTGAAAACACCGTGGCTGTCATCAGTCCTCAAACGACCCACTATGTCAAACGTCAATGCTCGGTCAAAGCCCTACGCTGGTTACATTACTTGTGCGACAAGGAAGACAAATGGATTCAGCATGCCCGCAACGGAGGAGGCGAAAAGACCATCGGAACGCATTCGGTCGATGGCTGGGACTTAGAAAACCCCAAGATCGTGTACGAGTTTAACGGTTGCTTATTTCACGGATGTCCCGTCTGTTACCCTGATCGTGACACTAAAAATCAGTTTTTACAACGAACCATGGAAGACTTGTACCAGGCCACTTGTCAGCGACGCCTAAAGTTAGAACAGGAAGGATACCAAGTGGTGGAAATGTGGGAACACGAGTACGATCACCGTATGAAAACCGATCCCGAGTTTAAACGCCTCGTGGAAAGTTACCAGTTCATGGACCCCATGAACCCGAGGGATAGTTTGTACGGAGGAAGGACCAATGCCACCTGTTTGCTGTACCAAGCCGACGAAGAGAAAGGAGAAGAAACCAAATACTTGGACGTGTGTTCGCTGTATCCCTACGTGTGCAAATATTGTCGCTTTCCTGCAGGGCACCCGCAATTGTTGACGAAACACATCGACCTGAAAAACATTCGACAATACGAAGGTATGATCAAGTGCAAAGTCTTGCCTCCCACGGACTTGTACCATCCCGTGCTACCTCACCATTGCCAAGGCAAACTGATGTTTCCTTTGTGCCGTACTTGTGCCGAAACGTGCAACCAAGATCAGCCTTATCAGCACACCCAGGAAGAACGTGCCTTGACGGGGACGTGGGTCAGCGTGGAATTGTTCAAAGCTCTGGACATGGGATACCAACTGTTAGAAGTGTACGAAATTTGCCACTTTCCCAAGACACAACAATACCACAAGGGTGACCCCACGCAGAAAGGCATTTTCGCCGACTACGTGGATGCCTTTTTGAAACTGAAGCAAGAAGGCAGCGGCTATCCTTCCTGGTGTCACACTCCCGAAGACGAAAAGACATTCAAAGAGAAATACTATGAACAAGAAGGCATCACTTTAGATCACATCGAGAAAAACGAAGGCAGGCGATCGTTTGCCAAAGTGATGTTAAATTGCTTGTGGGGTAAAATGGCACAATGACCGTGTTTACCCAAGACGGAATATTTGACAGAACCTTCCCGCTACTTCCAGATGATTCACGACAAAATCAAATACATGAAACACGTGGACGTCGTTCGCGAGGATTTGATCTTGGTCAATTACGAAGAAGATCTGGACTTTGTACAAGACGACCCCTTTGGAAATGTCATCATTGCGGCTTACGTGACAGCCCATGCTCGCTTAAAATTGTACGAAGCTTTAGAACTGTTAGGGGAAGGCGTCCTGTACTTTGACACGGACAGTTGCATTTACATCCATCACCCGAGTCAACAGCACCCTGACATCGAAGGAGACCGTTTAGGAGCCTGGAGAGACGAGCATCCCGACGACAAGATTCTAAGTTTCGTCAGTGGCGGTCCAAAAAATTACGGCTACGAATACCGGGACCCACAAGGAGAAGTGCACACGAAGTGTAAAGTGAAAGGATTGACTCTGAATTATCGTACCAGTCGTGTGGTGAACTTTGGGGTACTGAAAGAAGCCTTGCAGTCTGGAAAAGATCAACACTTTAAAGTGACCACCTATCAACCGAACAAGATTGTACGTTTACCCACTCACCACATCGTCAGTCGACCCTTGGAAAAAGACTATCAAATCGTGTACTAGAAGCGAGTGCGACTGCCCAATCATTTCACTTTGCCGTATGGACATGTTGGTATAAAACTTTGGTTGTAAGCGGATAGCCACCCACTAGAAGGATGACTTCGCCACAGCAAGAATCGAGTGAGAAACCCGATGACAACTCCAAGTTCAAACCCTACCATTTTCCAGTCTTCTTACCTGACTATTGTGATTGTGCCCGTCGATTGGACACGTTTCAAGCATGGCCTACGGATAGAAAAGGATTACCTTCTTCGCATATTTTAGCTAGAACAGGTTTTGTCTACTTGGGACCTGAGTCAGGATTGGGATATGAAGTACAGTGTTTCGCTTGTGGCCTGAAGTTACGAATGGATCTATGTATCTATAAAGATTCAGCTATTCTGGAACATACTCGATGGTCTCCGCACTGCCCTTACCTTTCTATGGCCTTTCCACCCATGACATTACGGTACAATGATGACGGTACCTTAGAGACGGTACCTTCCAAAACAACACATAAAAAACATAAAAAAGAACGATGTACAAGCTTGAGACTGAATTGCGACTAGTATAAAAAGGGGCTATGGTCAAGATCGATAGTTCATTGGGACTACCAAGACCGAGCGAACAAGATGAATACTTTCAGAGAAACACAAAAAGAAGTTTAGACAGGCACAATTCAAGTGTGGGGCTTCGGGAGTGGAATGCGATTGTGAGCCTTGCGATGGGTACGATGCTGTACGTTGTGACCTTAGCGATGCCGTAAAGCATCATGGGAACTTTGTTCTCACTACCCCTATCATGGAAAGGGATGCTGTGCGTGTCAAACCTGAGGGATGCGAAAGCGATGCCGCTCGTCCTCTTGGACATTTTACTGTGTTTCGTTTTAAAGGGGAATGTTCACCTTCACGTCTACCCCCCTACGGATGTCATCCAGCCCTGAGCAAACTCCTGTCCATGTCACCCAACCCTCATCGAAACGAACCTGTGAAAGACGAATATTCGTTTCCTGTGCGTTTGTCGGAATACTGCGACTTTGAAAATCGTCTTCAATCGTTCAAAGGAAAATGGCCTAAGTATCTGGGAGGACCGACCCCCGAAGAATTAGCCAGAGCCGGATTGTTCTACTTGGGCGAAGGAGATAAAGTCAAGTGCTTCAGTTGCTGTGTGTCACTTCACCACTGGGAACCGCAAGATTCGGCCTACGTAGAACATGCTCGATGGTCACCGAATTGTCATTACTTACCCTTAGTGGGACCGAGACATTGAAGTAACTTACCATAATCTGTTTATGGATACTTTACAAGAGAACATTCGCACTTTGCCTGTGGAGTTGAGAGAAAGGATTTACCGAGAGCTGGTCAAAATACAAGTCAAACGTAAAGAACAGGTGCATCCGTTACGTCACCAGATCTTTAACCACTGGTACCTGAATGGTATAAGAGAACTGATTCGTCAGAAATTGTTTCAGTGGTCAGACCTTGTTCAATACTTCCATGACCCCGATGATCCACGTGTTGATTATTTTGGTTACTTCGAGATTCACCTACAGCAATACATTGAGGAAGACAAGGTAAAGAATTACCGACATATTTTACGTGGAATCTACTTAGCGGAAGAGGAAACTTCTAAACGATCTCTGACGTTTCGGTTACAGTATGCAACATTTAAATTCCCCACTGGAAAACGAAGATCTTTGGCTAGAAAGTACGTGTATTCTTTCCGAAACAAAGAGACTATAAAAACAGGCTGCCATGCCACGACTTTTATCACATGTAATCCAACAGATTCCGTGGAAGGAACTCAATGACCATATTCAAACCGTGGATCATTACCATCGATTATTACAAGAACTGTATCCATTCAATTTGGGACGACGCATAGTGTGTGTCTTAGTGACTTGTTTTCTGGGATTTCGTTTACCAGCCGATTCCTTGTGGACTCTTTACGAACAGTATTTACCACCCATTCAACATGAAAGTGGTGCCTTTAAATGTTCACGAGAGACTCCTGAAAAGCCCTGAACAGAATCAAAAAAAGTGTCACTCTGGAGTACCATAAAGTGGCTCGTCGCTTACTGATGAAATTTCAGGATACCCAAACGTTGTCCCTCAGGTTCAATGGTAGTTTGTTTGAAATTTTGGGTGGACATGCATAAATGGTCGCAAACAATTGGAGCCCCAAGATCAACATTAATTTGGATTTTTACAGAGCTTTTGGAAACCCGGTAGAACTGAACCAAGGACTGAATTTGATGTTTGTGTACTCCGATGTGGTGGAGTATAACGTGGTGGGACACACCTCTGTGCCGTTACTGCGTGTCATTCCTTTCAAAGTCGATAGTACAACAACCAATGACCAGGAAGGTGGAAACACCTATCACGTCCACCGCAAATTTGTACATCCTCACTATTTGCCTGTCAGCAAGTCGTATTTGGACACGGTCAACATTGCTATAAAATGAAATCTGGGACAAAATATTTCATTCACCAAAGGAAAAGTCACGGTGAAACTCCATTTTCGAAAACGGTTCTCTCACGACTCGTAAGTCATGTATCCAGTGTACCGAGGGGTTGCTCGACAGCGAGGACACGGTTTAGGAGATATGTTAAAATCGGCCTTTCGTTCGGTGGCCCCAGTCTTGAAACCGATGGTGACACGCGGATTGCACGCCTTGAAAGATGCCGCACTGACGCAAGGCAAAGAATTTCTCCAAAATGTCATCATCGACAAACAAAACCCCAAAGAAGCTTTCATGAGGGCAGGCAAAAATGTCTTGCTGCAAACGGGTAAAGACCTTTTAAAGACGAGAAACACCTATAAATGCCCTGCACGCTACCGTGTCAGGCATTCAGCAAGGACAAGGCAGAAAGAGACGACGAAGAAAACACCCTTTCACCAGACTTCACACGTCTAAAGCTAGAAAGACAAAGAAAAGAAGAACCGTTCGAGACTTAGACGTTTTCGATTATTGAGAAAGAACAAAAAAATGATGCACCGAGAGTCTTGCGCTTGTTCCAAGTCGGAAATGGATCTGTTTGCCATGCCCCCCACCATGATGACCATGCAAGAATCCCAGTGGGTGGAATTTCACCCGGTCTCCTCTTTGACAGATTCTGCTCCCATCGAGTTTGACATCAAAGGTCAGCCCGAAGATTACATCGATCTGAATAGCAGTTACTTGTACTTGAAAGTCAAAGTTCTAGATAAGGAAGGAGATACTATAGTAGACGAGAAAGTAGCTCCCGTCAACAATTTCATGCATTCCTTGTTCAGCTCAATGGATTTGTACTTGAATAACAAACTGGTCAGCAGCAGCATGGATACTTACCCTTATCGTGCCTACCTTGAAAATCTCTTGACGTACGGAATAGACGCCAAGAACACCCATCTCAATGCCTGCGTGCTATGGGAACCTGACGATGGGGGCCAGTTTA
Organism: Sinohyriopsis cumingii; assembly: GCA_028554795.2. Taxonomy (NCBI): domain Eukaryota; kingdom Metazoa; phylum Mollusca; class Bivalvia; order Unionida; family Unionidae; genus Sinohyriopsis; species Sinohyriopsis cumingii. Next base: position 73,467,685 of record CM068838.1, on the reverse strand, counting down.
ACACAACCGAACCGGATACAAGCAAAACACCACACAATGAGGGATTTGTAGAACGAAGAAACAAAATATTAAATGGAAAGAGTTTAGAACTGATGGATCGTTTGCATTTGGACATGTGGTTGCAAGAAAAGTATTTGCTAAACGGAGTGGATGTCCGCCTGAGACTGAATCGTAGCAGTACCGCTTTCCATTTGTTGGCTAATAATGCTGACGTCAATCCCAAAAGCAAAATCGAGGAGGCCAAACTCTACGTACGACGCGTGGAAGTGTTACCTAAAGTGGGAAACGACATCAATCAGACGTTGAGCAGAACGACCGCCAAGTATCCCATACGACGCGTGGAAGTGAAAACCTTCACGATTCCCACTGGACAGCGATCCATGATCGAAGATCATCTGTTCCAAGGACAGTTATCCAAACGTTTGATCCTTGGTATGGTCAAGAATTCAGCCTTCAACGGAGCCTTCACTGAAAATCCTTTTAAGTTTAAACACTTCGACGTGAAGAAAATCGAAGTCAGTCGCGATGGCAAGACCTTGTGTACCACACCTTTCGAACCTGACTTTAGTGACACGAAGATCAATTACTTGAGATCGTACTTGTCCCTGTACGAAGCCACCGGACAATTAGGGACCAACACCAGTCACGGCATTACGTACGAAGATTACGCAGGAGGCTATGCTTTGTGGGCTTTTGATTTCACTCCAGACCAAGGCAGCGACGAGGGACATTTCCACCCTATAAAATCCGGCCAGATTCGTGTGGAACTTCAGTTTAAAGAACCACTGAAAGAGACAGTGAACGTCAGCCTGTATGCAGAATTCGATAATACTATAGAAATCAACAGTTTAAGAGAAGTCATTCTAGATTATTAGAAGCCATGGAAGACTGTTATCCCTCTTTACCTAGTGGAGAAACTTTGAAGCTGGAATGTGAGGAGACCGTGGAAAAAGAATCTCAAGACAAAGACGACGAAGTTATGATGAAGTCAAGATGGCCAGAACAAGAAGCCCATTTAGTCTCCTGTTTTGCCAAATACTTGGTCGAAAAAATGACGGAATTGATCAAGAAAGATTGCTATGGATGTCAAAACGATCATCCCAGTCAAATTCAACACGATAAATGCCTGATGTTGAGTCAAGAAGAAAAATTGGACGAGTATCTGGACGAAGCTTGGAGTCTCATCTCGGACGAAGTCGTGTTGCATCAGTGGTATAAAGACTTGCGTGAACATTCTTGTCCACCATTAACCACTCAAGAGATCCATCGTATCGAAGCTCTCCTGAATCAGAGTGAGGAGACGAAGCGAAGAAACGGTTATTTGTCAGACATTTTCAAGCAAAAAGTCAGGATCGAATTGATGACTTACCTGTGAAGAAGAAAAAAAAAACCCACACAAAACATGGGTACCTGGGAACTTTATTACCTTTTGAACCACAGTTCGTATACGGCTTCTTGGAATCCTGTCGTCTGTGCTAAAGATGAACTCCCTCATCGCAAACCTCAAGACCATCTAGCTTACGTGATCAACACGGACGACAGTCATCTCCCAGGAACCCACTGGGTAGCCGTCTACTTTCCTCAAGAAGGATGTGTGGAATATTTCGATTCGTACGGATTGCCCCCTTTGTAAGACGATATCATTGACTTTATGAGAAGAAATGCTCAGACCACCCGATTCAATAATGTAAAATTACAAGGCACAGATTCCTTAGTGTGTGGAAAGTACTGTGTATTTTCTGCATCATCGCAGCCTGGGCTATTCCTTAGAACATTTAGTGACTCATTTTGATCTTCGTTCTTCTTCAAGAAACGATGTGAAAGTAGATCGATGGTTTTGTGACCATTATGCTTATCTTTTGTCTCAAGCTAGGAAACGTAGTGTCCATCAATGGCCTAATGACTTCCATCAGTGGAAATCACAATTTCATTCACAACGTTGTCAACTCTGTCCAAAATAATGTGTAAATTGAAAAAAAATGTTTGTGATTTCAAAAAAAAAATGTTTGATGTTATATTCTTGGATTATTGTTAAAAATGTTAGAGTTGTTTGTTAGTGTTGAGTGATTTTGAATAAAAAATGTTGTGTTTTGAAAAAAAAATGCCTTTGTCTTTTGTTTGGCTATAAGAATGTTGATTCATGCTCTTTGACTTCTTACTATCCCTCTCATGACACTCATTGAACGTTGCGGCTCGAAAACCGTAGAGGGATGTTTTCCTTCACGTCCGCGCTTTGACTTTAAGAACCGGGGAAGTTTCCAGTCTAACCATCCATTGTCGACTCATCCTCCTACGAAGATGTGCTCCAAACTAGCTAAGCTAAACGAAGCCTACGTGAATTTGCATAGGGTCAGACACAGTCTGATACCGAAGCCAGAAGAGATAGAGAATGTGAGAATGTTAAAAGTCACTGAAGACCTGATAGAAGAGCTCTTCAGAGAAGAAGTGAACAGGGAGAAAGAATAATGGACAGAGAAGTACAGACTTCAGAGACAGCAGCAGCAACAACAGCAGCAGCAGCAGGAACCTGAACCTGACAGAGGCTTTGTCGATTGTCGTATCGACACCAAAGAGTTCTTCTTCTCTTTCCGAAGAAGCAGACCTATCGTCAGAAAGTCTATCCTCAGAGGACGTCGCATTCTTAGAAACTAAAAGATTGCCATAGCAAACAAAAAAAACCCAGCCCTTTTCAGGGCTACCCAATACTCTAGAAAAGAAATAACAATCGATTTGCCAATGTGTGTAGGTAGAGTAGTGTGAATATAAACACTGACTCTTTTGTGATGTGAGTGTATGTGTTTGTGTATAGGATTGTGTGTTTGTAAGTGCTCACGTACGTTGGTGTGGATAGTAGATTAAGATCATGGGTTTTTTTTGCTGTTTGAGGTGTGGGGAGAGTAGATTTGGGGATGGATTGGATTGCTTTGCGTATGTGAATAGTATATTATTTGTTTAATAAAATTTTTTAGAATAGTGATGGATAGTATAAAAAAGTGAGTGAGTGTTTCTTTTAAGTCCTCGCGTTGTTTGGTTATGATCTAGGTAAGATCAATTTTGTTTTAGGGGATGTTTTCCTTCACGTCCGCGCTTTTAGTATAAATTGAAACTCGCTGGGCTGTCTAGCTACCCTGTTCATTCGTTGACAAGACAATGAATACCAGAATTGTGAAACTGCTAGAACTCCAGATGCACCTGGAATATGCCAGGCGCATACTAAATGAACTGTCCGCGGAGGCCATTGTCGAAGAGGCAAGGATGAAAGAGGAGGAGGAGGAAAGAAGAAAAAAGGAAGAGGAGAGAGGAAATGTCAGAATCCCAGAGACAGAAAATTGGGATTCTGAAGCCACTTATCCCGCCTCTGCACTCCCAAGAAGAAAGGTAAAAGGAGACTGGGGAAGAAGATGTGTGTGTGATGCCAGGCCTGGAAGGTGCCATCATTAACCAGGTGTCATGGAGTTCAAAAACAAACAGCCCTTTTCAGGGCTACCCAATACTCTAGAAAAGAAATAACAATTGATTTGCCAATGTGTGTATGTAGAGTAGTGTGAATATAAACACTGACTCTTTTTTTCCTTGTGTGAGGGTATGTGTTTGTGTGTTTGTGTTTGTAAGCGCTCACGTACGTTTGTGTGAATAGTAGATTATGGGTTTGTTTATTGTTTCTTAGCGTATGTGGAGAGTATAGTTTGGGTTTTGTAAACGCTCACGTACGATTGTGTGGATAGTAGATCATATGAAATGAGAAAAGTAGGTGATGTTTTCCTTCACGTCCGCGCGTTGTTAGGTTATGATCTAGGTAATATCAATTTTATGTCTTAGGGGATGTTTTCCATCACGTCCGCGCTTTCACTATAAGAACCCACAGTATTAGTCGTTCAAACCATTCTACAAAGAATAAAATAAGAAGATGGAAGTGTCCCAACTGTTCAATGATTTAAGGCATGTTTATTTTTGGATGGTGGATGGTGAATATGGAGTTGAAAGGATTGAAAGAGATTGGAGGTTAAGAACCAGTGTGCACTACGTGAACGAACTAAAATTAGCCAGAGAGATGATAGAAGGATTAATTGAAGAAGAAGTGAAGAGATTGAGAGGGCTAATAAATCCCCCTTATGTCAGAGTGGGAACATTAAAAGAGGCCCTGGAGAAGGTAGAAGAAGTAAGAAGGTTTTTGGAAGAGATAGAAAAAAGGTCAGAGTGGCCCTTTGTCAAAAGGAGTGTTGAAAGATTGAAAAAAGGGGAAGAAAAGATGAGAAAGGTGATAGATGAAGAAGTGGAGAAAATAAAGGACAGGTGGGCAAAAGATAGAAAAGAAGAAGAAAATAGAAAGAAAAAGGAAGAACTAGAGAAACTGAACGCTAACTGGATAAAAATCCAACAGAAGTTCCGAGCCATGGGTCACCCGGACTGGATACCAGAAGCAGAAAAGAAGAAGAAGAAAGGAATGATGGAAAAAAATAAGAGGATGGATAAAGAAGTTAAGGAGTTAGAAGAAGAAACCCAAAGGCCCTTTTCAGGGCCACCCACATTTCTCGAAAAGAGATTGACTTTCCATTGCCTACCCCTTTTTTTATTTTTTATTTTTTAATTTCTTTTTAAAACAAAAAAAATCCCATGTTTAATTGCCTTTGTCCCTAGAATGGATATTTTTTTCTCCCATTGTTCAAATGCATTTGTCCCTAGAGTGGATATTTCCTTTCTCCCATGTTAAATTCCCTTGTCCCCAGAGTGGATGTCTTTTTTTTCCCATGTTAAATTTCCATTGTCCCCAGAGTGGATATTGCTTCCCATGTTAAATTTCCATTGTCCCCAGAGTGGATATACCCCTATTTAACATTAAAGTCCCCTTGTCCCTAGGGTGTCCCCATTCACTACTCTTGAATCTTTTTTACAGTATGTAAGGATATAATAGATTCATGTGAAATTAAATAAAAGGAAAGTCTCCCTTTAAGTCCCGTAACTGTCATTCAAATGAATTATGCCTGTTTGTCTATTTCAAGCATTACCTAAGTATTAACTTCTATCTTTCCACAATTTAAAATACCGACTACACAAAAACCTCTGACCTGTCTTTACCTAAGTATACCTTCTTTTATGCTTGAATCTTGCAGATACAAAAATCAAAGTAGTGAAAAACACGTAGTCTTTGTGCCTCAGTAAGGTTGAGGATGAAGTCCATTTTCTATCAGTATGCGAAGCGTGTCCGAATTTCAGTTTGGAAATCGTCTCTCACATATCATCCTTTATCTTTGCCAGTATCTTGTAACAACGAAATAAAATAACCAATCCCCGGCAGTATCCACGATAGTCAAGAGCAATAACGGCTCCACTGCAGTGTCTGCGATGCAGATTGGCAGACTTATGGCTTCATTGTTTGAACTTAGGTAGCCCAGAAGGTTCAGAGTATACCTTATAAGGTTACATTAGTTCTTCGTTATATTAATACAGAATATCCGGTTACAACATCCTTACTTTATCTAGTCAGAAGACTTCTGGTTTCTAAAATGTAAATCTATAATGCAAAATGTAGACGTTTTCTCTAATATATTCTTTTATTGTACACTGTCTTGTAAAAGGAGTTCAGTACAATAAATATCTTAGTCTGAAGAGAGTAGGTTATACGTATTACACGTTTCCAGATAAATACCAATTATCGTAAAAACGACAATCGAGTATAATGTATATATGTAGAACACTTTGAACTGTTGTACGAATAGTATACGGGATCAAACCCAGTGTGCCGTGTAACTAACAAGCCTCTCCGGTTGTGGGTCTGTTGTTCTCTAATGTCTGGTCGATTTAAAACAGTTTCTTGGAGTATGGGATAAATATATGGTCACAGACCACAATTATTTTCCTTTTGTTTCATGTTTAAGCAGTCCACACTATGTCATCTTTACTCGAAATAAAAGACATCTATCCCTTTTTTGTATATAGGATCCCATTTTAGTTCAATAAACCCCACATGTTTTTATTACAGGTTCCAGACTCATTTTTTGTGTATTTATACTGCAAAGAAACTGACGCAGATGAAGCAACCAAAAGCATCTGCATGATACAGAAACATTTTACATCACTTAAAATGTCCTTGGTGTCGTTTCATTGCATTCTTTCATTCTTATTAAAATCAGTAATTTTGCCACATAAGTTATTTGCATCTCAGACCATGCAAACAAAGTATTGTTTTTCGGAATATCTTGAACTGACAATATAATCCATATAAGATGGGGTAGTGTCTATACCCAGTCATTAAGGGCTAAAACATGTCAACCTATTGAGAATTCAAGGTTGAATCTGGATATGGATAAATCAAAGAACGGAATGTTAATATGATTGAAGAGCTTTGTGGTTTGTATACGCCTCGAGCTAAGTTCTGCATGTTGCATAATATAATAATTCAACGAGTTTATGCTTTTAAAATGCGCGTTAGATCCTATTTGCAAGAACTCTACTTAGCTCACACGGGTTGCATTGAGGTTTGTAAAGGCTTTAAGTCAGCATGACTTGCGATATTACAACTTTGCTTTTCTTAAGCTGATACTTAAGACTTTTACAAAATAAATATTATTATGTACAAAATAGAAACCATAACTATAATACACACTTCGATATGTTTACATTAATTACTAATATATCCTGTAATTAACACATTAACCTCTAGCGATGACTTAACGGGGCAGGAGGTAGTAGCCTACTGCCGAGCTCTGTAGCGTCATGGTCATGCATGATACTCTAAAGTTGGTGGTATTATAGAAAGGTAGACAGATGTAGCTCTACAATGGTACCAAATAATCTGGAATATCTAGTTGCACTACAAAATACAGATAAAAAACCTCATTTTTTGGACCCGACTTTTTTTCTACCCAAAATTCGCCCATGGTCTGAGTCCGATTTTGTGTCTGGATTTTAGACTTTTTAGTCTCAGTTCTAAGGCAAACCGGTATGAATTGCAAACAGACAGATGAGCCTTTGCAAAAAGCAGGATAAGATGAGAATTTGGAATAAAGAGTGGTCTCCATACAAAAATAATGGCTCCGTTTAGCAAAAAAACAAAAAAAAAAGGCCAACTTTTACCTTTCTGCTCATGCGCGAGTCAAATAGCCAATGAAAAACGATGTTTCTAACACAACTAGGCAGTATGTTATTGAAAGATGACAGGAGATTTGGTGTTTTCGAGTCTATTCAGAAATAGCTTTCAAAATGTGTTTCCTACTCGATTTTCAGGCGAAAATGACAAAAAGCTCCAGGGGTTAATGTGTTAAAGAAATCATAGCATAAAGCACACCAGAAACGCTACATACAAGTTTATTTTGGTCATACATTACCCAATCATGACATAAAGCTATTATCATTTATAACAGAATACTAATTCTTGGACGTAACATTGTTGTCTTTACAGCTGATCTAGGACGTGCGCGTTAAAGGTAATAACATTACATATGACATTTAAACAAAGAAGACATTGAAATAAAACTTGATGAGAAATTGAAAATTATTTATATATGTTAAGTTGCCTTTCCCATTAAATAATGTCTAAGTGGCTTTAACAATATCATACTATCTAATCTCTTACAACAAGATTAATCTTGTTGTTCGAAGTTGAATTTCAAGTTTTCGATACTATATTTGAACACAGTCTTGCCCCTTCTAGTATGTTTCATGTTCACCGAGCTACTGTAGGGATAATGCATGAAGAATGGATGTTTGTGATTCTCCTTAGAACTATAGTCTCTAAGGTTTTGCGTGAAATTTAATGGATGCAACACAATTCTGTATGGTAGCATAACGAAATATTCAATATTAAATAAGGCTGTCAGGAAAAGTAACTCAATTACCATATACCGGATTGACTAGTTGATTAGTTGTTTTATTACCAAATATCTTTGTACCCTTACCTTATGTACCTATTGATATGCTGACGAAAATGTAAGCAGCTCTAAATGGCATCACTTTATGCAATGAACTAGAAAAATATCAGATTGGTTTAAGCCCCGAAAAATATAGTTATATTTTATGAATCAATCTAAAGAAAACTAATTTGTATGGTTATATCACTAGTTCCGACCTGGTTAGAGTATTTAGTCACTCATCGTGGACGTAGCTTTCTTTAGGCTTTGAAGTCTCCCAGACATGCAAGAACTCATTATGGAGAGCATGTTGTAAAGAGCAGTCCAGCTGTTTGTCAAAGCAAAGAGCTTTCTGTATTATAGAAGACTTGTAAATGATACATTTCTATGAAAGAATGGCTTAGAGAATTATATTATTTAATAATACCTTTCCAAATTTAATTATACTTCTTTCAGTTTGAATCATTCAAAGCAAATATGATAATAACAAACTTATAATTGTACCTTTAATACGATGAAAGATAATTTTCAATATAAGACTGCCCTAAGTAGAGGATTTAAATGAACCATGTTATACGGTATATTTTCGCTGATGTTATTTCTTCATGTGCACCAAGCTACAACTGCCACTAGAATGCATGAAAGTGAAGATAATTTTTTTACTCAGTTGTTAACAGCTTAAACAAGTCAAATCTGCACAATAAACATACAAGCAGATGGATAGAAAGAAAGACTGACAATAATCCATTTAGATACATAAGTACAGTTAGACAAAAAATACGATTGTGGCTTGGATATTCAAATAGAATTTCGTTTTAGCTTTTCTTTCTGAACTAAAACACAAACGCTATCGCGATGTTATTGGAAGCTAAGCGAAAGTAACAAAAATAAAATAAAACCAACAATATACATTGTAAAGCAATTGAACAATTTTATCTCATTTTCAATAATTTAGATTAAACAAAACACTGTATATAAATTAAATTTCAGTAATCAAAATCAGCTGCAATCTCATGCATGAAAATATTGAAAAGGTATGTAATTTTTTCAGGATATAGACCATATCGGTATGGCAATTATGCTTCGCCTGCAATACCATTTGATCCTACACGGGAGATTCTGTGCGCCAAATGTAGACAACGTGGGGATAGGCATTGTGTTCAAAAATTTTGCCAAGGAGGTAAATTCATCATTTATCAGGCTTTTCTTGTCATGTATTAAAATAATATACATACGTCATACCTATGCACTCAAACACGAACTTCCTAATGGCTGGCTAATATAATATACTTACGTCATACCTATGCAACAAACAACAACTTCATACTGTGATAGCTAAAATAATATACTAACGTGATACCTGAGCACTCAAACATGAACTTCATACTGTGTTGGCTAATATAATATACTAACGTGATACCTGTGCACTCAAACATGAATTTCATACTGTGTTGGCTAATAGAATATACTAACGTGATACCTGTGCACTCAAACATGAACTTCATACTGTGTTGGCTAATAGAATATACTAACGTGATACCTATGTACTCAAACATGAACTTCATACTGTGTTGGCTAATAGAATATACTAACGTGATACATATGTACTCAAACATGAACTTCATACTGTGTTGGCTAACAGTGTGCTTTGCAGATAACTACTCTTCCAATTTCGGAACACAGTTCAAGTCAGTTCTGTCCAGGTAGTACTGAAGTTTAATGTATAGTTTAAATTCGCATATAGAAAGGCAGAGGATCGTGACTGATATAACATAATACTCTGAAACTGTATTTAAAATAATTAACCTGTTTCTCTTAAAGAAAACCAGTGTTTCAGGAATCTGATTTGATACCTTGCAGACATTAACCCACTTAATTTATATTCAACACCCACCACGAGGGATAATTTCATAGAAAAATGAGGAAAGGAATTAAATGTAAGAGTTTGAGTTTTAGTATTTTTCATCAACAAGAATAATAATCAATCGACAGCCAACAAGCTGCATAACCAATGTGATTCGTATTACAGCCCCGATTCTTCCACATTTTAAGAAATCCAATAAGTAACTCTATTAACGAAGTTTTAATACAACACTGAATGGTATTATCAGTGAATATGACTACACAAGTTTTCTTGAATTATGTCATACAATTGAACATTTTTATCTCATGGTCATTTATTTAGATTAAAACAAATATTGTGTATATATCAAATTTCAGTACTCAAAATCAGCTGCAATCTCATGCGTGAAAATACTGAAAAGGTACGTAATATATTTTTTTAGGATATGGACGATATTGGTATGACAGTTATGCTTCGCCCGCAATACCATTTGATCCTACACGGGATATTCTGTGCAGCTATTGTATTCAACTTGGGAATTGGCACTATGTTCGAAATTTTGTCAAAGAGGTATATCCACTATTTATCTAGCTTTTTTGTCATATATTAAAAGAATATACTTGCGTCATACCTATGCACTCAAACACGAACTTCCTAATGGCTGGGTAATAGAATATACTTACGTCATACATCTGCATTCAAACATGAACCTCATACTATGTTGGCTAATAGAATATACTAACATGATACCTATGCGCTCAAACATGAACTTCATACTGTGTTGGCTAATAGAATATACTAACGTGATACCTGTGCACTCAAACATGAACTTCATACTGTGTTGGCTAATAGAATATACTAACGTGATACCTGTGCACTCAAACATGAACTTCATACTGTGTTGGCTAATAGAATATACTAACGTGATACCTGTGCACTCAAACATGAACTTCATACTGTGTTGGCTAATAGAATATACTAACGTGATACCTGTGCACTCAAACATGAACTTCATACTGTGTTGGCTAATAGAATATACTAACGTGATACCTGTGCATTCAAACATGAACTTCATACTGTGTTGGCTAATAGAATATACTAACATGATACCTATGCAGTCAAACATGAACCTCATACTGTGTTGGCTAATAGAATATACTAACATGATACCTATGCGCTCAAACATGAACTTCATACTGTGTTGGCTAATAGAATATACTAACGTGATACCTGTGCACTCAAACATGAACTTCATACTGTGTTGGCTAATAGAATATACTAACGTGATACCTGTGCACTCAAACATGAACTTCATACTGTGTTGGCTAATAGAATATACTAACATGATACCTATGCGCTCAAACATGAACTTCATACTGTGTTGGCTAATAGAATATACTAACGTGATACCTATGCAGTCAAACATGAACTTCATACTGTGTTGGCTAATAGAATATACTAACATGATACCTATGCGCTCAAACATGAACTTCATACTGTGTTGGCTAATAGAATATACTAACGTGATACCTATGCAGTCAAACATGAACTTCATACTGTGTTGGCTAATAGAATATACTAACATGATACCTATGCAGTCAAACATGAACTTCATACTGTGTTGGCTAATAGAATATACTAACATGATACCTATGCATTCAAACATGAACTTCATACTGTGTTGGCTAATAGAATATACTAACATGATACCTATGCAGTCAAACATGAACTTCATACTGTGTTGGCTAATAGAATATACTAACATGATACCTATGCATTCAAACATGAACTTCATACTGTGTTGGCTAATAGAATATACTAACGTGATACCTATGCAGTCAAACATGAACTTCATACTGTGTTGGCTAATAGAATATACTAACATGATACCTATGCAGTCAAACATGAACTTCATACTGTGTTGGCTAATAGAATATACTAACGTGATACCTATGCAGTCAAACATGAACTTCATACTGTGTTGGCTAATAGAATATACTAACGTGATACCTATGCAGTCAAACATGAACTTCATACTGTGTTGGCTAATAGAATATACTAACGTGATACCTATGCAGTCAAACATGAACTTCATACTGTGTTGGCTAATAGAATATACTAACATGATACCTATGCAGTCAAACATGAACTTCATACTGTGTTGGCTAATAGAATATACTAACGTGATACCTATGCAGTCAAACATGAACTTCATACTGTGTTGGCTAATAGAATATACTAACGTGATACCTATGCAGTCAAACATGAACTTCATACTGTGTTGGCTAATAGAATATACTAACGTGATACCTGTGCATTCAAACATGAACCTCATACTATGTTGGCTAATAGAATATACTAACGTGATACCTATGCAGTCAAACATGAACTTCATACTGTGTTGGCTAATAGAATATACTAACGTGATACCTATGCAGTCAAACATGAACTTCATACTGTGTTGGCTAATAGAATATACTAACATGATACCTATGCAGTCAAACATGAACTTCATACTGTGTTGGCTAATAGAATATACTAACATGATACCTATGCAGTCAAACATGAACTTCATACTGTGTTGGCTAATAGAATATACTAACATGATACCTATGCAGTCAAACATGAACTTCATACTGTGTTGGCTAATAGAATATACTAACGTGATACCTATGCAGTCAAACATGAACTTCATACTGTGTTGGCTAATAGAATATACTAACATGATACCTATGCGCTCAAACATGAACTTCATACTGTGTTGGCTAATAGAATATACTAACGTGATACCTATGCAGTCAAACATGAACTTCATACTGTGTTGGCTAATATAATATACTAACGTGATGCCTATGCACTCAAACATGAACTTCATACTATGTTGGCTAATAGAATATACTAACGTGATACCTATGCAGTCAAACATGAACTTCATACTGTGTTGGCTAATAGAATATACTAACATGATACCTATGCGCTCAAACATGAACTTCATACTGTGTTGGCTAATAGAATATACTAACGTGATACCTGTGCACTCAAACATGAACTTCATACTATGTTGGCTAATAGAATATACTAACGTGATGCCTATGCACTCAAACATGAACTTCATACTGTGTTGGCTAATATAATATACTAACGTGATACCTGTGCACTCAAACATGAACTTCATACTATGTTGGCTAATAGAATATACTAACGTGATACCTATGCACTCAAACATGAACTTCATACTGTGTTGGCTAATAGAATATACTAACGTGATACCTGTGCATTCAAACATGAACTTCATACTGTGTTGGCTAATAGAATATACTAACGTGATACCTATGCACTCAAACATGAACTTCATACTGTGATAGTTAACAAAGTGCTTTGCAGATAACTACTCTTCCAATTTCGGAACACAGTTCAAGTCGGTTCTGTCAAGGTAGTACTGAATTTGGTCCATCCCACCCCAGCCATAACATGTAGGTTTAATGTATAGTTTAAATTCGCATATAGAAAGGCAGAGGAACGTGACTGATAAAACATAATACTCTGAATTTGTATTTAAATAGCAAAGCTGTTTCTTTAAAAAGAAAAGCATTATTTCAGCAACCTGATTTGATATCCTGCAGGCACCAACCCACTAAATTTATATTCAACATCCACCAAACAGGGTATATTAACGGGAAAATGAGGTAAAGAATTAAATGTAAGATGTTTAGTTTTAGTATTTTTCATCAACAAGAATAATAATTAATCGACAGCAAACGAGTTGCATAATCGATTTGATTCGTATTATAGTCCCGATTCTTACACCATTTTAAGGAATCCTCTACATAAATTCTATTAAAGAAGTTTTAGTACAACACTGGCTGGTATTCTCAGTGAACATGACTGCACCAGCTATATGGAATTATATCATACGTTCGAGACCGTTCATCTAATTTTCTGGAGGCTTGGGTCAGTAATTTGATTTTGAACCGGATCCATATATACCTTTGATAATTTTTTAAAACTTTCAACCATTATAATATAATAAGTTCCTTAGAATCTTTGTTCTATAAATCAGAGCAAGTATATTATGTTCAAGCTATTTTCGGGCCTTAATTCATTTAAAATCCTCCAACATTACAAATTAGCATTCTGTATCACCTATATCTAAAGCGTTCTCTGTAAATGTGGAACTTGTCCACTGCCTAAAAGAGCCTAAATTTGAAATGATATTGGAGTATACGCAAATCAGTCTATATTGTTCTGCACCTGGAACTGACTAGTATTCTGGACATTCAAGCCATCCTACTTATGAACTGGACATGCGTAACAGATAGTACTATTGTTGTGTCCAAGGTAAACATATTCTGGGCAGAAACTTAAAATCTGGAAAATATCAGTTCTCCTCAATCATGCTTAATTATATTCTCACGCATTGATTTATACATACAAATAGTCAGTTTGCCTTTTGTAGACAACATTATAGTGAGTGCCGGATTTCATGATTGTATCTTTTAATAATCACGATCTCCATTTTCAATGATCCATTCCATCAATGAATCAATTGGCCCTACCGGCCATGGAACAAAGCAATGTGGCTGTGACATGGGCTTCTATTAGGCTATTGAGGGAAGCAGATATAAACATGTAGATAGATGTACACTTGCTAATATAATTATAAAAATTCAGAGGAAATAATTACCGAAAGAAACAGCGAGGACGGATGAAGTAAACAAGCCAATATCAATTATTATCAGACCTTTGTTGGTTTGCTGAAACAAGTGAATTTTGAGAAAACTTGTAAATAATATATCTTCTTTGGATTTTTAGATTGACAATACATCAGTGTAAACTGTGTCGAAGAACTCTACTTTGCACGGGAAACATCAAGCGTTCAGACTAAGGCACATAACGGGATTTTCACTAAAAAGTATCGTGTAGATTCCTTTATTTCTTCTTTTAACGATAGCCTACATAAAATGTATGTAAAATATTGACAAAAACTTCGCTCACAATGCTTCTAGCCAAATTTTCTTATATCAGCATAATTTATTGCATTTTTCTCCCTATCAATATTTGCTTTTATTATTGCTGACTTGATGATGATGATGATGATGATAATGATGATGATATAATGACCATTAGCATCATCGTGACAACAATAACATAATAACAGCTACTTTTACTGCTCTGCTGCAACTACTGCCTTTACAATATTATAATATCTAATAGCGGAGGTTGTAGGAATTGCTTGGGGTGAGAAATCGAATGGGAGTGCAATCGTATTTCAGACTGTGACATCTCATTTTATTCCTTTTGAATTCAGACATACAACGAGAAACCACCTATATATGACAAAAAAAGAAAAATACCTATTAAAATATATTCATCTCTATATACATGCATGGAGCTCTGTATTTGTGTGGCAATAACAACACTACATCAATAGTTGACGTTTGGTTAGAAACAGATTTAAATATATAGCATAATGATCATTTTCTTAGGCTGGGAACGGGGCATTACTGTGTCAAATGTAATGATTAAAAGTATCAGTTTACCGCTTGAAATACAAATACTGAAGTTTTCTGGTATAATTCCCGTTCCAGTGAAATTTGTTATTTCGTTTTCTTGATTTGTTAGTATTAGAAAGAAAATAGTTGGTGCAAATATTATTATAAGGTACAGGTAAGATTCCATTTTTCTGTTTTATAAGCCCAACTCTTGGCAATTGTATTGATTATTTAATAGAATCTTTTAAAGATATAACAGAACTGATATGGATATTGTCATAAGATCGAGCCAAATAATATTATTTCGTTTGATGAACAAACCGAGACCATTGCAATTTTTAAACCCTCGAATCCTTATAATATAAGAAAAAAAAAACCAAATTAGACTTAAAAAAGAGTTTCATTGTTTGTTTTTTTTTTGGTTTTTTTGTTCTTCAATATTTGATTAGGAATTAATTTTGTGTCATATCTATCTACTCAGACAGAATGTTAAACTGCCTTCATTTCCCAAAGATATTTCGACTCTTTTATTCCATTTGATAATTTATTAGTTGACAGACCCTTTTATTTGTACTTGTTGTACACTACTGGATGATTAAATATTTGTGGGCTAGCAATTGTTATTAGTTTTAGGTTGTGTAACACTGTGCATGTTTTAGTTTCCGTTTTACTTGAATTATGTTTCCCAGTATTCTCAGTACCAGAACAGGATTTGGTGATTTTAGGTCCAATTTCCTTGTTAAATAAAGATGAATTGATATTTATTAGGCTAACGCTGTGTGTTGAAATCACGGTGTTTTTCGGAGTGCTTTTTGTAAATATGTCAATTGAGCACATATGTTAGATCCGTAACGTTAGGAATAATGTAATATGCTGAGAGGAATAGTGGAGCCGATGGTCTTGGGTGTATTAATCAAGACGAAAATATAGTATTTATTTGTTGTCATATGCGTGCGTTCGGTATGAACGTTGTATCATTTCAATGTCATCTTAGTATTTTCTATGATATGGGCACTATATTAAATCAACTTGCATAGGTGAGAAAAGGTGTAAAAACTAATCTCAACACCTTGAAATCCAGACTGACAATCTGTGTTTAACAATTCTCATCAGATCGTCTGTTACATTGATTACCTGTACAACAAATGATGTCCTGTTCATAGTGTGAATTTGAATGACTTTACAAATGCTAATTGAAATATTATTTTCATCTAAGCCTAGTAAAGGAAAACAATCAACTACAGCTGTAAGGAAATGGCAAATGTGTAGCAGCTATTACTGTGCCTCTACCTTGCCACCATAGGGACAATTACATGGTTGATACCTTAATGAACTGACAAGAAGGAGTATGTCTCAATGCCGTTGTTTGTATCTAAATCGCTATTGCAAGAACGACATACACGCATACATACAAACACCTGTTAATACCAACGTACACACAACTACTTCCACTTGACACAGACTCCAAACACCAGACCCTAGGCTAAATATACAGCTCCTGATAACACTCTGGTTTGTTTTACAATATTCTCTGATGTCACAGGTTTGCTAGATCAATTTTCACATTCGATTCCTTCTCATGAGAGAACATATGCTGTTGTGTCATCGAACTAAGCATACGATACAGTTAACACAATTTGCAAGCAATGACAACATTTGACATCATTAATATTTATCTACTGATATATTAGTCAATGGTCTTTAATTAAAGGTGTGTTTTTATGGTTGCTTTATGTCGTTTTAGTTGATGTTCAGTTTGAATATACTGATAATGATTAGTGTTGACATCATTACGACAATAGCAACAGCTAATAACATAACTACAAAGACGCTTACTGCTACTAGAATGGTCTCTTACTACAACACACATTGTATAAGTTAATTTACTATATGAACAACAACTGTGAACCGTAAAAACAATACACTGGCAGCACATCATCTCGTCATTATGAACATCACTTTGTACCAAGAAATAAACATGAACCAGAATAGTCTGTAACACTGGGAAACTACTAATTATTAATTATTCTTACAGGTTTCGGGTTTGGTGAATATGGTGCATATGGTGGCTTCTCTGGCGGATATAGTGGCTACACTGGATTGTATCCCTACACACTAAAGACCGATGTTATTACTGTTAGATTTCTAGCGATGAGTATAGCTTGCAACATTTTTGTTATCTGCCAGGAAAAATGCTATTGTTTGAAGTTGAATCTCGAGGAAATATATCTGAGCACGATGATAATATTGACTTTGGCCACGAAATCGAGCACAGTTATTTGGGTTTTCTTTGGAAAAGAAGGACTAAAAATAGTTGAAGATATATTTTGATGTTGGCGATAGGTGCGGTGTTAGTTACTGATTTCGACATTTCTGTTTTATCCAAAAACTATATAAATAAAAATTATACAGTTAAAAAGAAATTAAAATTTGTTTAAACCATTCATTCGATGATTTTCAGTCCGTTGAAGATTATAATTCACGTTAGATGTCCATAGGATACTAAGCAAATGATATTTAACTTGTAGCCAATTACGGTATGCAGAAGTTTTATATAACGGAGGAGATTCCTTTTAGCTTTGTGTTTATCATGTACAAAGTTTTAATATTAAGTAAATATTCTGATAATTTTGAGTAAGTGCAATCCTTTGGTCCATTAAATAATGCTTTTATGTGAATGTTTCTTGAATAATGTAAAACTTTCCTTGCTTTATATTCGTTTGCCTACTTAACATGTGATGTCATGAAATATGCAGTATGAGAATATATATACACATACATGCATAAGGTTAGTTTTGACTTTCTTGTTTAGAGGTGCTAAAATATATATCATCTCGGCACTCTTGTGATATTTAATATATTATCTCGGCACTCTTGTAATATTTAGATTATTGCCATCTTGTACAGGGATGATACGAGTACATTTCGAGCATTCTTGGAAATTGAAAATTAATTCTATTAGAACTGCCCTAGCTAACGTTTGTAATTAGTATGATCTTCATGCAGTATGTACTTATCTACATTGTCGACGTAATGTGTCATTGTAAATTACCTTGAAGAGTACTACACTATTGCGATACACGAATAACTAACTGTTCATTATATATTTCTTAAAATAAAGATATTTACTATCCAAGATAGGCCACCACAACCTAAGTTGACCTTCATGCAAAAAGTGCTTCTGACGGATTTTCCTGCTGCTGGCATAATTGTTTTTCTTATTCCGACTATGTGATGGTGATTGTCATTCTTATTATAAAATAATAATAGCAACAGTATCATCATCATCATCATCATCATCAACAATAACAAAAACAACAACAACAACAGCATAAACAACAACTAGTACTAGTATTACAATGGTATCTTTCTACAAAGAATATTTAAGGAATTACTGATTTTTGTGCTGTTAGAATTATTGATGAAATTTTTCGACGAAGTCATTTAGTTTGGTTTTTGACCTTGCTAGTAAACGCTTTACCATGGAGATAACTCGGAACCATAAAAATTAATTTATTTGTTTGTCCGAGAATATTGAGGCTAAGGGGAATGAATCAAATAGGAAATTGGACAGTACTAGAATATTATATCCGACTTCATCATACTATTTTGTACCCTTGAACAAAGTCATATAATGATAAACTATTTATAAACGCTAACAAGCAATATTTAATAACTTTTGCAATGTGTTACATGTCTGTCTCTGCCGCCTCTTGGCAATAAAAACATCATATCATAAGTTAGAGCCCAGTTTTAAGCACATTGCATAATAACGATTGTCTAGGTGATAAGCGAACTTTCTAAGTTTGGGGAAAATGGGATGTTACAGTTTGTGTAAATGGGTACTGTCATATCCAGGAATCAAACTCCTGGTATTCCGTTTAAGAAAAGCTCCGGAAGAACTCATTTTCATACGATGGAATTTTTAGAATATAAAATCAACCCAATTTTAGTTTAAGAAATTTCGACATATTGACTTTGTTGTTCATTGCATGTTGCATTTTCAATCAATTTTATATCGAACCCATCTACTTAACAAAACCGTTACGGAGCTTGCATCTGACAATACCATTTTTTCTTTTCACCTCAGCTGATATATTAATTGCATTGCCCTTTCTAAGTTGAAATAGGTAAAAACTATTAGATGGTCAGACCAAATCAGCAATTCATTTTCTACTTTTAGCAACAGCTTTGTTTTAGTTTCCATTTTACACGGCGGGTGTTCTGCAGTTGTCTTACTGTTACAACATACCTAGTGAACCTTAGTTTTCGGTTTTCTTGTGTAGGAGTACTACAACTTACATTACTTTTTAAGCAAATCAGAGAGTCTATAGAATTAATATCCACATCCCTATCTCCATCATGTGGTACACAATCGGTAACTGTGACGCAGCTCTAGATTTGTGTATTAGAGTTTCCATCTAAGTTCAGCACTCGGCCACACCTTACACCATGCAAACCTATATCTGCATCATGCTATGTTGAGAGTAAATCAACCCATTTAGAACTACAATGATAACTTTAGTTATTTGAAAGTAAGTGAAAACGTGAGTATGTAACCCTTCACCTTTACGAGAAACGGTGGTGCCACCTAGGATCAGTTAGGGAAAGATCTGAAAAAGCAACAGATAGATAAACTAAGCAAGCACCAAATTAAACATGGCGTTTCTCGAGACGCTAATCAAAATGCCCTATTATAAAAAGTACCATTGGACGTTTCCCCAAAACCTTGGTTAAATAAAGTAATGATCATTCGAGTAAAATCAATAGAAAAAAATGACATAAGACTTTGTATGCTTACACTTGAGAAATTCCGCAGCGAAATATGATAAATGAAAGTCAGTTGCATGGTGCAGAATCATCTTTCCTCATTTTAAATTGTATTTATCGAAGAATTAGGGTAATTATATACATTATGAAAAGTGTTCCCACAGCAAATGTAGAAAAAAGAAAGTAATACTTTCATTAGACGGAAACATGCAAGGTCGTTATCTTATTTATAGTATTCCAAATTAGATTATGAATTGGTGAGTTGTCAGATAGTAATTATTTCAGGTTTGTACTATTTATTGTCATATTAAGGTTGATTTCTTACCAACCAAGCTAATCTTAGAGTGACGGAGATCAGCACGTTATGAATCGTCCTGTCTTGTTGAGTTAATATCTCCAATTTTTGATAGTCTGATGTAAGACCTCTTTAATAATGCACTTATTATTTAGATACGAGCAGTTTGAACTGAATGATTCACGGTACTAATTATACGGAAAAATGGGAACCAGTCTAAAAATTGGTGAGGATATAATAGATATTGATTTGACTAATCATATTGGTTGATAATTAATATTGGTTCCTATTTGTAACTGAACCAACAGAGATACGATTACTTTGATGGAATTTCACTATTTTTACAGACTTAACTTTGAAACACTAATGATTTTAATTAGCACCCGATACTGTAGGTGCGAAATTTAAAACACTTTTTTTAAACACATGTAGATTCAAAAAACATGCTATAAGGCATATGGTTCTATCAACATAGAAGCTCACATTAAAGATGGGTTTGTAATGAGAAATATAGGTATAGGTTCATTTCTAAAGTTAAAGTTATGGAATTTTTAACATGATGGTATTTCCATAGGTTTACAATTTTTGCAGTGAAGGCGTTAACAATTAATATCTTAAAAGACATAATGAAACTTTTTACATTTAAATTTGTTTTGAATTATTTATGAAAAATTTCATCTGAAGTACATGCACCAACTCATCCTGAGCGTACCAAACGTTTCGTTGCATTGCATAACAATCAATGGTGTAACACTTATTCTTTATATATCACGATATCAAAAAAGGAGTTTATTTTTTATAATAGTATCCATATTTACAGGCACTCGCTTACACACACAGACACACACGCACACACATAAAAACAACTAAACAAACCATGTTGCATCATTTTGTATTGTGTCTTGCTTTGTTAATTCCAAACAAGGCATGCGTGTGTGTCTTTAACATAGACTTAATATGCTGATATTATATCACGCCCATCGATAAAGAACGTCAGGAAATGATAGATTCATGCAATAAATCAAATGTACCTTGGCGATCTAATAAATTACACCTCTTTGGACGTATTACGCAGAACCGAAGTATTGTCTGGTATCTTTCTACAATTAAAAATCGAGACGTTTTTATCTGCCTTTGGACGCACACACACACACACACACACACACACACACACAGAGTAATATCTCTATATGAAAGACCTTGTAAAACCACACACATTAGGAGGTTAACCGAAAGGAAAGCATTTATACGTTTACCTTATCCTTTATTTTGTCTCACGGTATGCAAGAACATGTCTCTGGGGGCAGGGACAAGATTAATATTTGATTGACTTGTACGATTTATACATTCATTGTGAGGATCAAACACTTCTATCACGTGACATCCACTATGAGGACGTCAGATGATTCACTTGTAGTACACTGAATTTTAGAGACCTTTTGACATAACTCTTTTATTTCTTAATAATTAAAGTTGCTAATATTCCAAAGATGTTTTATTGTAAAAAGACATTTGATGAGCTACATCGAGCGCTACAGGTGCAGCTGTCACCACGGTACATACGTTATACGTCAGATGCGAAATCAATTACTTTCTCATAATTGTTACCATGACAGTGTATGCATTTTTTTTATAAAGTGGTTATCGTCAGCTGCAGATATCATGAGAAATAAAGCCAAATTTCATATTTCGTATAATAAAAATGAACAATGTTAAACTGACCACCTTTTCTGTCCAATTCCTGCCTCTATTCCTTGAATTGGTTTTCAAAATGTTGTTGTTGTTGTTATAGGGTTTAAAGCCATTTTTCAGCACAAGATAGGCTATACATGTCGGCCAGTATTAATGCTGGAGGAAGAACCGGGAAAACCCCGGAAAGAACCACCGACCCACGAGAAGCTACCGGCAAGCTTTCTCATATATCCACATTTGCCGAGCCTTGGACTCGAACCCACGCAGACAGAGGTGAGATGGCAGTGATCCGTGACGGACAGCGCTTTAGACCACTCGGCCACTCGGGGTCCCCGGTTTTCAAAATGTCTCTTGCGTTATAATATGTAGTTACCTAGTGGAATAATTACATTAAAATATAATGAGAATGAGATACGCGTAGATTTGTGTACCACTCTGACAAGCAATGACAAATTAGAAAATCTAATTAGCAACCCTAGTTTTGACAACCTAGACTTTTGTTAAAAGCGGGATGCGACAACTCCCTCTCAGCACAGAAGCCCTAGAGTTAGGAGATGAATAAGTGCAAAATCAGATTTTATTATTATTACTTTTATGGTTGCTGCTTTACTATTATTACAAAGTAAACGAAATAAGACAGATTAATGGGATGATGAACGAGTTCTATGTTGTCTGAAGCGATATATTTTGTCTCATTTTTACGTAAACGTTGTGATGCAACACTATATAGTGCATTCTGTCATACGTCTTCAAGTAAGAGAGTGATAGTATTTGAAGGTGGGGATATTATCAAGGTATTACCCCAATTAGTTAAGTTTGAAGCGATTGTAAAATGCATGAATAAAATCCAAAAGTAGTGCTTAAGAAACTCGCTTTCTTTAAAGGCACCGCTACCAATTTTTTTCTGTATTTCTTCATAGGATTTCTGAAACGCTTCTACAATTTTTAAACGCATAGCGATCTATTTTTTGAAAGTCGTTTAACATTTTCTTCTACGCCTTCTCTACGCCTTCCTACGAGTATATCCTCTTCGAAAAGTAGCAGAAAAGAGTGAAGACAACAAGCTTTGTTAAAATTTAACAAATAATTTATTTCTTTAGAATAAAAAGTGAAAAAATGAAAATAAAACTTAAGGTATTGCGAATTAAATCCAAAAATAATCCAACAATCAAAACACAAGTCCTATGAATGAAAAATATTCTAAGTGTATCTTAGTTCAAGTCCCAATGAAATACAAGATGGAAGGCGATGACGTCTATAATAGTCAGCGTTGTACTAATATGTCAACAGTATATTGTTGAATCACAGAGACTTTTATTCCAGTTTTTTAATTCCGTAAAAATTCTAGTAAAAGTCTTTGTCCAAGAATTATAGGAGCACTTTTGTATTTCCAGGGAAAATAATCATTTGAAATTCAATAATTTGAAGAAAATGAAAACTCATTCAAAACTGGACACAACATAAAGCAACTTGATGTATCATGTGTTAAGGCACGACTGATTATATTCTTATCATAACATCAGTTATAAGACCAACTAAAATGCAAAACAGATTCCCGGATAGGGGTCAAGAGGTCATCCTTCTGGTAAAAGTAGAAGTTTGTTTTTCAATCAACACATGCTTGATGCCACATAGTCCAGGTATGACCTTGACTCAACTTAATGATTCTTACTCTGAGAAAGACAAAAGGAAAATAAAAAAGTTGTTTACTAAAGTAGTCACTGATTTTGAAACAAGGTCAGCAACTAGATACAATGTTTCTATTATTATTATTTTTATATAAAAAAAACAGAACTGAATTCTATTCTGGACAATATCAAATCCAGTAAACAATATTACATTACAATAACAACAAAAAATTAAAACTAACCAACAAACAATTAAATTAAATGTACATAACACTAACTATTGATCTTTTAGTGAACATAAACAGTCAACAACTTTCAGAGAGGTGATATAAATCTTTCGTGAGTTTAATATTTTTACGACTCTATGGTCTTAAACTAAGAAACGGAAAAAATCGAAGGCCAAAATGTTTTGCGAAATTCATCCAGTAATTTATTTTTGTAGAATGAAATGTAAAAATTTAAAAGGAGCTCACAATATTATGGATTAAATCACAAAGAGCCCTGAAAGTCATGTCACAAGTCCAGGAGCATAGAATGTTCCAATTTGGGATGTGCTAAATTGCTAATAGTCTTAAATATGTTGATATGCTAATAATCTTGCTGTTTCAAGATATAACTTAGAATGTACTTGAATGAATTCACAATATTTAAAAATAGTGATTTAGTCATAATGTAAATGAGCGCTTTGTAATTCAATTAATAATTTAAATAAATAAAGCTTCTCAAATTATAACTGAACACAACTAAAAGACTGATTTCACTAGACAGATGCTAAAGTAGGAATAATAATTCTGATGTAAACAACTTTATATACTTCCCACATGACATGTAATTTTCTTAAAATAATATGCCATACAAATGGAAATTTGCATCAAATTCGACCACATTAATAGGTTTGTTTACTTAAACTTAAGCAAGCTAACTGGCAAAGATCAGGTACACCATGCTTTTTTCCAAGGGGAATACCAGTGTCCTGAACCTGTTTCCAAGCTAACATATTTTCAAATATTATCTTATGGTTTTGTCTACTATTGTGGACAAAAGTTAGCTAAATCAAATGTTGTTTACAAAATGTTTTTGTTTTACAATTTATACTCATGGACAAAAGTTCAACACATAATACAAACGTACACAATGAAAAAGGAATGTAATAATGTTTTTTATTTGTGTAAGTATACAAATTTACATTCAGCTACATTTCCAGTACAAGTTCAATCTACAACGATTCAGAAAAGACAAAGACAAAGTTGAAACAGGACAAGGTTCATATGAAAACAATAGTGGTACAGTATGCGAAGTAGCTGTTTTCAAATCAATAAATATGACTTAAATTTATACTTGACTATGATATATGAAATGATTTTGAAAAGATCGTTGACACGTTGAAGACTGATAATACTAACATTTCTTGTTGTGGGTGAATTTGTTTTTTATAAGGCCTAGAGATAATTTTTCAAGCGTGACTTATTAGTTGGATCTTCTCGTACATTTGACTTGTCTGAATAAATAATAGTATTTAAGACATCGTTACTAAGATCCTGAATGCACGGCTGGTTATCAAAATATAAATCAAACGTGGAAGTAAGTTAAAGAAGACAACAGAAAATATAATACGTTGGATTGAAGCAGTGGCTCATTGAGCACGATTCCTTTACTTTATAACGGCAAGTGTAGATAGATGTCCATATATATATATATATATATATATATATATATATATATATATATATATATATATATATATATATGGAAAAATGAAATATACAACAATGGATACAAATACGTTTAGTCAGTGATATATATCTTCCTAAAATGCGGTATGAACGCTTGATAACGAAAACGGAAGATGCATAGGACGACAATTTGAAATAAATTTTCTAAGATAGAAAACTTAGAAAAATGAAGTTTTGTGAAGGAAAGAATTGTTTAAAATAGCTGAAAGTTTCTAGGAAAAGGAAACACTGAATACTGTTCAACATCCTCAGCCAAAAAGCATTTTTAGTTGAAAGAAAATAGGTTGACTTTTGACAGAGTTAATTTGGATCCTATAACACACAACAAAGACATGAATCCGGACGAAGAGAGCAAGAAAAAATAACCCAGATCATATGTATGAATCAATCTACTCAGTTATTTAACAGCTGACACATTTAGAGCTCCTGAAATTAAAAACTGGTCAATGATTAGAATTGCAAGGTACAAAAATAATTGCGAGATGCTATCTTTGTAACTTTTAGAGAAGAAATATTTAAAATAAGGCGAGTAATATTAGATGATCCGATTAGTTATAAAATGGAAACCTTAAATGTAGAGGATATTGAGGTTATGTTTCACATACAAGTGTTATGTACAGTGTATATACCTAACGAAAGATTATATACAAAATTGAAATAATTTGTAAGATCAAATAATTATATCCACAGCAAAATGGCTCGGGTAAGCTTCTACCAAAATCGAGTTGAAAATATTAGTTGACCAATAATTTGATAGTCGTCTAAATTGAACTTATAATAAAAGGTTTCTTGACGACAGACAATTCAAGTTTGATGTGACTAGGATTATATATCTCTCTTACACTCCATATATATAGAGTCTATGCGTAAGTGATTACTATTATTCAACCTGTTATTACGACTTTATGGTCTTAAACTAGTCCTAAAAGTTTGATCGCAGGTCCAAAGGTATAAAGTGTTCCGGATGAATTCTTGTGGTGGTCTGAATGAGGTCCAATCTTGAATGTGCTGGTCTGCCAGTAGCATCGACGTTACTGGTGTGCAAACAATCTTAATGTATCACTATGTAATTCCTAATAAATTCAGTCCTCTCAAATATAACAGAACACAAATACAATCTATTCCACTAAGAACGCTAAGATATGGAATGAGTAGTTCTATGGTAAATAAGCTTTATGTTAAAACTAAAACACAACAGCAGAATCAGGATGAGGGTCATAAGTTCAGTTTCAGAACATTCTGACTTGTAAATAAAGTCAGGTCCTTCAATTAATTTTTAGCAGACAATATACCAGAAACCAGGTAGCCCATATAATTTCTAAAATAAACATGTTTACCAAAATATTACATTATCTTGAATTACAAACCCACATTCAAGAGCAATGTTTGTTGTTTAATATTTTGTTTTCATAAATGACCCTTACAATCCAATATCATAAAGAAGAAAGTCACACATAGAGTTTAGCTATACATAACACTGTAAAAATCGAAGAGTAACTAAATATACAAGTTCCTCAGAATAAAAGAGAAGATACCTGATATGCTTGGCAAGAGAGAGAACGTGGTGTTAAAGAATATCCCCATCGTCAAAGAAAAGAAACATCTGTGAAAGGAGAAATCGTGTTCAGAGACAAAAGTAAAACAAAACTCTGCTATCATTTTCAAGCAAAAGGACACAGGTTTTCAAAGCAGGCAGAAACATTCAAAGAAAGTGAATAAAGAGAAAAAGGAAGAGATTTCAAAAGCAGAAAAAGTAGATAAACCCACTTTCAAAAAAATTAAAAATAAACGTGAAGGTAGAAAATGTAGAGGAAAAAAGGAAGGTATGAGAAGAAGATGAGGCAGAAGTACCTATTGCAGCAAAGAAGTACAAAACAAGACATTCCTGAACAGGAGAAGAAAAAAAATGAAACTTTGCATTTTATTTAATGTGTTAGGATTCGTACTCACGAGAACATTGGAAAATTACATGTATCAGTATGATGTTCCTTTGTATTCATAAGATACACATGAACACATACACATTTGTTGGGAGAGTGAAAGGATGTTGGTTATTGTTGATGTTGTTCTAATAGAAAGAGGTACACAACTCTAGTATTCCCAAAAATGTGCGCTTCATTTGCATTTGTTTCTTGTCTACGTGTTTTGTCTATTCGTTTATCCTTCATGCAAAAGGTATACCCCTCCCTTCTTATGTAATAGTATATCATTATGATGGTTTGTCTGTGTATTTGTATAAGAATGTCTACCTTTATCCTTCCTTACACTCATCTGTGGGTCTATATACTGATAGGGACTGTATGTTTTTTTCTTGCTTTGTTTATATGGGTTGTAGCGTGTTGTGCAAATTATACAATTGTTAAGTTTTGACGGTGATTGCAGGATTTGGTTTCAGTTTTATCCTCTTATTTAGCCTTACACCTCTATTAGAAGGAGTAGGTGCAACTAAGAGGGTATATGTGTTGGTTATAGTCGTAAGTGATCGTCAGTAGATAACTGGAGACTCATTTTGTTTCAATCCGAAATTAATACGTAGCTTTAAGCCAGATATATATAATGTATTAGAAAAAGTGGACAGACATTTTGTTTACAGTCATTATACTGCAGAAGCTTAAGGACGGAATTTGTATGAAATATTACACTCTTTGGCGCAAATGTGGTTTTTTTAATGTAGGAGAAGATGGAGATGACGTGGTACACCATATATAATTTTCCTCCCTCATTCCGTCTCTCTCTCTCTCTCTCTTTGAACAATATTTGATTTTCGTCAGTTAGTTCCAATTAGTCGTGCCTTAAAATTTTACACCTAATGATACATTCTCTATTACATGGAGCATGCACCTCGAATGACAAATTTCGGTACGTATATCAGTGTATTACATATAATTTCTTATTTTATTGTATTTATAATATTACGATCACTGTACAATATATGCATGTCTGTGAAGGTGAGAGTATTACATATCACCCTCAAGTCATATTTTTTTTTATTAAGTTCTGAATATCTCAGCACTCAGCTCTATTTGAACTATCTCAACATACCTTTTAGCGATTAATCTGTGACCTGAAACCCATCACGACATAAACCGTCTTTTAGAAAACGTTGACATTAACATTTACACTACACACAATTTGTATGGTCTATTTAGAAATATGTTTTTTTATATTATTAGCTTCTAATGCTGACAATAAATGAGAACGTATATGTGATGATCAAAAGTAACTCTTAATTTAATTATGCTCCTTTCCGTGATTACTAAGGCATACGTGCCAGTTATGGTTGCTCTAAGTTGTCTGGCCATGTTACTTCAAATGAGCAAAGCAGAAACTATACTTTGTAATTCTAAGTGATAGCAGAACCTAACTTACATTATTGTATTTACAAAACGGTTAAAATATCCAACCAATTGCCTCCAGATCAAAATAAAATATTACCTTCTTCAGTTCTGAAACCTGTACCACAAAATTGCAAAGTGTAATAGTTTGATTTAGTTTTGAAAAAATATCGTTAACATGTAGTTTTGAAGTCAGGCCTATTAAGCCGCAATATCCACGACCATTGGGCTTAAGTATATGACCACCATGATGTGTAGATTTGTAGAGTTTGTTTAAAACTAGCTTTTAGATGCATCGAATTTGATCGTTTCATGAACTTTCAGAAATACAATAAATAAATAAATTTGTCTACTGTTAGTTGATTAAATATTTTTAATTATTTTAAATTATAATGCTATAATCCATGTACTCCTCTCCATTAGAATTAACGACACTAAATAGTTTATGTTGTAGTCATTTTAGATCATGTGACCCACATGCACTGTGTAATGACCAAACCGGCACTTAATCATAAATCACGAACCCAACCGTCGGATTTTTTTTTACAAGTACCGTATACCATTCAATGTTTCTTCTTCCTCCTTATGTACATTCCCAGGACTCCGCATTGACCAGGTCGCAATCCCTCCTACTTGAAGAAAATTATTTATATGAACAAAATAGGCAATGCAATATTGCATTTTATGCGCAATAGATCACGGCATTGAGATATTATTGAACTATTGTATTGTAACTATCTATTTGTATGAAGACTAAGCAAATTGCAACTATCGTTACATTTTTTTTCTATACATTAGGTCATGCGTGCGTTGCATGGGGAAGACATCACGATGCCATGTAGTAGAGGCTGCCATAACGGTCTTGTTGCAGTCAAACCAGTCCCATACGCATACCTTTAACTCAATGGCTATCTAACTTTCTAGATTGACAGTGTAGTTGTGGTAAGGACTGGCAATAATGAAAAGATTTCCGTTTACGTTCCTGGCATGCATACTATGAAATGACTTATTTGCTTGTTTTCATTTTCTTCGTTTCCTCTCTTCTTCACTGCATGTAGTTCTGTATTAATCCGCTGAAGTTTATATCTTCTGGTATTGTTATTCTTTTGTTCTTATTACCCGTGCAATTAGGTAATTATCTTAGATAAACCTTTTATTTATGCATTAATTATATATATAATTTACTTGTAAGTATGAGAACTGTTGTAGATTTGGCGTGTGATTTCGCATGTGTGTGAGAAGGCAGTAGTTGCTTACTTTAGAATAAGGTACTTCGCTCAGTTCTGATGGTTGTTATGATTGTCACTAATCGTGAATATTCAGCCAAGTATAGAAAAACGTGCTTAATGGCAACGAATATGATATGCACTTTCTTTTCTACAATGGAGTCTACGGTGTTGAAAAGTTCACATATAGGGAAAGAGCTGGTATTTATTTATATAATTAGTTACATACATGTTAGTGGGGATTTAGAAACATTTCTGTATGATATTTGAATGCTGGTTCATTTTTAAAGTTGTACAGTATCGTAATTCGCAAAGACAAGGTGTGATTTGGATAAAAGAAGGCAGCTTGATGTGGTTTTGGTCAACATAAAGGGGACATATTAGACCAAATTTTTAGTTTGTCCATTTGGCCTTGAAGATATTACTAGGATACCAAGAATGTGGTTAGAAATTTGAAGTAAACATTCATTATTTAATGAAGGATAGAAAAATGAATTATCAATTGTAGTCAAAAATGGCTCTACAGAGAAATATGAGGTCAGACAATATGAACATATTCCAGACTGTTCGTTTTGGGGATCATCATAATGTTTGGGACAATACATTGCGTCATTATTATCATTATCAAAATACATGGAGAACTGTGTTATTGTCTTCATCACATAATGTCTCTTAAGGTCAATATAGGCCTTCCTGATTTAATATAGAAAGTACCGTGAAAGTTGTTCAGAACTGATAATACATTTTATTTGCAAACAGTATCTGCAAAAACTTTATTGTTCAATTTCTCAAAGTTTTATACAAAATCCATTTTTCCTTGCCACTAAATAGACTATTCATAAGTGCCAGTGACATTGCATTTTCACCACATATATAGTCCATATTGTTGAACAATGCATCAACGAATGTGCAAAAAAGATATGGAATTTTTTTTAGTTATAAATTAATTTTTCACAAACTCACGGCTAATTGAAAGAAATGGGACATAATTTTCCCCATAAATTGTAGCCATTAGGTCACAATCAGAGTACTATCTCCTACCTACCTGTACTGAATAGTGCATTACCAATAGTCCTTACCTATTATGTGCCTTCTTGGTCATTACCGCAATTAGTTTAACTATGAGAAAGTATGCATTGTAATTCATTCTTACTCACTAAAGTACATATATTACAGTATTGTAATTATATATAAACAAGTGTTTAATCCACTGGAACCTAAACAAGCAATCAAAGTGTTTCTAAATTGTAATTTATTAATATTCAACAGAAAATGACAGTGATACACAAGTGTCTCAACACCAGTCTTCATCTGTGCAAACGATAGTGACCACTAATGCTATAGATGAATACTCGTTTGAAGTCATATGACCAAAAACAGACGTTTTGCACAAAGTCTTTTAACTAAATGACTTAACATGAGCAGAGAAGAAAATTATACACTAATAAATTCCTATTGTTGATAGTGTCTCCAATACAGTATGGCAATTACAATTTGGGAAAGAGCCTTCTTTCCATCGTTTTCCTTCGTTTATGTTTTCTAAACCCCCTGATGGAATTTTTCATACTTGTAATGAATCGCTATGGAGCTAATAAAAGTTATCCTTTGTTCAATCGACAAAAGCAGCCTGCTAGAAAACGTCATAAAAATGATTTTATATTTTGGTTTCACATGCTTTTTTTCTTCTATTCAAGTTCGTATTTTGACTGAATCATTATGAAACTTTTTTCTCCGTTCTGAAGGTCCTTATTTTAACCGGTGTCTTGATCGTGGGGTTTCAGAATGTAAAAACGAAAATGTGGTTGTCCGAAACAAATAAGTAATAATCGACATAGAAGTCATGCTTTCACTTTTATTTATAGATAAGTACAGTTGTCTGATACAGTAGTTTGATGGGTTGGTATGACTGAATATATATTCAAATAAAACAATCACTATATATTAAGATCAATTAGAAATTTACTAATGAGTTGATAAATTATACTGAAACAATATGCATTGTAAACCATTCACTTCAGTTAAAATAGGAAAGTATTTATTTTAAAGTTATATTTCTAGTACATATATGAATAACTAGGTTGATACATAATGGCAGATATGGGAGAGATGGAATGATAAGAAAATGGTAGATACTCCTTAATGTTTAATTTAAAAATAGTAAATAAGAAAATGCCTGCAACTATTTTGGGACAACTAAATGAAACATGTTAATCATTTCGGCACATGCAACATTTTTGTTGTTGGAATGTAACCGTTGCAGTTAATACAGTGTCTTACTCCATGATGTAAATGTTATATTAAAAGAGAGAAACTATGAAGACAACTAAATTCATCTGAGTTAATGCAAAACCGAAATAAAATGAAGTATACAAAGTAAAGGTTTCGGACATAAGTACTTGTAAATGTTAATTGATTAGATGGTTGACGTTTATCACTATTTCACCGTTCCACCAAGGTTAGCAAATAGGAAAACGGTTTTTAGCTTCTTGCTAACCTTTCTGTAAAATAAATACCAAAAAAACTTAAAAAAAGGTATTAATCGAGTCAATCTACCCGACAATGCAGCTCGAGGATTTGCCACCTCTGCTGTAAGTCGCGATGCAATCTCCCCTCACTACATAAATACCAATTGCCAATGTCGAGAAAAGAACATTGTTCTTCAAAGTGTCCTGAATATCAATAGTACTGAAGGAACAGAAAAAGATTGAATTTCAAGAGCCAAACAACCCACCCTGTCTAATAAAATCAAAAGGCATGTGAACTTTGAGAAAAAGGAGAAGACAGAAATTTCAGAAGAAGAAACAGCGAATCCATTCGAAGAATACATCCCCAAAAAGAAAAATAGGCTTTTGTGGTTTCATTGAAATGTACTGTGATTCGTAATCGTGAGCATATATCGAACATAGGCGTGTCAATGTCTTGTTGGGTTTTTATTATATATAAGATATATACAGAAATGTTTTTGTGGAGAATGTGGGCTTGTTTGTTTATTTGGCAATAGTGAGCAGTACATCTTGTTTGAAAGAGATGGATGACCATGAAAAAGACTTTTTTGTTGGGTTAAAAATGCAATCGAGTTTTGAATATATCATTTGCAACTGTCTTAAATAATTTCTAAGACCCAATGTTCCTGTTGTAGTCGTTGTTACTACCGCTGCTTGCCTCTTAGTGGTAGTTCATGTCATGAACTTTTTATAATTCTCTCTTGGGAGTTACTTCAAACATTCCTATCAGATCTTTTAGCTCAAACGGAATGTCTAGTAACACATTTTAAAGTTTTCTGAAGTTCTGTGTTTCCTCACAGTATTCTATTCATCGGTAATCGTTTTCATCTCCTGATGCTTTTTCTTTTCATCTTTTTGCTTTCATGCAAATGTATGTACTTTTTCGCGTCGTAAAAATGTCTCTGGCTTATCCTTATGTTTATCTTTGAAATCGACATATTGATGTTAGCAATGCAGGGGATAAATGAGGTTGTACCGTTAAATACTGCTGCGATTATAAAATATCGTCTAATACAAAATCCTTTCCGTATCGCCGGAATAAAACTTGTAACAGCAACAATGGAACTGTTAATCGGGAAACATATCCACAGCAGGCGTACCCCAGTACGAAGGATTCGTCTTCAATTCAATGTATAATGTACTTGCACTGTTTTGCCCTTGTCTCTATATATACATGAAAGGAGCAACTCTTTCAGACACATTTGACTGTGAATTTATTAAGATTCGAACACATTGTACTGGGATACGCCTGCAATGGATACACGGAACCTCAAGTCCTCATAAATGTTAGTAAATGCTGTACTTTATCTCTTCTGGCTTTATAGTATATACATACAAGTATGCTGAACTTTAATTTATTGACATATTATTTTAGTTAAGATTGCATTCAGATTCATGACGTTACTTAATAAAGACTTTTCTAGCTTAGATTCGAACTTGATCAATATTTTGAAGAGCTATTTGTTTTGATTAAATATATATCACCATTAAAAAAATTATTGTTCTTTGTTTTAGTCACAAAAATAATATACATAGATGCTTACACATCATCATCATCATCATCATCAATCCCGTAAGCCAAGGGGTCGTTGGAACACCACAGATAACTGCACAACCAATTCACTCTATCTTTCCCTGTTTTCCGCTGTCCTTTGTGAATCTCCCATACGTGTTCAACTATTTAATGTTGTCTTTCCACTTCTTTTTTCCCTCAGCCTCTACTTCAGCACCCTCTAGATGTGCATTCACTTTGCGTATTCTCACAGCGATCAAGAGGTCTTCATAGGGTCGGATGGCTTGTTGGTTCCTGTTGGGGATCTTTTTGTTGGTAACAGGGTCAATATATGAGATGCTCAAGATCTTGTGGTAACATCTCATTTCGAAGGTTTGCTTTGTAGATCTGACGTGAGCGTCCATGTTTCACAAACATACAGATAAATGGATATGAAAATAGAGCGTATCAGCTTTACTTTGGAACAGCAATGTTGGTATCTTTCCAAACTGGTCGTAACCTGGTTATTTCTGATGTTGTCTAGGCAATCCTGCGAAGTAGTCCTGCCTTGGAGCTCTCATCTGTGATAACTGATACCAGGTATCTTGAAGCTTGCTACTATTTCCAGTTTCTGTCCACTAAACTTCATTACTGCACTGATGCCATTGGTGTTGTTTGTCACCAGTTTGGTTTTCTCGGTGGCGCTACCGTTTGCTCTGGAGATTGTGTGGAGTCGCTCAACCAAGAAAGCCAGTTCTTGTTCATCTCTTGCTAAGCCATCAATATCGTATACGAATAGAAGGTTGGTGATTGTTTTTCTTCGATGCTGACAGCGCCTTAGTACTCTTCGAAGGCGATCTCCATGCTCTTTTGCAGGAAAATGTTAAAGAGTGTAGGTGACAGTATACATCCCTGTCTAACTCCAACTGTTGTTTGGAACCAATCTTCTCTGCTGCCATTGATGAGGACAGCACTGGAACCTTTGTCACAGAGGTGTTCAGCGACCTGCACCAGGCTTTAACTGATGCTAAATTTCGTCTTAGTTGCTCATAAGGGCACATACCATACCCAGTCAAAAGCCGTCTTTTAATCTGCAAAGAGATGCTATAGATTTTGCTGATGTTGAAGGTATTTCTCGCAATGCAGACTGAGATTGAAGAATTGTTTTGTGGTGCTCCTTCCTGCTCAGAAGCCTGCCTGCTCTTCAGCAATAATTTTCTCTGTTTGAGACTTTAGTTTGTTGATAGTTATATGCAGCATACCTTTGCTGGGGTGGTTTATATTACTGATGGTTCTGTGGTTTAGGCATAGCTGAATGTTTCCTTTTTTAAGGACCACGATGATCAAAGATTGAATGCATGTGGTGGGCAATTCTCTTGTTTGACTTGCCTCATTTTTGAATGTTGTTTCTACTGTGACCATCTTTTTTCCTCTTCTGGTATGTTGTCAACTCCAGCTGATTTTCCTTTTATGTACTGTCCTAACTGCAGTCTCTATTTCCTAGCGAAGAATAAAGTTGTCATCAATGTATTTTCCCTAAGGGCAGTTTAGTACTGCTGGATCTCCTTTGATCTTATGATTGTACATTTCTGAGCAGTATTTAGTCCATCGATGATCTCTTGATTTTCTGTGAGGTATTTTCCTGATTTGTTTTGGATGGTTGATGTTTTCCCTTGTTTTATGGTTGTGAGATCTCTCACCAGTTGATATGTCTTCTTGCTTTTGTTCCTGCTCAGACTGTCCTCGATTTTACAGCAATATGTTTCCTTCCCAGACTCCTTTGCCTTTCGCATTCTTTACCTGATCATGTTTTTTCATTTGCCTGTAAAGTTTAGCTCTCTCATGATCTCTTTTTCACTTTTCCAGTACTCTTCTTGTGTCACATAGTTCAAAGACATTTAATGTGACACAAAGTACATTTGTCTGACGACGTTTGTCAGTGTCTTGGTTGCCAAGGGTTGTATGAGGTGCAAATTTACCACCTTCTCTTTTCCTGAAAAACTTCTGCGACTTTAGGATCTCTCAAAGTTTCAAGGTCAGATTCCATTTTGGTTGGTTGGGCTTTTTCATCATTGTCAGGTGAAGTCGAAATGTTATCGTTAATAAATTATTACCACTTCAAATATCTGCTACTGGGAAACTTCGCGTTCTGGCGATGTTCCATCCTGTTTTAAATCGTCTTTTCACCAATCTGAAATCAATACGGTTGTAATGTTGTCCCTCCTGGCTGAGCCATGTCGATCTTCTATATGCTTTGTAGGGACCGAATGTATTGCCAAGCATAAAGATCGTTATTGACGACACTCTTCAACAGCACGAGTCTTCTTTCTTTTTTTCTACATTGCATAATGGTCCTCAAGTGCCTTGCCAGTTTCTCTGTGAATCAACTCTCGCCTTTGCATTTCAGTCACCTTATACACACAGTGGTAAACATGAGGTAGGCTAACTGTTTTATGAGGGATATCAATGTCCCAAATTTTGACCCTAATAAATATATTTACCTCTGTTGATAATGATCATAATATTTAACCCACACTCTAATAAAAATATTAGCTAAGTATTATTTGTTTACAAAAACAAAAGTTACTGGTCAAGTGGAAACTGAACTTGATTTTGGACAGGGTCAGGTTTAAAATACAATTATATATAACATATAACCATGGAGAAAATGCTAACAAATACAAGTTAAATATATATAACAGGATTATGCATTGAAAATAGAAAGTGGTCACTGGATTATAATATTATTTTGGAACAATTGTGAATTATTCCAAGGAGTTCTGGACAACATCTTGACTCGACAAGACCGTTCGCTGACCAATATATTCTTGGATCTGAAACTTATATAGAACATTTCACTCTTTTTGACTTCAATAGAACTTCTTTCATGATTATTTTAGATTTCATTTCAGAATACTGTACGTTCTTCTTAAAGTTTCTTTTAATAACATTTTGATCAATGAATTGTTTGTCAAGTTTTACAAAGCTTGTTGGTTTTTCTTCTTTCTGTTACATAGTTTATCACCGTTGAGTCGTAACAATATATATGTTATACATAGTTCGCATTCAGTTTCTATTGTATGCCTAGTGTGTTGGATATTTTGTGTTTCCGAGTCGATTGGTTATAACTGTATCATTGTCCGACGAAGAACAGCCAGGTGGTATCAAGGCCACCGCAAACTATCAAAAACAGAGATTCTTCTTCAATATTGCCAAAAAGTCCAATGTTGTAAATGTACTTGTTGGTCAGCCTTCTGTGTACTCATTCATCTTCCATACACACTTATGCACTCTTATGTCCTTTTAGTGTGTGATAAGTTTATACGTATGTTTTTGTGTAAGTGATAGCATTCCTACTTTGGTCTCCTCTTTCTATACCCGTTTGGGCTATAGGGATGTTAGGCATGTGCGGTTTTATTTTGGTTTGTTTGTAGGGGTTTACTAATTGCAAAACTAAACAAACTGTACATACATTAAAACCAGACACTGATGTTAACATGAATGAAGTGCAGCTCAGGAATTTGAAAACATTTATTTTAAGCTCAAAATATTTTCCACAATTCATAATATTTGGGATCATTTAAATTGATAAACAAACATATATGTAGTTTACCCTTGTCCAATCTACAGTATAAAATAAGTTACTTGGTGCCCATACTGCCTTTGCTTGTGTATTTTTTCTTAATATAATCATAGTCAAATCTGTAAAATAGAGTCATATATGGGACTTGAGACAACTAGCCACTGAAAACAATTAGTAGCTTTATAGAGGTTAATTTCTTACATATGGTTCATGCAATGTTCTTAAAAGATGCAACTGTTCAAGAACGTTTCCTACTTAATAGAGGCGATCTTTAAAGGCAGGTTCGATTATGGTTAAGTCTCATTCATGGCAAGTGTAAAACTTCTCACAACGTATATAGTAGCATATCATTGTATAAAATACATGTACTTACCAATAATTAGTTCAGTTACCTTTTGATAGGTAATGAATGTACACAGCCTTGCTAAAGAAGGAAATTTGTTTCGTTCTTTTTTGCAGTAACGACGTTTCAACACTCGCATTAAAACGTTTATATCATATCCACTAAATTTACTTGTTGATCCTTGCGACAAGGTAATGCTTTGACAATGAAATGCATCATGTACCTGATATCTTCGATTTGTATCCTAACAGCTGTCTTGAAACCGAAATACACAGCTGATTTGCTTGTTGATTTCATTCGCTGACAAGATCTATGCCATGAATAGACGACATTTGGTCAAAACATCTTGTAAAATGTGGAAACATACGAAAATAAAATTAAAGTTATTAATAATAATAATAATAAAATTATTATTATTATTATCATTATTATTATTATTATTATTATTATTATTATATGGTTGCCTTGTGGTACTAGTACGTAATTAAAAAATGGAAATTCAGGAGTAAATATACTATTTACAGTTTATCGGTGGTTGTCGGTTTTGAAAGTGTTAGGTGATATGTCTTACTATTTTATTATAATGTTAATTATACGATGACATCTTTTGTGTTCAAACTATATTATTTGCAATTTGTTACACCGAAAAATCTATTATTGTTATTTCTAGTTGCCAAGTTACCAATATGTATAAACTTTTATTTTCTAAAGTCTTGGAGAGTCTTGCTAGTCTAAGGTATAACTTAAGATATATTCTGAACCAAAAACATCCCTCTTATAAAGTTTATTTGAATTTAGATGCACGTAGTTCAAGCGTAAGCCTCTGATTCTCCAGACCGTCCCCCCAAGTAGATGTGCTACATATATTTTGTTTCAATTCTTTTTTTGAAACAATATTATTTCTTTTTAAATTCAGGCAACTATACTTAGTAATATGGTTTCCCTAAAGAATAGAAAATAAAATTTAAAATAATTATCTTATTATTCGGGATCATGGCTTATGACGAATCTTTGAATGAAATTTGTAATTTAAGTGAATAGTTGCAATTGGATGTTTGCCTTTCTCGAAAATATAAGTGACATTATACCAAATGTCTTTATGAAGACGGCACAAAACATTCAATATGAGGTTGGTCGATTAAAGAAACAGTCTTAATCATTGGAAGTGAAATGCATAGTCACAAAGACTATCTACACCGTAGAGCTTTAAGCTACAGGTTCTTTATTAAACATTTATATTATCATTGCAATGTTAAATATGCACTCCAAAGTACTAAGCAACAATTAAAACTGCCTTAACAATACTGAGGAAATTAAAACGCAGTTGATAATAGCAAGTTTAATGCTTGGAATATTTGGTAAACAGCGATCACATACATATAGGAAACTGGTTTATTGTACTTAAACTTTGACGACTTCGACAAAGGCAATGGTAAACTCATGTGTTAGGAAGGTTGATAATCTTTAAAAATTATATACATTACTTGTATCCTTCCGCCTTTGTAACATGGGAATGTGCTTTGTGATAAATTCACACAATATAAACATTATGAACTCGTAAAGATGCATATTGAAGCAGCTTGCTTGTGACCAGTGCAATTAAACCAGTATCCAATGAGGCGACATATCCTGAAATAAGATGAGACAGCAAGAAACCTGGTCGGAGGAGAGAAACGTATCCTCGTTTACAAAAAAATGTGAAATGACAGAAGCACTTACCATATTTTGTTTTTTTGTTCCTTCAGTCATCAATGATTTTAACTAACATAACATATAAAACATATAAAATATGTTGTAACATATCTTCACACACCATCTTCTGAAATTCGAAACAATGACACCATTTGCAACTTAAAAGACTATGGAATAGTACTAGTTATTATTCCCGAAAAACAATGAACTCCAGATTTGTCACTCTAAACTTCCTACAAATTGAAGCTCACTCGACTAACACTTATTCCTAAAGCTATATAACTCATTCACCTTATATAGATGTAGTCTTGCACAAAACACTTAACTATTGTTCTTCATTCGCAAATACTACCGCGAACAATGTTTGAGATATTTCAAACCCGTGGACCTCTGTGTAGCTCAGCTGTACAGATGTGTCGTTGTAGTGTGAAGCAAATATTTGTACTTTTGACGCCGTACATACATTTATTGAAGCTAAAAGAACCAGAACAAGATATTTACTCAGGACACTTTCTTGAATATATTTGAGTCCATGACCGTGATTCATCTTAAAAGCACTATGAAAAACACGCATATGTCGTTTTCATGCTTATTCGTTCCGCGACAAAGTAATCCTGTGAACTCTTTTTCTATCAGTTTCTCTTCTTCGCCCGTTACTCTTTATAGTCTTTATTTGTTTCTTTTCATTTTTTTCTTTTTATAATTCAAAATGTTTGGAATTTAAACTTTCATATCTGTAGAATTCATATCTGAGTTATTAAACTGTAATATAATTTACTTAACCACTATGTTTACAACTGTCAGTATAGTATATGATGAAGAGGAGAAACCATAAACTGCTGCCATCCATTCCGATCCTTAATTTCTCACTTTAGACTGAGTGTAAATGCTAGTTAATTTTTGATAGTAAATATTTTTATGGTTGATAACTAAAATTATACTTAAACTAAATTAATTTGTATTCAATATAAAAATAAAAAAATAGATGTTGACAGTTTACATGTGTTGCATCAGTCGGAATTTAATATTTTAAGAACTTTCATCGATCTTATTAAACTATCACATGTAAAAAGAAACCTACGGAATAACATCTGCGTGACATTTTATCCACAGACTGTGGAAATGATTACCAGAATTTCCATGAGAATGAAAATGACATCGGATTTTTTATATAAAAAAATTGTATTTGATCATCAAATCCATTATGGACATATGTGAAATACATATAAAATAACTAATAATTATTTTTTTTCGGGGGGGGGGGGGAATTAATCTTTCTGTTTGCAAAGTCATTCAAGATGTAATACATCATAATTACTTAATGTTAATTTGCTACAGTTTGTGTCAGTTTAACTCTGTACTCTAATAAAATAAATGTAATATACTAAACCAAGGATAAACATTCGTGTGCTTTGCCCAAAGGCTATTATGTTATCAGCAAAACAAAACATTCTGCCTAATAAATGGCGCATTGTTTTGGGGAACAATAAATCAGCCACGACATTAGAACAAAAACAAATGAGACCTCATTAGAATCATATGCATCATAATTTTTCACAATATTACAAACTGTATATAAAAATGTTTTGACAGTGTGTTAATTACTATCAAATCTTTAGGGACATAGTGTATTGCAACTTCAAATATAGTTTAGGGGTTTGGAAAAGTCTTAAATATGGCCTTCAGCATCTTGTGTGGAATGTTTTCAGTGATGTTATTTATTCACACTCAGCGTGTTATAACTGCTCATAGAATCCATAAAAGTACAGGCAAGAATTTATTCTAAGTTATTAATAGTTAAACAAGTAAAATCTAAAAACAAGCATACAGACGGACAGGCAGGTGGAGAGACAGAAACACGAGCTGACTGATAAATGGATATAAAGAAATATGTGCATATTTTGTCTGTTGATAAGTAAGAAGATTATGATTATGACTTTGATATTCAGTCAGTTTCAGACAATTATATTTTGATGCTCAGAGTAAAAGAATTATGTAGCAGATAGTATTTTCTTTGGCTCTTTATTTCGGAAAGGGCATGCAACGATATTTATTATATCTAGTGAACGAAGCAACATAAATGAATCCAGTTATATACATTTGAGTTAAGTTAAACATTTTATGACACATCTGTCAGTTTAAATTACAGGAAATAGTGACTCTGATGTAGATGTTATTCTCAAAATGTCAAAATCAGAAGTATCCGCGTGCATACAAATGTAGATTATCTCCATAAAAGCCAGTATTAAATTGTTTCAGGCAATGGAGGATATGGATATGGAGATTATGGGTATGGAGGTTATGGGTATGGAGATTACGGATATGGAGGTTATGGGTATGGAGGATATGGGTATGGAGATTATGGATATGGAGGTTATGGGTATGGAGATTATGGATATGGAGATTATGGATATGGAGGTTATGGGTATGGAGGATATGGATATGGTGGTTATGGGTATGGAGGATATGGGTATGGAGGATATGGGTATGGAGATTATGGATATGGAGGTTATGGGTATGGAGGATATGGGTATGGAGATTATGGATATGGAGATTATGGATATGGAGATTATGGATATGGAGGATGTGGGTATGGAGATTATGGATATGGAGATTATGGATATGGAGGTTATGGATATGGAGATTATGGATATGGAGGTTATGGGTATGGAGGATATGGGTATGGAGATTATGGATATGGAGGTTATGGATATGGAGGATATGTGTATGGAGATTATGGATATGGAGATTATGGATATGGAGGTTATGGGTATGGAGGATATGGAAATGGAGGATATGGGTATGGAGATTACGGATATGGAGATTATGGATATGGAGGTTATGGGTATGGAGGATATGGGTATGGAGATTATGGATATGGAGATTATGGATATGGAGGTTATGGGTATAGAGATTATGGATATGGAGGATATGGGTATGGAGGATATGGGTATGGAGATTATGGATATGGAGGTTATGGGTATGGAGATTATGGATATGGAGATTATGGATATGGAGGTTATGGGTATGGAGGATATGGATATGGAGGATACGGGTATGGAGATTATGGATATGGAGATTATGGATATGGAGGTTATGGGTATGGAGGATATGGGTATGGAGATTATGGATATGGAGGTTATGGGTATGGAGATTATGGATATGGAGAATATGGGTATGGAGATTATGGATATGGAGGTTATGGGTATGGAGATTATGGATATGGAGATTATGGATATGGAGATTATGGATATGGAGATTATGGATATGGAGTTTATGGGTATGGAGGATATGGATATGGAGGTTATGGGTATGGAGGATATGGGTATGGAGGATATGGGTATGGAGATTATGGATATGGAGATTATGGATATGGAGGATATGGGTATGGAGATTATGGATATGGAGATTATGGATATGG
Organism: Sinohyriopsis cumingii; assembly: GCA_028554795.2. Classification (NCBI taxonomy): domain Eukaryota; kingdom Metazoa; phylum Mollusca; class Bivalvia; order Unionida; family Unionidae; genus Sinohyriopsis; species Sinohyriopsis cumingii. Next base: position 73,424,789 of record CM068838.1, on the reverse strand, counting down.
AGGTCATGGATATGGAGATTATGGATATGGAGGTTATGGGTATGGAGGATATGGGTATGGAGATTATGGATATGGAGGTTATGGGTATGGAGATTATGGATATGGAGATTATGGATATGGAGATTTTGGTCATGGAGGTTATGGGTATGGAGATTATGGATATGGAGGATATGGGTATGGAGATTATGGATATGGAAGTTATGGGTATGGAGATTATAGATATGGAGGTTATGGGTATGGAGGATATGGATATGGAGGATATGGGTAAGGATATTATGGATATGGAGATTATGGATATGGAGGTTATGGGTATGGAGGATATGGGTATGGAGATTATGGATATGGTGATTATGAATATGGAGATTATGGATATGGAGGTTATGGGTATGGAGATTATGGATATGGAGGATATGGGTATGGAGATTATGGATATGGAGGTTATGGGTATGGAGATTATGGATATGGAGATTATGGATATGTAGGTTATGGATATGGAGGTTATGGGTATGGAGGATATGGGTATGGAGGTTATGGGTATGGAGGATATGGGTATGGAGATTATGGATATGAAGGTTATGGGTATGGAGATTATGGATATGGAGATTATGGATATGGAGGTTATGGGTATGGAGGATATGGGTATGGAGATTATGGATATGGAGATTATGGATATGGAGAATATGGGTATGGAGATTATGGATATGGAGATTATGGATATGGAGGTTATGGATATGGAGATTATGGATATGGAGGTTATGGGTATGGAGGATATGGGTATGGAGGATATGGATATGGAGGATATGGGTATGGAGATTATGGATATGGAGATTATGGATATGGAGGTTATGGGTATGGAGGATATGGGTATGGAGGATATGGGTATGGAGATTATGGATATGGAGGTTATGGATATGGAGGTTATGGGTATGGAGATTATGGACATGGAGATTATGGGTATGGAGGATATGGATATGGAGATTATTGATATGGAGATTATGGGTATGGAGGTTATGGTTATGGAGGATATGGATATGGAGATTATGGATATGTAGGTTATGGGTATGGAGGATATGGGTATGGAGATTATGGATATGGAGGTTATGGGTATGGAGATTATGGATATGGAGATTATGGATATTGAGGTTATGGGTATGGAGGATATGGATATCGAGGATTTGGGTATGGAGATTATGGAAATGGAGATTATGGATATGGAGGTTATGGGTATGGAGGATATGGATATAGAGATTATGGATATGGAGGTTATGGGTATGGAGGATATGGGTATGGAGATTATGGATATGGAGGTTATGGGTATGGAGTATATGGATATGGAGATTATGGATATGGAGGTTATGGGTATGGAGGATATGGGTATGGAGGTTATGGGTATGGAGATTATGGACATGGAGGTTATGGGTATGGAGGATATGGATATGGAGATTATGGATATGGAGGTTATGGGTATGGAGGATATGGGTATGGAGGTTATGGGTATGGAGATTATGGATATGGAGATTATGGATATGGAGGATATGGGTATGGAGATTATGGATATGGAGGATATGGATATGGAGGTTATGGGTATGGAGATTATGGATATGGAGGTTATGGGTATGGAGATTATGGATATGGAGGTTATGGGTATGGAGATTATGCATATGGAGATTATGGATATGGAGGATATGGATATGGAGGTTATGGGTATGGAGGATATGGATATGGAGGTTATGAGTATGGAGATTATGGATATGGAGATTATGGATATGGAGGATATGGGTATGGAGATTATGGATATGGAGGATATGGGTATGGAGGTTATGGGTATGGAGATTATGGATATGGAGATTATGGATATGGAGGATATGGGTATGGAGGTTATGGGTATGGAGATTATCGATATGGAGGTTATGGGTATGGAGGATATCTATATGGAGGTTATGGGTATGGAGGATATGGATATGGAGATTACAGATATGGAGATTATGGGTATGGAGGTTATGGGTATGGAGGATATGGATATGGAGATTATGGATATGGAGGTTATGGGTATGGAGGATATGGGTATGGAGATTATGGATATGGAGGTTATGGGTATGTAGATTATGGATATGGAGATTATGGATATGGAGGTTATGGGTATGGAGGATATGGATATGGAGGATATGGGTATGGAGATTATGGATATGGAGATTATGGATATGGAGGTTATGGGTATGGAGGATATGGATATGGCGATTATGGATATGGATGTTATGGATATGGAGGATATGGGTATGGAGATTATGGATATGGAGGTTATGGGTATGGAGGATATGGGTATGGAGGATATGGGTATGGAGGATATGGGTATGGAGATTATGGATATGGAGATTATGGATATGGAGATTATGGATATGGAGGTTATGGGTATGGAGATTATGGATATGGAGGTTATGGGTATGGAGATTATGGATATGGAGGTTATGGGTATGGAGATTATGGATATGGAGATTATGGATATGGAGGTTATGGGTATGGAGGATATGGGTATGGAGATTATGGATATGGAGATTATGGATATGGAAATTATGGATATGGAGGTTATGGGTATGGAGATTATGGATATGGAGATTATGGATATGGAGGTTATGGGTATGGAGGATATGGGTATGGAGATTATGGATATGGAGAATATGGTTTTGGATGATATGGGTATGGAGATTATTGATATGGAGATTATGGATATGGAGGATATGGGTATGGAGGATATGGGTATGGAGATTATGGATATGGAGATTATGGATATGGAGGATATGGGTATGGAGGTTATGGGTATGGAGGATATGGGTATGGAGGATATGGGTATGGAGATTATGGATATGGAGGATATGGGTATGGAGGATATGGGTATGGAGATTATGGATATGGAGATTATGGATATGGAGATTATGGATATGGAGGATATGGGTATGGAGGATATGGGTATGGAGGATATGGGTATCAAGATTATGGATATGGAGATTATGGATATGGAGGTTATGGTCCGCCTGTGAGACATCATGACTTAATAGGGAGCTTGCTGTGCAACTATTGTTGGAGTATTAGGAATTATGAATGTCTAAACAGATATTGTAATGGAGGTAAATCCGTTCCTTTTCTCGCTTTTCTTGTAATTCGTTAAATAGAATTTACGTTCGTGATACACATGAACTCAAACATGAACTGGATAATGTGCTGGCTAATAGAATATACTAAGATAATTCCTATGAACTACGACATGAACTTCATGATGTGATGACTAATACGGTGCTTTAGAAATGACTGTTCAAGTCGAATTGTTCCTCTAGGATAGGACTGAAATGGGTTCCACATATTGCATACATCTTTAATATATAGTTTACACACACACACACACACACACACACACACACACACCTATCTATCGACCTCTCTCTCTCTCTCTCTCTCTCTCTCTCTCTCTCTCTCTCTGTGGGGCCCCGAGTGGCCGAGTGGTCTAAAGCGCTCTCCGTTACGGATCACTGCCATCTCACCTCTGTCTGCGGCGGTTCGAGTCTCGGATTCAGCCAATGTGGGTATGTGATAAAGCTTGCCAGCAGCTTCTCGTGGGTCGGTGGTTCTTTCCGGGGTTTTCCCGGGTTCTTCCTCCACCATTAATACTGGCCGCCATGTATACCTATCGTGTGCTGAAAAATGGCGTTAAGCCCCACAACAACAACAACAACAACAACTCTCTCTGAGTAGCTTGATTTATATATTTGAATGCTGAAAATATCCTTTTTCACCTTTACAAAGGGTAGTCTCAATCGCTCTTGATTTGATGATTAGGATGATGACGAAGAAGATGATCATTGTTATAATCATTATGTCAATAACTATTAATAGCTACTACAATATCTACAAAAGAAGCAACGACGAGAAAGCCACAACTATTACTACCACAAGAATTGTATCTTACTACAACAAACGTAGTACTATTTAATGTACTAAAAGAACTACAATTATGAACTGAAAAAGACACTATACCGACAGCAGGTTACTTCATTATAACGAACATCACTTTATAACAACCAAAGACTATTATGTCGCTAAACTGCTCTTTATTAATTATTTTACAGCTTTCGGTTTTGATGGATATGGTGGATCGATCAGCGGCTATGCAAGGTGGTATCCCAGCAGAATTCAACTCCTATGTTTTTATTGCGATATTTTTAGAAACTGGGATTGTCTCCAGCGATTGTGTTACCCGCCAATATAAAATACCATTGTTTAATGGAGGATGAAGTGTAATCTCGTGGAAATAGGACTGTGCATGATGACAATATTGATTTTGCGAAGAATAAGTAGGACATCTTATGTTTTAATTTTCGAAACTTTGAAGATATTTTTGATGTTAGAGATATGTGTAGTTAGCGAGATAGACGTTGTGGCTTTATACACAAAAATATTAAAATTAAAAGTTTTTGTACCACATATATATTCAGTCCAAAGAAAAGGAACCTTCGCTTGAACTATCCATTATATATGTTATAATGAACTATAAATGTTAATTCACTTCAACTATTTATAGCATAACCCAGATATAAGAAAATGTCACTAAGCTTAAACTAATTACAGCATGTACCTTTTATATAACATATAAGATTACTTATGGCTTTGTGCATGTAATGCTCAGACGTTTGCAATATGATATAATTGTTATCATAAGTTTGCATAATTGTAATCTTTTCGTCCACTGCATGATGCTGTTATATGAATGTTGATTGAATAATATTTAACTTTGCTTGCCTCGTTTTTATTCGATTATGTTACATCATATGTTAAGAGAATAACCAATATGAAACGAGCACTATATCTTTCTTTAACTTATTATCGAAACGGCATCAAGACATACAATATTTTATATAATGATCATGCTAATACACTTGTACATGTTTAATTACGTCGGTTTTGACCTCAGCTTTGCTCATGCAAAATAAATAAAGAACAAATTGATTCACTGATAAATGTAAATTTTATCTCTCATCATACACGCTACTTGCTATGCTGACGCACTTCTAATATTTAAATTTTTACCACGTCAAGTAGTATACGATGACCCAACCAGCACAAATTTAAAATTTAAATTATTGCCATTTCATATAGGGGCACAAGTACAGTTTGAACACACCTGGCGTAGTTTCCATTACTATCGACGAGAACGCCCTTAGCCCACTATTTTAATTAGTACTATCTTCATTGAGCATGTACCAATCTACTTTACTAACTATTGCATTAAGAAATGTGGTAGATATATGAAGCCATAGTTTACTGTTGAGGGAACTTCAACGTACACTGTCATCAATACGTTTTAGACTAACACGGTACGCAAGCAAAACATATGTACCATCCATGACGGGCTCTTCATAGAAGGATATTTACTGTCAAATTCAGGTCCACACATCGTAGTCATATTAGTTTTAACTTCGCAGTCAAAGTACAATGTAACTCTAAGTAAAGAATGACTCCTTCCCAATTATTGCATGGTTCAAATAAGTCCCTGTCATGAATATCGCACAGTGAAAATACAATCAAACACAATCTCGAACTTTAGATGTGAACAACTTAGCTGGGTATTGACAACCAGAAATAACAAGAAATAGGATTATTTGTCACGAAGAGAATATTGGGATCATTGTGATTAAATGGGATAGAGGTAAAACAAACATATTTCATTTCTGTCTATATTTTTACTACTGCAAAAACTTTGAATTAAGCCATATAAGGATAATATATTTGCAAACACGAACAAACGAATTTCAAGGACCCTTCTAATATCTGTGCTTGTGTGTCTAACTGCCTCAGTGTGGCAATAAAGGCATCACATAACAGTCAGTTGTAAAGATGAATCATAATAACGATTGCCTTGTTGGTAGTTGAGTCACATAGGGTTTGAAGAATGTAAAGATTACGAAACATCAGTTCACCACTTGGATTATGAATAATGTAGCTCTTATGTATATCTACATTGTGTGATTGATCAGTCTGGATTATTTCATTGTGATACACCAAGACTATTGGTACATCAGTATATTCAAGATTATGTAATCCATGCACGGAAGCTTAAACGTTTCTAAAGAAGGATTCTTCGAATGGTAAATTAAACCAATTAGGATTGGGAAAATTACGATAGTTTGTTTGTTTTCGAATTTTGCTTTATAGGTCAATTTGTTTCGCTTTTCACCTAAGCTGACAACGGGTTTAGATAGGACTGTCTTTTCTTAACTGGACTTGGATGATGTCGTCAGATGATCAACTTTATGAGGTTAGAACTTTTTTATGATTAATAACAGTCTTTTTAGTTTGTAATTTTATTTGAATGATGTTCTACCGTATTCATACAGACAAAATAAAACCAGGTAACTTTCCGTTCTATATTGTTTATCAGGAAGAACGTGTTTATTGAAATTTAGGCATGTTGTTAAAAACCTTAACACAGATATGCTAACTGTTTGCATTTGTTTGTTTCCTGATCTTAGTGTGATATTCCAAATCAATATTTGGCAATTATAGCCTTCTTATGTGATAGGTAAAATTTTATTTCAAAACTAAATTTATTGGATACACATACTCTTCCTTTCCTGCACCATTCAGCATTAATAAAGATTAAAATAATTTAAATGGGATTCCTTTCACTAAAATTAGCGAGTCTGCACAATAACTATTCATTTCACTATTACCATATTATAATTCGAGTTCGGGCACATTGATTCATTTAGTTAGATTTGTATATCAGGGTTTCCATCACCATGAACTATTTCGCGACAACTTGTGCTATTCAAATCGAGATAAACCTCATGCAATCGAAGGGTAAATCAAGCTGTTATGATCTGTTAAAATCTTCAGTTATAATGTTTTCTTCAGTGACGAAGTAAGCATATAACCCATCTCTTTTACGAGATACAGTGGTGCCAACTACAGTCAGTTCGGGAACAATCTGAGAAAGTAACAGATACATAAATGAAGCAAAATCCAGAGCAAACGTGAATGTTTCCATGGTATAAAAGATAATCTTGCTTTGTTTAAATGACAAATATTATGATAATAGCTAATAAACTCATCCTTAATTATCCTCCTTCTGCCTTCTTTTGAACTCAGATAATCGCATTATTATAAAATATAACATTGGAATTTTCGCCAAAACCTATGCGTAATAAAGTAGATTCTATTTTATTAAACTAAACTGAGAAACGTTTTACAATTAATCTTAAACCAGAGAAATAATGCAGTATAATATGATAATTGACTATCATTTCGAGGTTGCAGAGCTTATTGCCTCACATAAAAGTATAGTTTAATTACTATCGTACTCTGTGGAGAAGAAACTTGCGAAACTATGACGACATGGTCACATAGTTATTTAGCATCCAATTAAGACTATGAAGATAAATCTCATGTTGATGTCCAACACTTATTGAAAACTATATCTGTTGAAGGAATAGGCTAGCTTATACAGAACGATAGATGCTTGGAAGCACAAACAATACGAAAAAGTATTACTTTTTGTAATTGGAAACGTAAACATGCAAAGCCGTTCTCTTCTTTTTAACTTATATTATTCATGATTTGATTATAAATAAATGAGTTTTCAAATGAATTTTCATTATTTGTGTTGTCATATTTAACTTTGAAATCCTCTTAACATTTCAAATCACCGAATCGTCCTCTTTTGTTGTGGTTATTTAACTTGTAGCACTGGTCTAATGCTACAAATCTTTAATGATGCGCTTTCTTGCTGTGTTGTAAATCAGCTGTAGGCTGAGATGAACAAAGGACTCAAGAAGCTCTTTATTACTGTACATAAGTCTAATGTACACATTAACATTATCAAATAAGGATGAGTAACATAATTACTAAAGTTGATCATTTATGTCCTGTTATTAAAACAGATGAATTTTGTAAGCTTAAAACGTTAGTTATACACGCGTATCACATTAATGTCATAAAAGCAGTTCCATGTGGCACTTGAGGGGGTTTACGGCAAGTAACATTACGCAGAAAGTTTACATTAATATGACATGTGAGGATTCTACAGGAATTTAATATTGAACGTAAATGGTAAAATTATTAGAAGTGGTTGACCTCAATACTTGAGGAGTCTACGGAAATTAACATTATGCCGAAGGTTCACATTAATATGGCACTTAAGGGGCTTATGGAAAATCTTATTTGAAAATTATCGCTAGGTTTAAAATTAATATGCCACTTGAAGGGTCTTACGGAAATGCAATGGTAATTAGAAGCGTATTATAAAGCGCTTGCATGTTTGAAAACTTATAGCGGTCTACGGGAATTACTATGTCTAAATATGTCCAAAAGGTAACAAGTCGGGTACACTTTGGAACTTTACGTGAAATGCAATGTTAACATATTTATTACGATCTAAAATACAGCCCACTAGCTAACGAAAAGGGTAGGTGTGCTTGTATTGTGACGAATACCTCACATATATTACCTGAAACGACAAGTGTAGTGGCAACAGACATTCATCTACTATCAACGCCCCACATTATGCCATTAACACGCTTTGTACAGATATCAATACCACACATATACCACCCAAAGCACCATGGTCACATAATAAGTTTTAATATTATAATTATAATCATAATAATGATCATTTTAACAAATGTTTGACACTTCTCACGTTATCCAGCTAGGAACCGAATGGGATGTTGTGAAAGATATTCGAGACAAATCCAACGTTTGGAGAAATTGCGGTTTCAAAGAAATGGCCATGTCTAATTTTAATTATTCCTAGCATATGCTAATGTTAAGTATATGTATTTACATTGCAAGATTGCGAATCATCCTTCGATGTTATGGACAGTATTTATTATCTCTATAAATTTTACTTAATTTCTCTAGTCCACTCTCGTTTAATGAGTAAATTACTTTTATGTTTATTTGCTCCATCTAATGAATATCTTATCCGGGTGTTGGCATCCCACTCATAGTTTCCTTGCATAGTATATAAAGATTGTAGCTAGTAAATTGTAAGCTTCATTACTTCCTATTTTAATCTATACGTTCTTTAACGTCAACAAAATGTCTTTCACAGGATCTAAGCAATATTGTAATGTCAGTCATCCAACTTTAGGTACATTGTTAATACGCTTATAAAACAAATAGCAAAGACATATGCAATTAATCTGCTATAAGGTAATGAAAGTTTAATTTTCTGAGAACTTCGATTTTCTGTTGAGCTCAGATATTTTCTTTTCTTTTATCTCAAGATAAATAATTGTTGTAAAAATAATGTAATGATATAATATGACACGTGTTATTTTCCTATAAATCAGATTAAGATATCTTGCGGAATTGTTAGTCCTTTATTCTTAATGTTCATGTAAAGATAACGGATAGTACCTGTTATTAGGTAATTATCCTAAATAATCCTTATATGCATGCATATTGTTACGAGTCTATGCTCTTAATAAACGGTAAGAGAAAAGAGTGAAGACAACAAGGTTTGTAAAATTTAACAAATAGTTTACTTCTCTAGACTACAAAATGAAGAAAAGAAGAAAAAGTACTTACGGTATTGCGAAATAAGTCAAAAAATAATCCAAGAATTAAAAAACGCAGGTCCTGTCAATGAAAAATTTTAAGAAAAACACAGTTCAAATCCTGCAAAACAGATTCGCGGGTGGGGTTCAAGAACTCAACCTTTTACATGATAAATATCACGTCGACCAGTTGTGACCTTGACTCAACGTAATGATTCTTAATCTGATAAAGAATACTTAAAAAAATTAAAAACGTTGTGTACCAAAACTTCACTGATTTTGGAACAAGGTCACCTAAAAGATATCATGAATCCATCATTAGTTGCTATTACTAGAAGTCATTGATGACGCAGTCATAACTAAGCTTACATAACTCTACTGAACAATCAAACCCTATTATCAGCTCTAAATATCATACCGTGTCGTCCTCTCCTATTTGTTAGTGTTTGAATTAGCAACGTGACACATTTCTATTTAGCCAAAGTGAGTAAAGATGCCTCGTACTTGTGTGAATAATGCAGATCTATAACTTTTGCGATGTTTGTGGTGAAGTGACTTTTGCATCACATAAGCACAGTATAACCAGTATGGTTAAGAAAGCCTACCATCTTTATTTTGGTTGAGAAATTGGAGCTAAGGACAAGAGATGTTACACTTGTGCAACAAATTTTTGCCAGTGGTTGAACAGGAAATGGTAATCTATGCCTTTTGCAGTGCCAATGAGCTGGAGAGAGGCAACATATAATATCAGCAATTGTTACTTCTGAATGGTACCTCCAGCAGGGAAAGTTGTGTCAAAGAAGTTAAAGAGGTGTGCATTATCCAAACATTCCATTATATATATGTCCAGTACGCCACGGAGAGGGACAGCCGGTTCCTGAAGCACCAGACTCATTCTCACTTGAGTCAGACGAGGAAGGAGAATAGGATGGAACTTCTACTCCTGCACCATCAATGTCACATGACCCATTTTATCTCCCATCGTACTCCTATGAACCACACGTCATTACACTATGTGAAGTGAATGACCTTTTAAGGGATTTAGAACTATCAAAGAGTAAGGCAGAACTGTTGGGCTCCAGACTACAACAGTGGAATCTCCTGGCAGGTGATGTTAGGGCTTCCATGCTCTGTGACACTCAAAAGGCTCATGTCCTGTTCCTCTTCATGGAAAGTGATATTGTAGCCCGCAACAGCGTGGATGGTGTGATGGCAGCCCGCAACATCGTTCATGATCCAGGTGAGGGGAGACTGTTCGTTGATTCATCGAAGACGAGTCTTAAATCTGATTTGCTGCATAATGGCAATGTTTTGCCACCAATTCAAGTTGGTCATGCAGTCCATATGAAGGAAACCTATGACAACATGAACTTTTTTGAGGTGCATAAACTATGACCAACATCAGTGACAGCTCTGTGGCCATTTGAAGGTTCTTTTGCTATCTTGCTTTTTCTGCAAACTAGATACACAAAGTACTGGTGTTTTCTCTGCGAATGATTCCCACTACATCAAGATATTTACCACTACGACAGTCATTGGATCCTGTGAAGAAAAGTGTTCATCATCTAGCAGTTGTTGTATCAAAAAGGATTGTGTTACCACCCTTGCACATCAAGCTGGCTCTCATGATGAACTTTGTCATGGCCATGGACAAAATACAAGCAGCTTTGAAGTACCTCCGTGTCAAATCTCCGAGGTTAAGTGAAACTAAGATAAAGGAAGGTGTCTTTGCTGGTCCTCAGATTCGTGAGCTTCTTCGAGATGATGCATTTGACCGTACACTGTGTGGCAAGGAAACGATGGCCTGGAAAACCGTCCAGTTAGTGGCAAAAATCTTCTCGTAAGCAAAAAAAGGAATTGGTGAAAAACCTCCTCAAGGCATACGAAAGCCTTGGTTGCAACATATCACAAAAGCTATATTTTCTGCACTCTCATCTACATGTTTTCCCACAGAACAGTGGAGAAGTGAGTGACCAGCACGGTGAGCGATTTCACCTGGACATTACAGCAATGGAACCCATGCTTCCAGACTATTGCTGGACAGTGACAATAGATGCTTCATTTAAGGAATACAAAAATCAATTCAAGAATCGCCGAGTAGACACTGAATAAGGACTAAACATATATCTTTATAATAGTTTTGTGTGCCTTTTGTTTCATTCTAAATGTTTACATATATAACATATTTGTTTTTTTTAAAGTATATTATTATATAAAGCAACCATAAACACATGAAACGACCTAGGTTTATAGCTTATGATTAAAACTCGACTAACAATATGCATAGACATAAACTATAAAAACTTAAATATTTGGGAAATATTAGCAATCAGTTGTGTTAATTGTATATTTGAATTCAGCATCTCAAAATCCATAATGCAGAACACATTTTATCTCTAAAGCAGACGAATTCTAGAAAAATTGTAGACTAGTGTAATTAGTAAAATACATCTTAGTGGTGATTTAGAGACATTTGTGTAAGACATCTGAATGCTGGGTGCTTTTTATAGTTGTACCGTATCATAATTTGCAAAGACATGGCGTGATTCAGAAAGCAGGATAAAAGAAGGCAGCTTGCTGTTGCTGTTGGTCTAAATAAATGGGACGTATTAGACCAAAGTATTACAGTTTGTTCATTTTGCCTTGTATCTATTATTATGATACCAAGACTGTGGTTAGAAACTTAAACTAAAAGGTCATTACTTAAAGAAAGACAGAAAACCGAATTATCATCTTTGGTAGAATAGACACATGTGCAGAAAAAAAAACATGACTAGAGAATATGAAAATATTCCAGATTGTTGATTTTGGGGATTTGTATAACTTTTGGGATTCGAAATTGTGCCATTATTATCATTACCAAACACATGGAGAATAATGTTATTGTCTTAATCCTAAAATATTACTTAAGGTCAATTTATGCCTTCCTACTCTTTTTATAGAAATTACTGTGACAGTTGTTCAAAACTAACGGTAATCCATTTTTGTTTTGCAAACAGCATGTACAAAAGTTCTCGTATTCATATGCTCAAAGTTTTATACAAAATCCTATTCTCCTTGCCACTAAACGGATTATTCAAAACTGCCAGTGGCATTGCATGATCACTACGTATATATCGCTTATAGTTGTACACTGCATCAAAGTCGGTGCATCTTTTAATTATAAATTATTTTTTCACACACTTACTTCTAACTGAAAAAATAGGATATCATTTTCCCTATACATTGTAGCCATTTCTTTACAATCAGAGTACTATCCCCCACCCACCTGTATTGATTAGTGCATTACCAATAGCCATTACCTCTTAAGTGCCTTCTTGATCATTACCCCATTTAGTTTAACCATCAGAAATTATACATTTTAATTCATTCAAACTGACTATAGCACATATATTACTGCACTATCATTAGAAACAGAGAAAACTATTTTATCAACTGAATCTGAGCAAGCAATTTAAATTGTTTAAAGCTTAAGTTTTAAAATTTCACCAGAAAATGACTGGTACACAGGTGCCATCACACCAGTCTACATCTATTCAAATCATAGTGATCACTAATGGTATTGATGAGTAAAGTTAACGTTATAATTACATGTTTAGGGGTTGTATAAAAACTAAATATGAATATTTTGTGGTTTGTTAATTTGTAAGTATTGAGAACTACACGACTAAAATAGAAATAAATAAAATTAGTTAAAAATATGTAGTTTATGGCTCATTTGAAGTCATATTACCAAAAACAGACCATGCTAAATGACATAGAAGAGGACACGGACCTTTACCATATTACTCTTGTCACTGCACTAAGTCTTTTGACTACATGACTTAAAATGAGTACAGATGAAGACTATACACTAAAGAATTCCGACTGCTGGTGGTGTATCTATTATATTATGTTAATTACCGTTTGGATCATTTTCCTTCGTTTATATTTTCCAAACCTCATGATGTTTTTGCTTCATACGTGTGATGAATCCTTAAGGAGATAACAAAAGTCATTTTTTGACACGTTCACTAGATACAAATAGCCTGTTAGAATGTCGCCATAAATATTCTTTCAGGTTTTGTTTTTTTATATGCTTTTTCCCCCCTAGATCTTACCTCAGATTTTGACTGAATCATTGTGACACTTTCGTCCCCGTTGTAAAGCTCACGTATTTTACACGGTGCCTTGATCGTGGGGTCGACATGAAGGTATTTAACTTTTTGTTTCAGAAATTAAAACAAATAATACATGTGGTTTTCAGAAACATATGAGAAATAATCAACATAGAAGTCATGCTTTAGTTTGTATTTGTAACTGGATACAGTTGTGTGATACGGTAGATAGGTGGGTATAATTATCTTTGCCGGACAATATACACAAAAATAGCAATCATTATTCATTAAGATCAAATTAAAAATTGAATATTGGGTTCATTAATAATATTGCAACAAGATGCGTTGTAAACCATTGACATTTTGTTGACATTGAAACTATTTATTTAATTTCATGTTTCAAGTTCCTACAATACCAAGGTGAAAGCCTAATGCCAGAAATGGGAAAAAGGACACTATAGGTAAATAGTTCCTAAGTTAAGTTCCAAAAATATAAATAAGAAGATACCTCCAATTATTTTAGGTCAGAAGAAAAATAAAACATATGAATCTTTTCGGCACATCTAATGTATTTGTTGTTGCTGGAATGTAACCGTTACCATTTAAACAGATGGTGCCTTACTCATGCCGTAGATGTAACTTGTGAAGGAGAGGAACCATGAAGACTCCTAAAGTCTTCTTATTAATATAAACCATATTAAATGAAGTATACAAAGTAAGAGTTATGGTAGAGATAACCCACTACCAGTTCTTTATTGGTATCATCTTATTGCACACAATTTAGTTGTGTCTGTGAGTATTTACTATATGCCAATTTGAGATATTTGATGCCTTAAAATGTATAGTACGATAAACATAAGACTTGACCAGACGAAATATTGCCAACTGGATCTTGATACACTGTGTACTAAAATTAGGTCTCTAAGCGTATTGAAACAAACATCTCTCCATTTGGAACTTTACTGAAATAAGAATACGAAAAACATCCTCATGATTTTTGACATCCTCACGATACATGCTGACTTAAACATTATTGAATATTAAATTCACTTTGAAAGACAAAATTGAATTTTACATTTCTAAATCTTATATTAAATGTTTAACAATATTTATCTTTTGTTACTGCCTGGTGTTTTACATTATTGTGTAACGTTTTATATCTATGTCATAAACTATCATCTCAAGTTAAAATATCAAAGAGACATCCCGTCCCCCTCAAACAAGAATTCCACACAGGTCTTGTACATAAAACACAATTAGTTTCCTTTATTTTCACGTATAAGCAGTCACCATTATTCCACTTTCACTTCATCAAAGACCTATTTTTGCATTTTGCTACATATTAATCACCTAAGTTCAATAAAACCTTCAACAGTTTAAACACTGTAATGTTCCTTCTGGTATTTGCCATCTTCATTCAAGAACTATTGACATAATATATGAGGTATGGACTTACGCACATCTCCCTAGACCCATGGTCTTAAAATCTTTGAATGCCAATTACTGGATGCAACATAAACAGTAATGAAGCCTTACGGAATATTCAATATCGAATAAGACTGTCATGAAAAATAACCAGCACAGAGTTGAAAGCTCTTATTGATCCGTAAGCTCGTGTGTCACAATGACAACGTATCGAAATGGCTAGCTGATGGTTATTTTATTACCAAATAGCGTTGTATCCTTGTGCTCATTTAACTGTGCTGACGAAACTGTAGGCTGGTCTAAACAGTGTTCACTTTATATAATGAATTAGAAAACTATCAGATAGATCTCAGCTCAACGAAATGAAGATATAGCTATATAATAAGAACCAGTCTAAAATGGAAGTTATTTATATGGTTCTATCACAAATTCCTGGTTAAGGGTATGTGGTCGATCATTATGGGCATGACTTTCTCTAGATTTTCCTGTCTCCCATTCATATAATATATGTTAATTGAAGTAATGGACTCACGAACGCCAATGTGCCAATAATTGTATACTTTTGTCATGTATAGGTATGGAGATCATCTTCTGAACATGCTGAGTCTGAATTGAAGCTACATATATTATATGGATCAAATTAGAGACATTGTTTGGATCAAGTTAGAGATATTGTATTTTCAAGTTAGAGATATTGTATGTATCAAGCTTGAGATAGCATATGGATCAGGCGTGAGATATGGTATGGAACAAGTTAGAGATATTGTGTGAATCAAGCTAGAGATATTGAATGAATCAACCTAGAGATAAGTAATAGATCAAAGAATCCACTTTATAAAGTGTCTTTGAATTTGAAGCAGAAACTCAAATACAAGCTCAGTTTCAGCTCCCAGGAAGAGCTAACTACGGACATGTTTATATAAATCTTTTATGTTTGCAACAGCATCATCATTTTGTTTCAGGCAATTGTACTTAATCAGATATATAGCATAACAAGTAATATAATAATTTATTCATTAGACCTGATCATTTTTTGTAACAACTCATGGCTGAAATAGTCGAAACATTTATATTTTTGTCAATAGATCAATCCTGTTCTTTGCCATTTTTTTGGAAGAAAAAGTGAAATAATTCATAATGCCGTTATGTTGATGAAAAATCTTTACAATATAAGACTGCCCAAAACATTGCATATGAATGAAGTGCGTGATCTCAAACACAATGCAGGACGTTGTAATTTAAAGTTTAAGTTGTTAGGCAAACATTTTCACCACCGCAATATGAAACAATTATTCCAAAGTACTAAATAACAATTCAAGCTGTCTGTTTTGAGACTACTGAGGTCACTGAAATTAAACCGAGAATGCCTAAATAAAGATTTTTAACCTTTTTTGTAAATAGTGATGAAATACAGATAGATAAAAAATGGTTCTTGGTGCTTCAAATTCAAAGATGTCTAAAACTGCGAAGCTTAAACTTAGTTTTCAGCGGACCGAACATCCCTTCAAATTATAAACTTTAATCCAACTCTTGTTATAAATAAAAGATATAGAGTCGAACAAATACAAAATGAATTAGCTGAATTGTGACCGGTGCAATTAAACTAATATCTAATGCGGCACTATCCGGAATACGATAGAAAACCCTGAAAGGCTTGGAATGAAAACTCAAACTTATCTTCTTTTTCCAACTTATATATATATATATATATATATATATATATATATATATATATATATATATATATATATATATATATATATATATATATATATATATATATAATGTTTCCGGCGGTTGCAGCCTCATTGTTTAATTTCTTAGCATGTTTACTCTATAGACGGTGTCCAAATAGTTATGTTATTTTGGAAATACATAGCAAATGTTTGGTTCATTAAGATCATTTATGTCCAAAACAGTCTCGAAAGTGGCCAGCGTCAAACACAACGTTTGTCTTTGTTTTAATTATGTACCCATATACTTTGACTATGTAACAGTTTCCTCAGTATGTTAAAACTGTTTTAACCTATAAGGTGTCTCTTAGAAACTTATAAATCTGTAGGCCTATAAAAATCCCTAAGTCAACACATTTCCATAGAGTCTTCAAGTAGTGTCCCCTACATGTTAAACCTATTGACACATTTGAAGACAGGATTTCCCGAAGAGACCGATACATTTTCACACATGTAAATCCTGTCTAAGACTCCTCCAAAAAATGTTCGCGCCGACCGTCCAAGTGTCATATTAATGTTAAAACTATCGACTATTTTAAAACAGGATATTAATTATCTACAAATTAATGTAAACTTACCATGTAAAGATAATTCACGTAGACCTTTCACTTATCGTGGTCAAACACTTCCAGCAAGGTTAAGTAGTAATTCTATTTAAGAATAACTACTTCTAACAATGTCATCAATTATCCTCAACTTTAAATTCCTGTAGACCAACATATTATTTCAAACCTTTCTCATAATGTTAATTCCCGCAGACCCTGCAAATGCCACATGTAACTACAAATGAATACCATTCACTCATTTTATTATTTTGATAAACATGTATACAAATTTTAAATTGGGCCGCATCTGATACATCAGTGTCTCCAGAGTTTATACAATCACAGCTACCAGCACATGCTAATATAGACAGTGTGTTCGTTGTCCTAATGTACAATGGAGTGGAGGAAGCTTAAATGGTAGATCGTAAAACTCTTAACATAAGGCTTGCGGGTTCAATATCTACCGAGGCCAATCGAAATCAGTTCCGTCAGTTCGTTCTCGGAAAAGACATTTAGCGTTAAAGAAATAAAAAATAAAATAAAAAAAAAGAGAAAAAAATATATATCTTTATAGAAAACATTGCATCCTTTTGAGATTTTCTCTCTCTGTCTATCTCTCTGTATATGAAACATATGGTTTGAAAATCGGTTGCAAAGATGATCCAAAATAAAACGATTTCATTATTCTAACAATAATTGTCTTTGATGAGGCTATTGCTGCATAAATGAATGCATGAATTAATGAATATGTCAAACTAATATGTTAATTATGAAACATCTTTCTTATTATATCAATTAATCTTTTTGTCTGAGACTATCTTTGATAATTCATACGAATGGTGAATGATACACGTAATGCTAGTAACACCTGTGTTATATCGCGCATTCATTGTTAATAGGAAATTGTGCACGTATACGCTGTTATACTGTAGGGGCTTAACACATGTTACGAGACAAGGTAAAACCAAACAATCATTCAATTTTTCAAATATAAATTTATTTGCCTAAACTATAAAATCAAACAAAGTGAAAGAATTAAAAATATCTTTCAGTATTGTATGAATTCCTAGAATATTATCCTAAATGTATTCCGAATGAAGGTTCCAATGTGCTTATGGTCTAATGTGCTAGCACCACTGAAGAATCACTGTTGTAATGTTCAAACGTTTTACTCCAAGGTAATCCAGTAAAAGTTGAATGTCACTAAAGTCCTTGAACGCTTCACGTATCCAACGAAATTACTAAATAACCAAGTTCGTGAATGTTTCCAGATTACTCTATAAAGATTTGTTTGTTTATAATAGTTTCATTCTCTCTGCAGTTTCAATGGACAAACTATAATAATTCAAATTTCCTCTCATGACTCTTACAAATCTGATTATAACTGCAGAAAGATAACGCGATGCTTTATTTCTCTTATATAGTCACCTAATGCGAATCAAATAAACAAATATGAATTAACTAAAAAGATTCTAGAACATTTAGATCACTTTCATTGTGAAACATCTTAACAGCCATATCCTTACTATTTTTAATTATTGAACCAATCAGAAATATGGGTGTGTATCATATTCTACAGGGCAAATATACTCTTAGGATCACTTGATGTTTTCATGACCTTCAGTCACTCTTTCCTTAGCTTGCTTTAACCAAATTAGTTGCTGACATCAAATTGGCAAAATGGAAATTTCGCAACGTATTGTACATATACACCACACACGCGACGTGACCTCACCTTTCTGTAGTGTTAAAATTACAAATCATAATAATGATGCTATTAACATAAATGACTTAAATAAGAAATAATGTATAACATAATATATGATATAAATATCTGTGCCGACCACATTTAATATTTGTACGTTAATGGGACACACTGTCTTTACTTGTATTTTGCAATATGGGCCGGTGGTATAAACAACTGAATAAATAGTTTTTATTATCTTTTTTTACCTACCTGTCATAAAGAAATTCCTTATTATTTGCACAAACCAAAAAATCATAAACTACAAATGTTAATGATAAATGAAGACTTAACAACTGTAGAAGTCCTATGTGCATAATGCATCCCAATTACGAATATTCTCTCTCTCTCTCTCTCTCTCTCTCTCTCTCTCTCTGTCTGTCTGTCTGTCTGTCTCTCACACACACACGAGATGATGTATGTGCGCACACATTTCTGTTGCCATTATTACCAGACATTAATGTGATGGTGATGGATATAAAACTACTGTATTTGTGGGGTGTCAATGAAACGCATTATCACAAACACCACGACGAGATTTGAGTTTTTTTCTTAGACGAAGGATCATTTTCCAACAATAATACTAAATAATTACTTCAAAGTACCACATAACCGTTAGAAAACAAATCCTTGCCTTCGGGAATAGTGAGGACTTTAAATGACACTGAGAGCTTCAAGAAAAAGACTTTATACATTGGATAAATAGCAATGTCTTAGAAAAACAAGTTATTTAGGCAAACATTACATATTTTTAAAAACAATCCTGTGTGTAAACCAAGATTTGAGATAAACAAAAATTATATTGAAATTACATACACTTTCATCGACCTTTTATGGAAGAAAATGGCTTGGGACAATTGCACACAATATAATAAGAATTAATTCGAAGCAATGCAAAATAATGTAGACATAATTGTGATGGTGTTTCACCGATATGTTAAACACTATCATCCACATAATAATGTGCTGTATATCAGGAAAAAGGATACGAACCCATTAGATCCAGGAAACGCAAAATTATCATCTTTTATATACTGTCAACTCACTATGGTCCGTGCAGTCTTTCATCTCTGGTTTGTCCCGATGTCTGCGACGTTCCTTTTAAAAATCAACGTAAGGTAAAAGGGTTCTGAACCTTTTCGTCTAATGTGCTAGCACCACTGATGGATAACTGTTCTAATATCCAAATGTTTTACCACATGGTGGAACTGATATTTATCTCACTTTATTTTTCCACAATGGTATTCGAAACAGGAACACGCTGCCTGTTCATAATATGTTTGATTATCAGCTAATAATAATAATAATAATAATAATAATAATAACAATAACAATAAACTAATAATAATAATAATAACCATACAAACATAGTCACTGGGGCTCTAGGAAACTCGAAATTATTAACTCTCGACTCAAAACCAACACCTTTTCCTAAAAAACAAATATACCTTTTTATGTTCATGTAGTTTTCTACAAAACACTCAATACATGTTGTTCGCTCACGAGTACTAGCTAGAACAACATCTTGAAATGACGTTAACATTCGTAGATATGATGCTGACTGTACATTGTATGGTATTACCCTTCAGAAGAAGCAACAGATCAAACGATATTTTGAGGCATTATTTAGTTAGTCTAGTCTTAAAATACTGTTGTGCTTATACCACTCGAGTGGTCATCGCATTCAGGCTGTTTTGAGAAAGTAATATCTCAATGTATATTCAATAAAATCTCTTTCTATTAAGCTGCGTCTTTTCTCTTTTAGCCACAAACGTGACTTAATTTGTTTCTTCATGCTTATTACTCTTATTGACGTAAAATTTTGGATTCATGAAATTAATGCAAAATTTCTCTATCTGTACTATTCATCTTTGAAACTATTGTACTAAAAAAGAATTTAATTCATCAGTATGTTTACATTGACTGCACAGTCTATGTATAAGGGAATGAATGTATAAGGATTTGTACTGATTGTAAATATTATCTATACGATTAAGACAAAATTATATATTTAATCTGTAGAAGTTGGTTAATATAAAAAAGAAATAACCTTCAAAATATAATAATTAAAGTAAATAAAAGTTGACATGTAAGAGGCTCTGTATATGTCTGACTTTTATATTTAACAAATTTCAGATGAAAGTAACATAATATAGCAAATTATAAAATAATGCGGAAAAAGGTCTACGATAACGTTCAATCACTTAAGGTCGAAATGATTACAAGGAAATTACTAGAATAAAAAAAACGACTTGGGATAACAAATTATATTTTCATTACCAATGCATTTCAATTGCATATCAAATAATGGGCATACAAATTATTTTTTCTCTCTAAAAACAATTTTCCAACATAAATGTTAATAAAGTCCTGAAACTTGTAGTATAGTATAACTATTTAATGTCAAAATGATTCAGAGATAATGTATATATGCATTCAGAAGGAGCCAAGTGTGATTTATCAATCAAAAAACAAGCGCTGATGTAGTGCCCGAAAGCAATATTTATTAATAAAGCAAAATCATCGTTACTATTAAACAGGCATTTATCCAACGGTAACGGTCAAAAACTACTTGTTATTGTGAAATGAATCATTAAATTAATTCGAGTAAAACTAATAGTATTAAACGAGGTTTAACAGTACGTTAAGTACAAGCAAAACTTACGGATGTTGTTTTAACGTAGTTCTAAAAACAGTAATGGAATCTGAAATAGCATATATACAGCCTTCACAATGTTTAACAGCATTAGTTTACATATGCTACTTTTCACAGTTAAAATTGAACTCTTCTATGAGCACACAAAATATTAATTAATGTCTGCTCCATTGATAGGATTTGTTATATATTTATATAAAAACAACAGCTGCTGAAATAAGCGATGAAGAAGTCTGGAAAAGCTAAAAGCATGAAAATGCTTGAAATATTGTTAGGCAAACCCTAATGCAAAGATGCGTCCTAACCATTGTTCTGTTCAGTATAGTTTATAGCATTTTGATACCTATTATTCTCGATGATGATGATGATGATGGCGGTTGTGGTGATGATGATGATGACAATGACGTCGATGATGATAATACGTGGACGGATTATTAAGCTATTTGCTTTTATATCGTTATTTCAGTGTTATTGCTAGCAGTAATCTTGTAAAAGGTTTACTATTCATAGTATGTGGCTCCTTTAAAAATAAGGATGGACTAAACTGAAACGAATAAAAGGTAGAAAATGTGTACCTGTAGAATTGAAAGACCCCTTGCATTTTCATATACCACGAGCCTCTTTATACTTACATATGTAGAGAGTACCTAAATTGATAATCAATATACAGTGAAAAAGCAGCTTAAAGAACATCCAAAGATCATTAAAAATGATTATTTTGGTCGCCATTATCTACTGATGACATTCACTTTTATCATGGTGTTAGCGTACCTAACTTTTCGAAGTAATATATGTATTGACGTTCGGATAAGATGTAATAATTGATTGTTTTCAATTGACATCTGCTTTACAACATTTTGCATTGAGAAAAAAGCACACAGACAACTGTCTTGAAAAAAAAAAGGCAAAAAGGCAAAAATTACTGAAAATATAAGATTATACTCCTCCATTAAATGGGTAAAAAAAACGTTATAATGTTGTATTAACGTCAATAGTATCCTACCATCTGATGTCTTATGATGACAAGTTCATTCCAACCATTTCTTCATATTTGGCAAGATTTGGTTCAGTGTTGTTATTTCCGAACAAGTGTTAATAGCACTACTGGATGTGCTCTTAAGTCAGGATACACCCTTAAAAATAACTTTCATGCAAACACTTGACAAGAATCAAATGTTGAATCTGGATATAAAGAAATACAAATGTGATTGATGAGTAGACCTGAAAAGCTTCGTACATTATTATACGCCAAGCTACTGGTTTCTCGTTGCATAATAGATTATGTTGCATGCTTTCAGCTCGCTATATATTATTTCTTATTTTAACAAATTCTGTTATTTTTTCTATCTGATAAATGAGACATTGTTCTTTTTAAAAATAAATTTGAAATCAACCATTTAGAGAATCTTAATTTTTAACTTTTTTGAACAAGGTAATTATTTATAATTTAGTTTGATAATGGAGAGAATTGCAATAAATAAAAATAAAAACTTCTGTAACCATCTTTATTCTGTATCTAATTATTTTTGCACTTTTAGAGGCATAATATATGAATAATGCAAAACAGTTTTACAGTTAGGAAAACAGTACATTCAAGGATTGAGTTTCTGTATATTAATAATGCCAATTAAGTACTGGAAACAAGCCATACAACTAAATTTGATATTTGTTAAACATAAGTAAACATTGCTATCATAATATAAAAATGATTTTCCCCAATTTGATTGTTTTAGCTTTTACGACAAAATCTGTTTCAAAATGAAGAATATGATCTATATCAAAACTTTAGGAATGCTAAGTTAATTATTTTAAAGTAATTTTACCTACAAACTTGTTTCTCTGTGCTATTGATTTTGCTCTGCAATATATTGTTTTCTCCACAGCATGTGTACAGTAGTGTCACAAGAACAAATTATACTTCTGTGAGGAGTGTCAAAGTGGTGACGTACTGTACGATCTTTACAAGGGGTGTGCTGGATGAAAGCTTTTAAAGAAGAGTCTGAAGGAATATATCAGTCATTTTTTTAAACCATACTATGCTAAAGTAATTAATTAATGAGAGATATAGCTATAAAAGAAGGATATTCATGAAAATGAAACGTAAATGCTTAAGTGCGTCAAACCTGGGTAGTCCAGGATACATGTTGCCTTTATCAATATGACATGAAACGTTATGTGTGAGGTTAAGGGATAAAAACCTGCCATATGCATTGGATACAGATGAAATGGAAGTTCAGAAACACCACGTATTTAATAGTGGTTTAAGTTCTTAGGTAAAAATCTCTCTTGCCAGGGCAACAATTAAAAAGGTCCTCCAAAAGTAATAAAGAACCATTAAAACTGTCTTTCATAAGCACCATTTTGATGTGCACACCATAAGACCTCATTGTAACTCAGTTTTATGTACTCAATATGGGATGTGTCCTTATTTATGAAGATTGTATTCGTACTTTGACGCCGTAAATACATAAATTGAAAACAAAACTAAAAACAGATTAACTGAGCAAATTTTCTGGAACATGATATTTGCGTACGCGTCCTATATATATTGAACTAGCTTTCTATCAAATTCGATCGTTTACTAGTCCTTGGTTTCTTAAAAACATTTGTGCTTATAGGAAATAAGTTTCCATCGTATTCATCTAATAGTACAATATATGCATGTATTTCAATGACGCATTCACTAACAGGGATACAAACCATTAATTTTATTTTCGTATGAATTTAATGTTTCGCCATGAGTATATTCATATACTATGAATCTATAAAATATTATAATTATTCAATGACAATATGATAGGGTCGGATACAATTTATTCACTGTATTCCGTGAAAATAAATGTAATACATAAAACAAATGCAAGCGTTGAGATGTATTGCCTAAAACTATCCTGAATATTAATTCAAAGATATCACGTACAAAATACAATAGAACAAATCTACACACCATTTTACAATTTAAAAGCTTCGCACATGTCAGAATTCAAAATTTGGTACAATGTCGAGGAAATTATTAAACAATCTCTACTTTTAAAATCTGCTGCATGAATGATTACCAGGCATTTTTGGAGAATAAAAATTACATGGAAAATATTTTGATTATTGTTTAAGTACAAGTTTTTCAATGACTTATTAAATAACGGGACACACGCAATTAATTTTGTAATAAAATTAACCTTTGTTCATAACAGCTTAAAATGTCCTTGAAGCTGTAATATATTGTAATTATTTAAGGCAAAATCGATACATTAAGAGGCAGTCTACATCTGTATGCGAATAAAAACTTGTAATATATCAAACAAAAGATAAACTTCCATATGTATTAGCCAGAAGCTATTTTTATATCAAAACAAAACAATCTGTCAGTTAAATCAGGTCCCGATTAAAGGAAAGACAAACCATGGACTAAGTTAGAAAATGTTCTCACTGCAAGCAGATGCATCATACTTTGTTCCGTTCAGATTAGTGCAAATTTTAAACAAATATGTTCAACAGTGTGCTAAACACAGGCAAAACTTTAGGTAACACATTTCATGCTAGTGAATAACACAGTCTTGAGATGTGGAAAAGTTATTGAAATGGCCGTCAATATGTTTATGGTATTTTTTCACTGATGTTTTTTTTTTTTTTTATGAGCATCGTGTTATAACTACTGATAGAATCCATTAAAGTAAAGGTAAGAATTTATTCCCAGTTATTAATAGTTAAAACATGTGAAAGGTGCTACAAAACATACAATCAGACTGGCAGGCAGGTGAATATGATGAAAGGCTGATAGATGCTTAAATCAATAAGTAACGATGTGAGTACAATTAGATGTCTACCTTTCTGGTTTTTATATTCAGTATTATACAGATAATGCTCAGTAGTTAATTGAAGACAAATGAAACAAAATAAAAACTTACGATATAAATGTTATGCAAATGTATTAATTAGTTGTACTGCCTTTCGTTCAAATTAAAAAAAAAATATTGTCTCTGATTTAAATGTTGGTACTCCAAATTAACTTGATTCTGATGCACGAGAGTACATATTGTCTAAGGAAAAGTCAATAATAATTTATTTCAGATTATTAAGGATATCGCTGGAAGTATCCGCTGAATACTTTAAAATCAACTGAAGATGTTAATTCACTGCCACTATGGAATACTCCAGATGGAAGCTAAAGTCATTTAGCTTAAACAATTTACGCTCTGCAATTCGGTTTAATATAACGGGTTAGATTCCTTATACTTGTGTGCATGTAATGCCCAGAGTTTTGTCATTTGCTAGATGTTTATGAATAATGCTTGAATAATATTTAACTTTGTTTGCATTGTTTTTATTTGATTATTTCATATCCTATCTTGTGAAATATGCAATACAAAACAAGACATATTTTTTTTACTTAATACTGAAGCGGACTTAAAACACACAATAGTGTACATAATGTAACACAAAGTTTGTCGAAGATTAAAAGGAAATTTCCACAGGATGTAAGCATAGTGAAAACGAACTTTTACAAATTGTAAAATTTATAGTTTCGAAAGTGTACAATTTACAAATTTACTTTCTAATTTTTAAGGAATAAAAGAATTATTCCGAATAAAGAGAACACAGTAAATATTTGGCCCGTAAAAATATTGCAGTATATATATATATAAATTGTAAAATAAAAGTTCACAATTAGAACATAACAGAGATTTAAAAACGAAAAGCAAAAAACAAAAATGTTTATGCGTACAAATCAATGAGAGCTCAACGGAGGAAGGAAAACATAACTCTTAGAGGCAATTCAAAGAACGACTTAGACAATGTGGCGGGGTTTGTCCCAAAGAAATATTTTGTTTCTGCAAGGCGGCCCAGTACTATTTCTTCCTAAACCAATTTTAATGACCCCCGCTAACAAAAGAATTAGCAATGAAGAGGGCAGTCTGGGGCAGGTTCCTTAGTTTTTAATTACAAATATCAAATGCATTAAGTAAAACCGTATTCAAAAGGTTGACAACGTTTGGAAGTCAGGATGGACATCCAATGATCTAATGCAGTGTAACTTTGCTAAGACTGCACTCTACGTTTCTGAGCTAAAAACAAATTTTTTATTATCGTTTATAGAGCGCTCATGTTCAAAATTGTCGTTTTCTTCAATTATGGTTCGTGACTGTTGTTGTTATTGCTGTCGATAGAAACATCCTCCTAGTCTATCTTCGTAGATTCGTTCTCCATCTTTTTTCTAATAATTGTCTACGATCACTTCTCTGAAATTGTCGATTTCACGAATATTGTCATTATTCTGCATGTAAAATGACGTTCAATGTGTTTGCTAGAGGTACCGCAAACTGAAGGTCGACACGAATTTGGCATCATTTTATAGGGTAGAAATGTCCCTCGTCTTTGACTTGTTCTAGGTTGGTATCAAATACCCAAAGCAGTAGTGTTACAACGTTTTGTATGAATTCAAACCTATTTACTTTCTGGGACGAATTTGCTGGAGTTATTAATATATACAATTTCGTCTTCAAGCGTGTTAAACATTTATTTTCATTTCACTTGTGTGGATTGTTTGAATACAACGGTAGGTTAAATGGTAGAGTGTGGGAATAAGTTTAAAGGTTGCGGGTCCGATGACTAGCCAGACCAGGACTGGTCGGCAGCTCGGTGCGTTCTTGACGAAGGTACGTAGCTCTCGTCAAAGGAAATGAGAATACTTTATATATAATGATGCCAATCATAACTATCATTTTGTCTTAATCTGTCCTCTAAAGCTCTCACGTAGAAACCTATATTGATTCTTTATTAATGCCGGAAACGAAACATGTCTAAACTACTACAGTGACTTAAATAGTGATGATTTAATAACCGTAAAAAATCTAGGTAAATATATGTGTCATGTATTCAAACTTAGATTCGATTATGCCCCCAACCCCGACCGAAGATTTGTGTGTAACATATGCTTCTATTTCCATTAGTCATGAAATTATTCATTCATTTATGCAACAACGTGTTTTTGTTTATGCATTATGTTATTACTGTGATTCTGTTTTGCATAAGTCAGATACAAAAGACATCTGGGGCCCCGAGTGGCCGAGTAGTCTAAAGCGCTCACCGTTACGGATCACTGCCATCTCACCTCTGTATGCGTGAGTTCGAGTCTCAGCCTCGGCTAACGTTGGTACGTGAGAAAGTCTGTCAGTAGCTTCTCGTGGGCCGGTGGTTCTTCCGGGGGTTTTCCAGGGTTCTTCCTCCACCAATTATACTGGCCGCCATGTATAGCCTATCTTGTGCTGAAAAATGGAGTTAAACCCAACAACAACAACAACAAAAGACATCTGCTTTGTATTGTTCTCATTTCCTCGGCGTGATATTTCTAATAATGTGTACAAAATGCCGTTACCACCAACAAAAGTAACACAAGCCAACTGGCCGCCAGGTCAAGGAAGAATACTTATTAATTATTACGGTCTCAGTAAAGAAGATCATTGTTAGAATATTTAAATGTTGGTCTTACTTTGGATCACCTTAACAAACTCTCCGTCGCATGTACACACATAGAGAAATCAAATATCAAATTTACCTTTTACAGTTAGGAGACTTCTGACATATAAAATTTTAACAGGTAGCCGTTTCTGTAGCATATTTTTTCTACACTTCTTTAAAAAAATGTTTTTTATAATAAAACTTGAAAAAGAGTTTAGTAAATAATACTTACTACACTATTCCAGATAATACAAACGATGGTATAAATAATAATCGAATTTAATTACGAATTGCCTGTTATTTTATATTATTTTTAATAATTTGCCATGGCTCTGAAGGCATGCTGATGGTAAATCCACTAAACTGGTGCGATCAAAGGAAACGACTATTGATAATGGAACTCAATTTACTCGTTCAGGCATGCAACCTTACCTTGTTTACATTTGGAAGGAATGACTGAAGAGGAGATATGGGTCCATCCTTGTCACCATAGATTGAGCGCTCTGCATCTGGAACCAGACCGGTGTTTACTTATCTATGTATAATTTGTATCTCGGGTACTGTAACAGAAGAGGCAGTTAGTTAAACTTAGGTAATCTCTGAAGCTACCAGTAGGACCTAAGTAGTCTTAATACCGGTCGTACCAAAGGGATACTAGCATCCATCTTAGCTTACTGTAGGCAGGTAGTTCGTCTCTCGCAGATCAACGGTATTAAACCTTTGGGTTAAATGATGTTATTATTTGCTTTTTGCTGTTATTTTAGAGTCAGTGCTAGTCGTAGATTTACAATTAGTCTAACATTAATTTTACTCAGTGAACAACCTAACTGTAGATTCTTACCTTAGGAGAATCAAAGGTTGAGACTGGATATAAATAAATCAAGGAACCATATACTAGTAATATTACAAATCTGTATGGATTTTAGAAGCCCCGAGCCATGTTTACATGTTGTATAATTGATTATTCAACGAGTTCATGCTTCAAAATTTGTTTCAGATTCTAATTTGCACGTGCTTTAATTAACCCAAACATGTTGCAACTAAATAATTAAAGGCTTTATGTCAGTGAATTAGGGTATCACGACTATGGTTTTGGTAAGCCATTACATGGGGCTTTGAAGAAATATAACTGTGCACACTGGAAAAACCATAACTATCCAGGACATTACAACACATCCGTATGTTTATATTACTTAAGACGACATGTAAAAGAAAAGAATAAAAACCCACGACATAAAGAAAACGTAGACACGATACACGGATGACTATTTCAGTCATAAAATATGCAATGATGACAAAAACATAACGTGATGGATGCCATTCTATGTAGCTCTCGGAATAGCGTTTTTCTATTGATGGATGTTCAAGGACCTGCTCATAAAATTTACGAACATCTGATTGACATATTGCTTTCATCATCTTGACATTTTGACATTATTATCATTATTGAAGTGTGCTTAACATTTGTCCTTGGTGATAATAGTGACAACAATTTATTGGTAATGTAAGCCTTAGGCCCATAATACTATACCTACACAACACTATAGCAGTGATGTAGAACGTCATACTACAAATTGTTTTAACACAGTGAGGCAAAAAAGGAAAGAAAGAAAGTAAAAAGAAACAAGGAAAGAATACAGCACATACATTAGAGATATGTATGAAAATGAAAGGGAACTAGCATTACAAAATTATATAGATCTGATTTTCCATATAGATAGAGAAAAAATATTAATAGATTTACATTAACATTTGACCGCTTCTGTAGAATACTAAAAAAATATATTGTGCAAGCTGGGATATTATGACAGGATTCTTAGACTTGATAAGAGAATAGATCATTTCTTCACATGGGAGATTTTGCTAAAACTTTCTATAAATCCTTTTTTAAGATCTGCATAAAGATGAATCTTCAATTTGTCTTTTATTAATAACAAACATACATTAATGTTACGCTGATTGGGGAGAGGAGCCTTTATGCCGTCCTTCCTCTCTAGATAAATTATGATGGTAACAACAATTCTGCTTAATGCATTTTGTAAATGTGTAAGTTAGTTGTCGTATAAAACTGAACGGAAAACGTATCACAACATTTACAAAGGTGATATGCCTTATGTGATTTTTTACGGCTGAATTCCAAGCCTGAATTAAATTGTCTTTAAGATGTTGTCTGAAATTTAAAATACTTTTTCATCTGCTACATCCTGTGCGAACCAAATCTAACCAAATCCATATCTGAAGCGTATGTCTTTGACTTTCGAAACCCAAGTATTTTTACCCGACTCCAAATTTTGTCCTCATGATATGACATTGTCTTATATCGGATACTATCCAAACATGATCAACATAATCGAGTACTTAATACATTTACAATAATAGTTAAAACATACATGTAATCTTTCCCATTCTTCTCGTGGTAAAAAGGGGTAATTATGTCTGGAAGGTTTAGAAATTTAGTGAAGAACCCATCATGTACCCTTTCAACTGAATGTGAATATTCATGCACCCTACCTTCAGCGGCATATGTTAATACATAGGTTATGAGATCATAACATTAAATAGTTTGAAAGCTTCGGGCGGAAAAGTTGCCTGTCTTGTTTTTTGAATAATAAGCACTATGTATAGAGACTTGTTCTGCTTGAATTTCCAATTCTTGCTTTGTCTTCGTCCACATACGTTAAGGAGTGAAATATAATCCCATGTAGATATACAAAGATACGGTTTGAATTTAATTACCCCTATAATACCCCTATAATACCATTTTTCGTTAATTCTCAGAAATCCACCTTTCCTGAATATAATAATTTTAGTTTTATCTAAATTAGCACACATTCCACTGTTTTCACGAAATGTATCCAACATATTAATTTTCTTTGTAAGGAAGCGACTGAATCAACACAGTTTGCAATGTAATCAGCATACAACGGCGCAATCATGTCAGATATTCCTTGTGTAATATAGATATCATTAAGACACTTTAGTCTGAGGTCTGACATTAAATCATTTATACATAGATAATGCAGAAGAGGGCTTGATACTCAGCCTTATCTGGTGTCAATATTAAAGGCGAGACATTCTGCATATTGCTTTTTTATCTGCACACATGAACGTAGATTTTCGTACAACAAGTCTAGAACTTTAAACAACTTTCCACCGATACGTTTGATCACTAAGCATTTCAGTAATTTTACCTGATCAAAAGAGTCAAAAGTCTTGGAAAATCTACAAAAAAAGATAGTAAAATCGACCTCCTTTTGTCAAATATTTCTGAACCATGGCTTAAAGCGAACAAATATTATCTATAGCGGAACACAGCATAACCTTTTTTAAATAACAAATCTGAAATATAATTATAGCCCATGATACATATCCATACATTATGCGGTACGAAAGTATATTCTAGTACGTAACAAAAGAACATCGTATCTATTGGAATAATATAATGAGAGTAATCATTAATGTATTTTTCGAATTGGGTGAGATACAAGTATATACTGCACAGTAATCATACAAACGAATTTAAGGGTAACCATAAAACCTCCATGGAACAAGATTTTTTATATTGATCTAAAGTCTTATATAGCAGGAGTTCTTGATAAAACGGTTTCTCTAATCTGTATGTCTTTTATAGTAAACATTGCTAAACTAGTCATCAGAATTTTATTAGCAAAAGTGTGTATAAAAGACCTAAACTTTTCTAAAGTTGGATTTCTATATACAAAGCTGAGTAAATATTTTCTTCGTATTTCTCCATATAGCGGACAAGCGGTAATAAAATGTAATTCATATTCGATGTTATTGTTACAAATTTGAGACAATCTTTCCTCATATAAAATACTTTCATATCTTCCCGCTATCTCCCAACGATTCTTGATATCTTTGACAAGTAAATTCTACTTCCACTGACATATAGAAGCGCAGTCTTTCCATCGACTTAATCTCATCCTGCAGCTTTTGCCTAAAACTTTATTCACATCTCTGGCTGAACAGTCTCAGAAATGTATACCAAACATTGCCAAATCCAAATAGAAATAGAAGACTTTTAACATTGTTAGCCCAGCAATCACAAGTTTCACCCATCTTAGCTGTAAATCGTAGCATTGTTTAGTATATCTGTCTTCCGGCATATTTAGAATTCTATGCCAATATTTTGAAATACGTTTATATCTTACAAACTGCATACTAATTCTTCCTAATTCGTTATATACGATTGCATTTGGAGTAGACGTAGATGTACCAAGGATATATTTGCAAAATAACAAATGAGCATTTTCAATATCATTGGCATCATAAAACCCCCAAACCTCAGCTAGCTAATTAAATATGGGTTGCTATCTTCGCGTCAAACTGATAAAGTAATCGAGTTACGGGTAATCTAACAAATTTTGAAAGACTTTACTTCAATATATGCACAGCCTTCAGCGCCTGCAAGGATAGAGTTTTCTGGTACACATACCAAGAGTTTTGTGAAGAAAACATATAACCTAAATACGATTCGTATAATTCAATCTTTAACTCGGTATGGCCATAGTGTCACTTTTTGTAATTTCTGAGATAGACACCACTGGGAAATACAACCACTCTTGTTTTTTCCATATTCACTTTTAATTTCCACTTTAGGCAATATGTATGCAACCTGTTGAGCGTATTTTGCAACTGGTGAGCAGTGTCAGCAAAGACAATTAAATCGTCTGCATACAACAGTAACTATAGTTCTAAGGTTTCTACAGACACTCTCCTATTTCCTTCAGCTAAAGAGGGTTTCAAGTCGGTCAAAAATAAAGAAATGAATAAAGGCGATAAAACACAACCTTGGCGTAAGCCCAAAGGGCAATTAAACACATCAGTAATAAGATTGTTGGACTTAGCACATGCCTTTACATTACTATAAATTGCCTTGATAATTTAAAATTTTTCCACTAATTTTTATACTAACTAGCTTTTGGAACAGTAAATATTTTTATCCTCTCATAGGCTTTGTCATAGTCAATGAATACTGGATCGAATCTACCCCTACGTTTTCTTAAATATTTACAAATTGATGTATATGAAATAAATATATGATCTGCCCTTCGCCCAGTAATTCGTTTTCCTCCATCCATTCATTTATACTGTTATTTAAAATCGATGAAAACACTTTGCTTAATACAGATAGTAGACTAATGCTTCTGTCATTGGATGACTCATTTGCATCCCCTTTCTTCCAAATTGGTATGATGATAGCCGTTGCCCAATATTCTGGATGATATCCAACATGGAATACTTTATTAAATAATATTGCTAATATTGGTGCTATTATGTTGATCGTACATATAAAGAAGTCGCTGGATAAAGCATCTATTCCCCCAGCTTTGTCATGTTTCAGTTTGCTCAATACTATGCGTGCCTCCTCTTCAGTGACTGTTCTATCTAAAGTTTCATGAATTAATTTAATGTTTTCAGTTTCCGTAACTGGTCAACAGAACTGGAAAAATAAAATAATTCTGAAAAATATTCATACCAAGTTGCAGACGTGATACTTTTTTGCATACCAATACTCGGGTTCTGTACAAGACGCCAGAAAACTTGTGTATCTTTGGAGTATAATAATAATAATAATAATAATAATCACTAGGGCACTAATAAATTGTTTACTCTCGACTTCAGATAAATTGAAGCTTACTTAACCAATAATCATTCCTAAACAATCTGATTTACCATTATGTACGTGTGGTCTGCTACAAAACAGTCTGACTGATTTAACATTATGTGCATGTGGTCTGCTACAAAACAGTCTGATTGATTTATCTTTATGTACATGTGTTCTGCTACGAAACAATCTTATTGATTTCCCTTACCTCATGTGGTATTGTACATAAATGTCTAACTGACTTACCTATTTGCAGATTTTTTCTTGTACAAAACAGTGTAATTGATTTACCTGTATGTACGCGTGATCTTGTACAAAGCACTAAACACTTGTTCTTCTCACACAAGTGCTAGCAAGAACATGGTCTGAGAAGTTAATATTGGTGGAAATGATGCCGTATATATATATATATATATATATATATATATATATATATATATATATATATATATATATATCCAACACCACCCCGGAAAGGAAGAGCAACAGATTCAGTCTCCATATTTTCTCTAACATAATATTTGATGCACCATTTGGTTGATCTTACAAACAGTATTGTTGCTTTTACGGAATGGTTGGTCATCGTTTTCACGCTGATTAGTTAGACGAGAAAGTATTATTTTCATTAAAATTCACAGAAACTCTCTTTCTATTCAGCTACATCTTTTGTCTCTTTTTTCGCTCCTATTCACAAAGGTTGCTTGATCTTCTTTCTTCATGTTCTTTACTATTCTTATTTTAATGCGCATGTTCGTATTATCGATGATATTTTAAATTTTTATATTGATAATATTCATGTTTCGAACCATACTTTTATAACATTGTTTATTCAACCGCAATGTTTGCAGTAATTGGTAGAGTATATGTAAAGGAGAATGATTGTGTGCGCATTTGGTTTCTGTTAAAATCCTTGAACTCTCATTTTTTACCGATTGTAAATTTCGATCCAGACAATTAAAAAAAAAAATATGCTTATACTAAAACAATCATCAAACATAAAGCATATGAAATAAATAAATTACAAACTATAGTAAAATAACACAAAATAGAAATTGACAGTTCAGAAGTTTTCATGTGTCTGAATTTAATATTTAAGAAATTTTAGAGGAAATAATAAAATATTGCAACCCTTTAAATAATACGAAATAACATCTTCATTAACATTCAGTAACTTAGATGAAGATGACAAGGAAATTACTAACAATGAAAACTAGTTGGGAGCAAATTAAATTTATTTAATTACCAATGAATTGAACGAGCAAAAATTATTTTCCCTATAAAATAACTTTCCAACATAAATATTGGTAAGGTCCTATAAGTTGTAATATACTGTAATCATATACTGTCAATACTAATCAGTCAGAGACCATGCATCTATCTATTCAGAAGAAACCAAGTGTTTTTTTATCAATCAAAAGACAAGCGCTCATGTTGTGGCTAAAGGCTATATTTATTAATGAGGTGAACTCATCCTGGCTATTAAATCAGGCATTGAGTACGACGGTAAAGGTCAAACACTACTGTTGGAGTCAAATAAATCATAGTTTTTATTTTCTTATCTACAGTATTATACATGGTATATAACGACCTTTTGGAGTGTGTTAATTTCAGGCAAAACAGTAGGGCACTGCTTTGTTGCTTCACAATATAGCATTGGGAGTTAAACAATCATAGAAATGGCCTTCAACGTGTTTTATGGAATATTTACATTGATGGTAGTGTTTTATATGCAGCGTGTTATACTTGCAAATCGAGTTCAAAAAAGTAAAGGTAAGAATTTGTATTCAGTTATTAAAAGTCAAAACAAGTCAGCTTACAGAACAGATTTACAGACGGGCAAGCATGTGGATAGGCAAAGCTAGAAATGCAGACAGACAGATAGATAGATAGATAGATAGATAGATAGATAGATAGATAGATAGATAGATGGATGGATGGATGGGTTGATGGATAGGTTGGGTGGATGAATGGATGAATGAATGGACGGACGGACGGACAGAAAGACAGACAGACAGACAGATAGATAGATCGATAAAAAGATGTATAGAAGCAATACGATTGTTAACTGAATATTCAGCCTTTTTACATATTTACTTGAGAGTTTATTATGTAACAGTAAAAAATAATAAAATGTTCGTTCTATCTTTGTTTTAAAGGATCTAGACCAGCACATCTCTGACATTATAGGTAGCAAACGATAAGAATATATCAGATAATATGTTAATATTAATTTAGTCTATTTATAAATATTACTCACTCCATGAATACGATTTAAATTTTCATTCCCAAAATCAAACGGAATCTCATTCATGAAAGTACAGATTGTCTCCAGTAAAATCAGTAATAATTTATTTCAGGATATGGTGGATACGGATATGGCGGTTTTGGACCATCCGATATATTGTGCAGCTATTGTTCGGAAGTTCAGGATTGGGATTGTCTTAACAGATTTTGCCAAAGAGGTATATTTATTTCTCTGTTCGCTTTCCTTATGATGCATGATGAATGTACTTACATCATAATTTTGCAAACAAACATGAACTTCATAATGTTCTAGCTAATAGAACATATATATATATATATATATATATATATATATATATATATATATATATATATATATATATATATATATATATATATATATATATATATATATATATATATGAACACGAAATTCATAAAGTGCTGCTGAATATGATGATTATGGATAAGTTCTCCTCAAAGATGCTGTCCGTCTTTGTGTCTGAACTTTACTGTCTGTGATGTGATGTGATGGAGCTGAAGAGAAAGCCAGTGACTGTCCGTGTGTGTTGGGCAACTGTAGAGCTATCTGTAGCTGTTTAGAGCTGACGGTAGTTGTAGGGCCATAAAAGACATACAGGTCATGTATCTTGAAATGCAAGACATACAAATCATGTAGGCGATATTGATGAGAAAGCCAGTGACTGGTCGTTTTGGATCACGTCAAGGAGTGTACGCTCTCCATTGTTCTCCAGCCATAGGGCTGATTGTGTCTGTCGCTGTGATTGTGTCTGTCGCTGTGATTGTCTCTGTGAATATGACTAGAGCTGTCCGAAGCTGTCTGAAGCTGTCTTAAGTTGTTTAGAGCTGTCTGGAGTTTCCAGAGTATTTAAGGCTGCATGCTGTCGATACGTATGTATATACGTATGTCTGTGCCACGGACGTAGATGTAGCAAACTAAAAAGGGTGCTGTATGCTGTCTGTACGTGTGTATACGTATGACTACTGTACACGTGGTGGATCCATAAAGGGTGCGAGCGGCCGATAAGAGTGTGGGCCAACCCAAGGAATCGTGCGACTGTACAACGGGTCTAGAAGCATACGTTTGGTTCAGTTGTTGTTCCAATTGCATTTTTATGTTCGTAAGATTATTTTGAATCTTTGTTGTGTTCATAAGATTATTTTGAATCTTAATAGGAGTTCATATTCGAGATTATGTGAATCTCTCTTGTAGTGTAAAATACTGTTTGAAGTGTATATGCAGTCCATGAGGTTTCTTGGATCTGTATTTCATATTGACTTAATATTTTGGTTTATTTTCAATGTGTGAATTTGTGTAGAGTGATTTGAGTCAATCGTATGTTGAGAGCGTGAGAGAATCATTGTATTTTTACATCATATATTTTTCGTTATTAATTCATTTCATAAATTTCCATCTTTCCCACATTGTGTTTGTCTTATTCAATTAGTCCAAAAACCCACTCGGTTTCTATTCTGCGAAAAACAGTTCAAATAGCTTACGTTCCTTTCAAGATAGGGACGAAATGGGTTCGTCGTATTTTGAACAGGTCTCGAAGTAATTAGCTGTAGCAAAGTTTTCAATACATTTGGTTTGATAGATGTACATAATTACAAAATATGAGACTGTTTAGAAATCCTTATCTCTTCTTACGTGCACATATTGTAAGAAGAAATGGCATGTTATTTCTGACTGCAACAGATCGAAACATAAGCAACAGAACAAAGACAGAGCTATTCAAAATGCTCTTATTTCGAAGGGTTCAAGGTCACCTTCATGAATTGAAAGCTATGCATTTCATGGGGCCAACTCATATTAGTCTGCTTTTATTGTGGAGAATTAGAAAAAAAGTATATCGAAAGGTTGTATATCAATTACAGGCATGTGGATAGGCATATCCAGAAATACTGATAGATAGATAGATAGATAGATAGATAGATAGATAGATAGATAGATAGATAGATAGAAGTATAGACAGAGGAATAGATAGATAGGCAGATAGATTAATATATATATATATATATATATATATATATATATATATATATATATATATATATATATATATAGAGAGAGAGAGAGAGAGAGAGAGAGAGAGAGAGAGAGATGAGTGGAGATCATTGCAAGGCGATGTTTAGACTAGCACGAAGCAGTACGAATGTGATCTGCATATTCAGCAATTTTATATAAATACTTAAATTTCAATTAAAGCTAATTGTATAGCAGTGACTAAATTGGATGTTCTTTATGTCTTTGCTTTATTGGCGGTAGACAAACACATCTGTGTCATTATAGGTAGTGAAAAATAAGAAGCAAAATAGAATATTAAACATTATTTTAATCAATATATAAGTATTACTTCATGTATACGATTTAAATTTCCATGCTCGAAATCAACCGGAATCTGAGCCATGAAAGTACAGATTGTCTCCAGTAAAATCAGTAATAACTACAACCAGTAATAATTAATTTCAGGATATGGTGGATACGGATATAACGGTTTTGGGGCATCCGATATATTGTGCAGCTATTGTTGGAGAGTTCAGAATTGGGATTGTATTAACAGATTTTGCCAAAGAGGTAACTTTATTTGTTGGCTCGCTTTCTTTATGATCCATGAAATAGAATGTAATTACGTCACACCTATTCACTCAGACATGCAATTTATAATGTGATGGTTAATAGAATATACACACGTCTTACATATGCAGTCAAATAAAAAGTTCGTAGAATATACATACATCATACCTATGTAATCAGTCACAAAGTTCATAGAATATATATACGTCATATACATGCAGTCAAACACAAAGTGCATAGAATATACATACGCCATACATATGCAGTCAAACACGAAGTTCATAGAATATACATACGTCACTCCTATGTAGTCAAACACGAAATTCATAGAATATGCATTCGTCATACCTATATAGTCAAATACAAAGTTCATCGAATATACATACGTTATACCTATGCAGTCACACACGAAGTGCATAGAATATACATACGTCATACCTATACAGTCAAACACGAAGTTCATAGAATATGCATACGTCATACGTATGACGTCAATCACGAAGTTCGTGATGTATTGCTAATACGGTGACTTGCAGTTAATTACTATTCAATTTTGGAAAATGGTTCATTAGGTTTTTTAAGATTGGACTAAAATAGGTTCTCCATATATCTTACTGGTATCAGTCATTACAAAAAGCAAAGTAAATTATAACATGTTTGGTTTCATAAGTGTATATAATTACCATGTTCCCAATTATTTTAGACATGCCAAGCAAATTTATTATTGTCACCCGTATCTAAGTTGTCAAATATTTCAGACCACTTCCTAACACATCAAAATTTACAACACCTAATAATACTTTTTGCAATGCATCGCCGATAGTATTCAAAGTAGATGTAAAGAGAAACGACTATTGACATAAAAACAATGGAAAAAAGGATGGGCCTGTTAAAAGAAGACAATGTTTGAAATTTATTCAAATAATAACTAAACCTTCATGCAAAACTATTTTGAACAGAATTTTCTGGTGCCAGCATACTTTGTTGCATTTTGTTCCCTTTTCTTCTTGGTTGTTTATGCTAGAACAGATTATATGTGGGACCGCCGGTGTCAG
The DNA here is from genome assembly GCA_028554795.2 of Sinohyriopsis cumingii. Taxonomy (NCBI): domain Eukaryota; kingdom Metazoa; phylum Mollusca; class Bivalvia; order Unionida; family Unionidae; genus Sinohyriopsis; species Sinohyriopsis cumingii. The sequence continues at coordinate 73,385,058 of CM068838.1, read as the reverse complement.
TGCTAAATCAGAAGGGAATAAAATTGCATTTCCGACAGTAACACCCCATTTTATACCATCTGAATTCAGTTGTACAGTGAGAGAATATCTCTATTTGAAAAGAATAGCTACAAACAAATGTTCATCTGTGTACATGCGTGAATCCATGCCTTTGTGTGGCACCAGGTACGTAACTAAAGCCTAGTTAATAGCCATTGCTTGGGATGGGAATGGTGTTTCAATATGTTCGGAGAATTTTTCCCGATTAGCTAGCATTGAAGATAAATTTACATTGACATAAATACTAATAAGCGACATAAGCAATATTCATTATATTTCTCTCTATATATTGGCCTTCATCTTTAAAGAAACGTTCATAAAGTTGCAAAGAGAAAGTAGCATTGGCATGGATATTGTCATAACCCTGACACAAAATAAAACAGAATTTTTAAAAATAAATTTCGTTAGGTATAGAACGAATTGCAGGAAAGGAAAAATGAATTTTTGGAATAGCTAATATTTCGTTTGTATTCAGTAGTGTTTTTATTAATTGAACTATGACTACACTATTAGTGGATCAAAGTTCTTAAGTTTTACGTTTCATAACAGTTTATTTCTGAGCACCGCTTTACCTTGAACGATGTTCTGTAGTATTATTACTGCTGAAGAAAACTCTGGCAAGTTTCGGTTTCATTTTTCTTTAGGGCTATAAATTTGTTTCTGATTTCTCCAGAATTATTGGGAAATTGATAACAAAAACGGTAGCAATACTGATACATAGAAGATATGATAAGTCTGTGTCAAGTGCGAAAACTCGAATGACAAAATTTCTTCCACTGAGTGATGGTAAAATTCTATCCGTTACTAAAAATAGTACTAATAAAACAGACACACCGTATGGTTGGAACAACATGTAAACAATGATTATGACTACCTATGTTATAATTAGCCATTTACTGATATCTTCGTAGTAAAGCGTTTTAAAGATATATATTGTAGCTGGTGTTTAATCGTTTTGGTTGCTGTCGATTTGATGATAATGATGATGATGGTGGTGGTGGTGGTAACAAAAGCTACTACTAATTATAAAATGGTCTCTTACTACAACAATCATTTAGACTTGTTGATGTCAACACATCTCATTCTGATGAACATCTCTGTACCAACCATGAAGTATGCACCATAATAATGTTACATGGCGAATCTACCATTTGCTAATTATTTTTCAGGTCCCGGTTTTGGAGCATATGGTGGATCTATCAGCGGCTATGTAGGATTTAATCCGTACCAACTTCAAGTCGTATGTTATGATTGCAGGACGTTTAGAGACAGATATTGTCTTCATCCAATGTGTTATCCGCCCGGAAAAATATTGCTCAATGTAGTAGAACGTAACATTTAAGGAAACGGAATTTTTTCCTTTATAAACTGTTTAATGTTTTGTTATTGTATAGCTGTTTTTATAATTGCTTATAAATATAATCCTCACTGGACGATGCTTTTGTGTTGAATAATATTTAACATTGTTTGCCTATTGTTTTACTTGATGATGACCATCACTCGATCTTTTGAAATGTCTCATATAAACGAGGAGTCGAATTGTCCTCAGACCTTAGCTTACATGATGAGAATGCGAGAACATTTGTAAATTTTAAAACAGAACATTCGTAACACCAACGCCAAGTAGATCAAACTCAAACTGATCAATTGGTAAATTCATATTTTATCTCCCATTATGTACATTGCTTGACATACTGGCCCACTTTTAAAACTTAATTTATTACCATCTCGATAACACACTTGTTAAATAACTTTAACCAAAGTGTAACTCTTTCCGGATCTCTGTATATTGCTATGTATATTTAATTTAATTATTTGTTTGTTAGTTTTAAAATTTTTTAAAATTGCAATGTTGTCTAGAATAGAGTTCACTTTTAACTATTTTTTTTTATTTTCGACGTAAACATTTAATAATAGAAACAATGTATCTAGTTTTTGACCTTTATTCAGAACCAGTGATAGTTTTTAGTAAACAACCTTTAAAAAAATTATACTCTTTCTCTGAGTAAGAAATATTAAGTTAATCGAAGGCCATGCCCGGAGTACGTGATATGAAACAAGTGGTTATTGTTACAAGCTTTCAAATTTTCCAGAAGGTTGACCCACATCATTGAATCTGTTTTGCGTCTTAGTTAGACTTATTACTGATGTATTGAGAAAGAATTCTCAGTAGTGCCTTAGCAACTGAGAAGTCAAGTTGTTTTATGTTATTTCCAGTTTGGGCTTAAAAAAATTATTTTCTTCATATTATTTAATTTTAAGTGATGATTTTCCCTGATAATGCTAATGCTCTAAATTAATTCTTGTGCAAGGACATTTATCGTAATATATACAAAACTCAAAGATTGGAATACTATTTTCTGTCATTCAACAAGAGACTGTTGACACTGCAGCACTTCGCTGACCATTAATGACGTCATTGCCTTCCATTCTTGATTTTCATCAGGTCTCGAACTCAGTTTTATTTAGGACTTTTTATTACTATGACTTCTATTTTTTAATTCTTGGGCTATTTTTGGATTTGATTCGTAAAACCGCAAGTTCTTTTCTCTCATGTTTTCACTTTTATTCTAGGGAAATAAATTATCTAATTATTTGTTAAATTTTTCAAAGCTTGTTGTCTTCACCTTCTTCATGTTACTTTTTGTAAGAGCCTAGATTCGTAACAATGCATATCAGAGTCAGACATTGGCACTAAATTGCAGCCATTTTTAAAGAACGTAATAGATTCATGTAAACATAAATGGGGATTGTATTTACCAAGGCTGCCTGTCTTTAACTGGTGTAACTGGGAGATCTGCTCCGTGGATATATTAAACATGACCTAAGTATTGCCTTTTATTCTTCAACAATTAAAACTCGAAAACATAAAGATTTCAAAACTAATTTTGAGCTAGTACGCATACACCCACATATGCTGGAATGTGGATGATAGAAAACTGTAGAACGGACCTGTTATATTTGCCCCTCTAAGGTTGAGGTTGAAGTATATTGCCTATAACCATACAATGCTGATGCGAATATGAGAAAGATATTAATCAGAGAAATCCTGATGCGAATATGAGAAAGATATTAATCATAGAAATCCTGATGCGAATATGAGAAAGATATTAATCAGAGAAATCCTTCTTCGCGTACCCTTCTTTACTTTTGTCAGTAGCCCTGAATAACTAAAAACATAGACTGATCCCACTACAGTAACTGCGGTGCAAATTAGTTGTAGTATTATTATTTGAACTTATAAAGTCCAGGTTACTGGTATCAGTCCTGCGTCCTTCTCGGTGTAACTCAAAAGATAGCAGTCCATCATAATATTGATATATGATATCATGTCACAATATTTTAATTTATACAGCCAGGAGACTTCTGGTGCATTAAATGTATATATGGAATGCAAACAAGAAATCTCTTTCCATGATATATTTTCCTCATCATTGTACGGTAAAAGATGTTCTGTACAATAAATATTTGAGTTTGCGTTTAAAAAGAAGTAATTATTGCACTCTTCCAGAACATACCAATTATTATATAATAGGATTTATTTAATGCTTATTTTATTCAAGGCTGGAAATTCCGATTTTTTCCCCCCACTAACCCGCAGGATCACCGTTTACTCATCCGGCCAATAAGTCACTGTTACTGCTAAAATCAAACGGAAGCAAAGTCAGTTTGTAATTCTACAGTTACTATTTATTAGCATAACTACAAACAATAACGACTCTCTTATTCAAAGAGTTTGCTCTGCTTCTGATGAACCAGCTTTGTTTGAATTTCACAAATCCCTCCTATAATGTGTGTGTGGACTTGCATCGTGGGTTCCAGGGACGTTTTATGAACATTTCCAAGCCCGTCACTGTACTTGAGTATGTCTCCGAATACACAGTGCAGAAAGTACACGCCATTACCGCCTTTCCTGAGTTGCATTTAAGCCATTTGTTTTCATTTACCCAGCATTTCTGGTACTTTCTGAGTCTCTTTTCTTGTTTTTATTTGCTTTTTTGTCGTCATCTAATTTCTGCCCTTTGATTTTGGTTTCCTTTGCAGTAAAAGATTTTGAGTTTATTACCCCTGTTTTCCGTTTATATCTGTTTGATTTCAATTTAATAGGGTTTCCCTTTTGCATATAAGACATGCTCCTCCTCGCCACATGGTAAGTGCGTATATATATATATATATATATTCAGTAAAAAGAGAAAAGCAACGTAAAGAGTATCCACAAATATGTATGAACGATTATTTCGGTCGCGTATTACTTAATGATGTCATTTAACTATGGCCATTGTTAACAGTACATTAAACTCCCGGAAGTAGCATGTTCATAGACAATCGGATAAAATGTAACAATTGACCGTTTACATTTGTGATCTACATTTTAATATTTTGCATTTAGAAAAAAGCAAATAACCAAAAAACCAACCAGACTAGAAAATAAAAGGCAATAAGAAAATAATATACTGATATTGGAAGTTTACTTTCCTTACCTATTAACATCATAACACGTAGTACCTTCAGTAGTATCATATTATCTGAGGTCTTCGATGACAAGTTCACTCCAATCGGTCCCTGAGGATCAGCCAGATTATCCTACTATATGTTTTTGTATGGTTGTTTCAAAAGAATTCTTATTAAAAATTTAGGCAGCTCCCTCAAACATATCTTTCATACAGACTTGACACGAATCAAAGGTTGAATCCGGATATAAACAAATACAGGAATGATTGATGAGTAGGGCTGAAAAGATTTGTTCATTATTATACGCCCAAGCTACTTATTTCTCGTTGCATAATAGATTATGATACATGCTGCATACTTTTAAAATATGTCTGATAACATCTATTTGCAAACAATTTACTTAACCAACACATATTGAAATAAACTGCGTAAAGGCTTTATGACATCAGGCAATAGTTGTCTAACGCTAATAGACAAAATGAATATTCCTGTGATCAAAGCGATATTGTCATAACTACCCGAGGCACCAAACAAACTTCCTTATGTATTTCCTTTATCCTTAAATAAGTAAGTAAAACTTCACAATGATGCAGTAGCTTCAATAACACCCTTCCGCTCGATCTCTTACCAGTTTATGCCAATCAATCTGTGAAGTTTTTGAGAGAATGTTTAACCACATGCATACCCCATTTATTTTCCCCATGTTCATTTATCTACTAAAACCCCATTATTCTCCCGTATTCTCTAACATTTTGCACGCAAAATGATGGATACTTTATACACATTATGGTAGTTTTTGAAAAAAGGTAATGTTGAATAAGGCTGTTAGAGAATAGAACCAGAAGAGAGATTGACGCTGTAACCAAACCATAAAAGCGATTATTTCCATGACCTCAAACCTGAATGGCTACACGACGGTTTACTGTATTACTGGATGTCACTGCACCACAAGCTAGCGCAAATAGGACACCCAAGTGTCAGCATTTTTAACAACCCAACTTTAAACTTGAAAATGATGAAGCAGATGTATGAATTTAGAACTTTACTGCGATTTTAAAAAGACTGCAAAATAAAATCATAAATAATTAGACATCTTGTAGTTGAGACAACTTGTGCGAGAGATATAAAGATATAATTATGTTTCAAAATCAATTCAAATCAATTATTAGTGTCTTTTTATTCGATCAGTGGTTCCATCATGTGCAATAATACGTGGTCAAACATCAAGCAAGTAACCCTCTCCAGGTTCTCCAAGTGGAACTATGCAAGCATCTAAATAACATTTTTACTTGTACATCAACGCAGTTCGTAAATATAACCAACCAAACGTTTACATTTGTCCTGGTTGCATTCCGGTGTTTCCCAAATGGTTTTTGCAGGATTACAAAACTAGTGTACATGGGTCTAAAAATTACGATACTACGGTATCAACAAACAAAGATGACAAACATTTTTGTTTATCACATACATGCCATATCTGTGTGAGAGAAATATTTAAAGGCAATTAGCCAAAAAATGCTATGTTTCTTGTCATGTCCCGGAGAAAGAAATATTTAAGGACACTTAGCACAAATATGTCATAATTATGCAGAGAAATATTTAAAGATAATTAATACATACATGCAATATTTGTTGCCATATCTGTGCGAAACAAGTATTTAAAGAAACAATTGACAGATACATGCCAAATATTTGCCAGAGCAATATTTGAAGACAATTAACACATACATGACATATATGTGAGAAAAATAGTAAAAGAAAACTAACTCAACCATGGTACATCAATAAGGGAGAAGTACTTAACGACAATTAACACGAATATGCCGTATCGTTTTAAAAGATAAATATTTAAAGATAGTAAACACACATACCACATTTATTTGTTGGCATATCTATGAGAGAGAAATATTAAAGAGAATTAACACACATGCCATGTCAGTGAGAGAAATATTAAAGAGAATTAACACACATGCCATGTCAGTGAGAGAAATATTGAAAGATAATTAACACATACATCATATATATATATATATATATATATATATATATATATATATATATATATATATATATATATATATATATGAGAGAGAGTGAAATGAAGATAATTAATAAAAATTGAGCTTTGCAATTATTATTCACCTATCACAGTATAACAGTGCACAAATTTAAAGGCAACTTTTACTTTTGAAAAATGACATGATCTTACTTATGATCTTGAGTGGAAGTCATGGTGATATACCATATAGATTAGCTCGCGTAAATACCAAAAAATAGTTCATTCAGATAAAATTGTATAATATACCTACAAGAACATCTGTTAGAAATATATGATAATAGTACACTGGTTGCATATTGGAAGCAAAATAGAGCATTTCATTAGTATCTACTGAAGAGTAAGCCAGATCATTTCAAAGACAACTCCCATTATATGACTTCCAGACGAAACTTACTTATCTCCCTTTACAACTAAGTACAAACACACACATATAAAAATCGTACATTTTATCGTACATTTTGATCCGTAATTGTGGCTAAAATTATTACAGTTAGCCGAAATGAAGTTGAGGCAAAAGGCCACTAATGATTTTGAAAATGGATTTCTTACATTGATGAATGACTATTCGGTAGATAAAATGTTAAGTAAGAAAATAACATTGAAAACGTATGCAGATTAGTAACTTTTGAAAAGTATAAGCACGTAATGTGCAACGAAAAACTAGTAGATGAAAAATAGATCCGAGTCTCTCAAGCAAACATATAAATAAAGCTCACTAAGGTAATCTACGTTTATTTACAGTGCCAGCTTTATCAAAATGTTTAGAAATAAACACTGTGATGGTAGGAGGTTGTTAGTGTCGTATAGATACTCATTTTAAATATGGAGGATATGAACAAATCCTATGTCCTTGTATGTATTATGTCGGCATTAATAGTTGTTTTCATCATTAGAAAGCGAATACCATGTTGCGAGTTAATTATCTCAATATATATATATATATATATATATATATATATATATATATATATATATATATATATATATATATATATATATGTGTGTGTGTGTGTGTGTGTGTGTGATTAACCTATTTCGTAAATGGAGATAATTCTATGACATTAGAATCAAATAGCTTTCATTTCATTCTTATGTTTGCACATTCATATCATTTTAGCTGCCTTTGCAATATTATTGTTTTAAATTCTTAAATTATGAGAAAGAGTGGTGCAAGGATACAACGGATAATGATCTGTCAGGACCTCTGTGTGTGTGTGTGTGTGTGTGCGTGTGTGTGTTATGGATTTGTAACGTGGCTCTAAAGGTCATATCGCTAACATGTCTGCAGTGTCGCCGTTTTGTTGTGATGTCTAGCTCTGGCGCATCATGCCGCACTCATGGAACATGATGTCCCACCCAGTCGCACTATTCTGACACCGCTCGGACCAGTCCTAACACTAACCTCTTAATGCTGAGCACCTAGCGAGGCAGCTGTTAGTACCATTTTTGTAAGTCTTCGGTATGACTCGACCGGGGCTCTAACCACTAGGAACCTGGAATCTATGTGGTATTCGAACCGATACAGATAACCTCAAATATTTGTATGTAACAATCGTGTTTTCATTTAATTTGGAAAGGTCATCCTTTTCGTAGGATATGGTGATGCATTTCACATTAATAGCCAAATGGTTGTGAGATGCATTGATAGCTTCTCATGTTACCTTCATATCAACGAGACAAAAACTACCTGGTACAATCATAATACTATGGCAAGGTTTGGTTTAGAACTTGCCGAGTTTAAGTTTAATGCTGCTGGGGTATGTGTGATACAATGAGGTATTTGTCTGAGGTATTTATCACATTCTGCTCTGTTGCTGATACCTAGTTGTGTGGGGGAGTTAAAGCGTATACAGAAAAGTCAGTACCCAAGTTTTTAAAGTACTGAGTTAATAAATCAAGTTCTTTCAATATTTAATGCAAGTAGGCATGTATCATTGAGTTGTTTTCATCGAACACTTCATTATTGTGTCTGGTACCTTCCATTGTCTGGTACTTTCCATTGTCGTGGATAATTATATCTTCATCAAACTATTAGGATCAATTACCTCAACAGACATTTGCTTCCTTTAAATGCTAGACCCTTAGGTATACCTCCTCCAATCATAACGGTCGCTCTAGCCACTTATGTTGCTAAAAAGTTCACAATAAAGTAATCTTTTTAGCTTTGCGCAATTCATTTGTTACATTTCTCAGTAAATAAAAAAATAATAATGTTGCCTGATTTTATTCAATTATACCTAAAACGATTAGGTCCTCATATCCGTTTCAATGCAATTATTCAAATATAACTAAAAGGATTAGGTCCTCGTATCCATTTCAATGCAATTATTCAAGTAGTGATAACCTATATACTCCGTGTATGTATTCAGTTTTCACTTTACGGTCCATCGTTAGACTTTTTAGTCATTTGTTACCTCAAATTCAATGAAAATATAAAATATTTTCCTCATTGTGAAATCTCTAATATATTTCACTGTTAAAATAAATTGTCTTTAAGGCTAATTATCTGACTAGAATAACAAGATTATGGTTCATCATCTATTATGTAGCATGTTTTTGGCAAAACGTGAGTTGTAGAATGGAATTTATTTGTTAAACACATATGAAATGTCACACTTTGAAGCGACTATTCGCCTTTCATTGGTGCATTGATGGAATATTTAGCTGCACATTTACAACTGTAATTATGTCATCATAAATCAAATTTAAACAAATCATAAAGCAATATAAATCGTGCCAAATGCTGAAGTTACCCTTTAAACTCCGTTTTGTTATTAACGACTTTATTTGTTAGTGTTCTAATTACATCAGTCAAACTAAATACCAGGTTTAACCAATTTTCAGTTTCAATTCACTTTTGGATGTTGCTTTCTTTCATTTTTTTGGGATTAACTCTATCTCTCCTACTATTTGATGAGAGTGTCCCTGAATTTACTTCAGTTTCTAATTCATTGCTTGCTGTTACAAAATTATCAGTTTCATCCGTTTGTGTATTTCGTCAATAGTGCATTGTACTACACATAATACTGACTAACTATATTATCTAACTTTAAATAACTCGTATACTTTTCCGTTACTATCATAAGGCATTCAATAGCAGATTTTGATCTATGTCAATTGCATGCTTGTAATACTAATCAGGAATCAAGCATATGTTTTATTCTTGTAATTTATCTAAGTGAATAAGTTTATTTATGAGCCACGTCTGAAACATAATGGTAATAACTGCAAAATCTATTCTTTGAAAATAAAGTGCACACCTTTCCATTTCTATTATCAATTGGATTGTTAAAATATACTCGTTTCTGATGACCTTCGATTATAATATAACTTTCTTGCTTTCCATTGGCGTTTGTCCTTGCAGGACACAGAAGTGCAGGCGACTATTCTAGACGTCAATCAACTGATTGCCGTTAATTTGCATATCAAACATTTGCAGTCAAAGCTTAAATATTTAAAACCTATTGTTATTTTTGTTGTCCGTTTGGATCATGTTGTACACGTGTTCTTTGCCAATATCTTACTTGATGTTTCTCGAAAACATGCGTTTTATGTTTCTGAAATCTGTTCGTTTCAATGTTATCAAACTATCACTCAGTGATTGTTTGGTAGTCAGATAGTGATGGCAGAGTTTAACACCAGATTGAACAATCCACTGGATTTCTGTAAACTGTGCTTCTATATATCCATTTGCACATCGCCATGCCATTCTAAAGCAAAATGGCACGGTTAAATACTTGAATTCCACACTTGGATCTGTTTTATACTATTGAAAGTTTATCATAATGTTTTGATCTGTGCCGTAACCTTGCTGTGTTGAAATTAATAGCAGATGTATCTTTCTTAAAAATATCTGTTACTGTCGCAGCAGATTGAGGAATAGATGATGTTTTGTACCTGTGCACGTAAAATACAGATTACATAAGAAAAGTTTGCTTACATTTTATTGTTGATATTAGCCGAGTATTCGTTTATTCTCTTGATATATCTTTAGTCGTGCTGTGGTGGAATTTTAACATTTTTGCAGACGAAATTAAATTGTTTCATATAAATGTTGATGTTATATGGTTTTAATGCATCTCATCAGCGATTTTACATTCGAACAGCAGCTGTCACATCTGCAAATAAAGATGAAATTTACATATCTATTTGACCAATTATTGTACATTTTTATATGTCATGTGCCCGTATGAAATATTGCAGCCTGCTGATGTCGTATACACTGTCCAGTTCACCTTGTTTCAGCAGAAATGGCGGGTGTCACACTGTAATTTGTCTGTTTGCATACATCCGTCACCACAAAGATCTAAAATGAAGTTAAGTACAAAGTTTAATGACTTCTGTTGCAAATGTTTAGTTTCAGGATAATAAATTTCTAACATTTTATATACTTGCGAAATGTTCTGATTCACTGGAATGTTACATTTAGTAGTAGGACAATGATAAGATATAGTACATCTTCAATCTGAAATAAATTTATCCACGAGGGGTTCACCTTTGCTAACTGATTTTTTTAATCAGGTATGTTAGTACGTTGAATAATCTCACCTCTACTTTCTATATGAACTTGACTTTTCTAGTGCAAATATATTGATCAATTACCTGTTGTTTTCCACAATCATATACAATTCGCTGTTGATTTTTCTATTTGTTATGCTTATTGGCAGAACTATTTATGTATGTAATTTAATAAACTGATGTTTCCACTTTGTTACCAACTCTTCAATGATTCAAAAAGACATTTCCAATTCACTAGTGCAATAAGTTTTTTCGAATACAGATCGCGCTTTAAGGAACAAAAAAGCACGTCTTCTATATATTTTACCTTCGCCTGTGTCAGCTTATAGATTATATGTCACGCTTTTACGAAAACAAAAACGTGCGTTCTATGTATTCTACCTTTTTTAGCCATTTGAGTTGGCAAACATTGAGATCAACTCTGATTAATTGCGTGATCTTGAATATTACTTCCATAGAGTTAGGAAGAGAGCCCTTTCAATCAAGTATGGTTTGCATTTAGGAGTTCTGAATGTCCATGGACTTTAAATTCAGACGTTCCAATTGTTCTATCAATTGATGGGTAACCAAATAGATTGATCCATAGTTTTAAACCCTTCATCTTTCCGTGCTTGTTGCACTTGAGAGAATTTCTATTGATTTTTATTGGTGTTTTTTTTATCCCCCAAAGAAATGATTTTTTATTCTAGTCTTTGTGGTCTTGTTAAACCTTTCAACTACAACAGCAGTTTTTTGTATGAGTAATTTATAAAGCATTTGATACTTTTCTTTTCTAACTTTTTATTTCCTAAAATTGTTTTTCTTCGTCGATCTGTACATTTTCGGGTTATTACAATTGCAACATTTATGTGAGAGCATCGTGTTCGTCGTTTCGCTCTCAGCTTATTAATTTCTCAAACCCCAGCCGTATTTTGGAAATGCATATATTATAGTCAAAATGTATTTATATTTATTGTTATATTTTCATGTGTTTCCATACCAACAATGTCTGCCTACCACTGCTCATCCACGTGAATAGCATAAATTGTTTATCAAACAAATTTTGTTTTATCGCTTTTATGAATGGTGTGTATGTATATAATGTAATTATACATTTTTTTGATTTTAGCATATTTTGTTATGTTGTTTCTCCCGTTTGATTTGTTCCCACAACTGACTGATATTTGGTTAAGGAACTGGGCTTACAAAATCGTACTACAGACATCTTAAATAATATTCTTTGTTTTGCTCTATAAATTCTCGTAGTTGGTTGTTTGAAACGTATAAATATATCCACAAAAAATACTTTACGCTTGACATAAAAATCTTTAGATCGTTTTTTATGAGTGATTTCTAATTCATGTGAACTTTATTTTTGCCATTTTGATGCTTGATTTAAAAGCTGTTACTTGATTGAACGGGTCTATATATGCCGTTTTAAATAAAACTTTGTTTTGTATAGATTCTAGCACTGATTTTATGAAATAGTTGTAGATTGCAAAAAATTTAAAAGATGTTCAAACTATAATGTAAATGTTATCCGAATACAAATTGCACAAGTATTTATATTTATTTCACCTTCGTACTGCAATGTGTTCATTATCTTATTATCGATGCTGATGCTGCTTTTTTCAGTGAATGTAACTCGAGTCTTCTCTAATCCTTTGCAGGATATATTATATCCTTGAAATTGAAAAAATCAAAACATTTCCTCTCTTGGATGTTACTTTTTTTAACACAACCACATTTGTTTATACTTTTATACCATGCAAAACTTGTAAACACACTTTACCACCCTATGCAGGGATTGATGCTTTTAAATTAAACTCATGAAATATGTACATTACCTTTCTAAACACTACTGCGTTTATTCTATTGTGACTCTGTGACATTATTTAAATGACATTTAAATGTGAATTCATTTTTTTCCGCGACGTACTAATTAACCTTCGCAATAGAAGATTATTCCAATTTATATTTACTAGTGGACTCGGGATGTCTTGACTAGAATTAATTAAACATTTACAATTGTGCACGAATTGTAATCGTACAGCGAGCTTCAATGAGCTTCATTTGTGATCGTATCCCTTAGACCCAATCCCATATAACACACACACACACAAGAAAGGACAACAATAGTAAATCTTTCATTTAAGACGGCACATCAAGCAGTGTACATAAGGAGGGATGGGATTTCATTTTACCAGTGGATCACCTTTTTAAATGTTTAACTGCATACACAAAAGGAGCTAATTAATTTTTCTACAACTGAAAATATATTTAGTACCTGTTGCATATTACTGACGACAATAGGACTGTTGCTTAAATTATAATATAGTTTGTATTTAAGTTAGTTAGGTCTATGTCAGTTTTTTTTTTTAAATTCGATAATTCAGTGGCTGGCTAGCACTATAGTAAAGCACATGTACACTACGTGTTGAGTTTCAATCATTTAATCAAGGCAGATTAATCAAGTCTTCAACTAATTCGGTCAATGTATACTACGTAATAATGACATAAGGTTATGTCAACATAGTGGGATCAAAGGAGTACGTTGGATCTGAAGAGATACCATGCTCGCCTTAGTTCATTATTGGTTGAATTAGTAAGAAACGTTGTTGAATGCAAAAGATAAATTGTAAAATATAAGGATTTCAAATGTTCTGAAATCGTTGTGGTGATTCAATTTTTATTTGACGCGCATTAGGTGACTATATAAGACAGCTAAAGCAACGCGTTAATATTATTCAGTTATATGCAGCTTTTGTCAGAGTCGCTGAGAAGAAATAGCGATTATTTACTAGGATTTATCAGAGATTATGTTAATTTATGCGTGGACTTGACTATTTAAGAAATTCTAGTGGATTATGTGAAATATTCAAGAACTTTTTGTGTTACTCTGCGTTAACTGGGATTTACCTTGGACTATTAACTTTCGGATTTAGAACTGTGCTTCTTCATTTGTATTAGCACGTAGCATGTTACTTAAGTTTAAGCCCCAAGACTTACCAGGAAAGAAACCTAAATTATGTAAATATTATTGAGGATACTCACCCTCTCAATTATTATCACCATAGTACTAAGCAGCGATACAGTGCTTGCAACATGTATGAAATTTTTTAAAGTACACTCAGGTTATGTCTGAATTTCAAAACGTTAGAGCCCTGTTTATTTCAATAAAGGAGAAAATTTTCTCGCTTTTTACCTTTACAGAAATTAACTTCTTCATGATAGATTAAATGATGAACATTTTAGTTGCCAATTAAGAACTATTTGAATCGCCACGTGCGTTAACAGAATTTGATAATTCAGTAATTTGTTTTCTCTTCCAAAAACATTGACAAATTCAAATACCATATGCCTCTTTGATATAAAATCGGCAAGTCATTCCATGATTCTATTAGTTGACAATGACAGGGTTCAGTAGACTAAAATAAAATGAATTTTGCTGATTAAATCTGCACTGGATGGTGTGAAGCATCAATATATGATTGCAGAGCGTTGTCAGAGCTTTGCATTTTGAGTACTTAATAAAAACGAAAATAAACGATCTTACGTCATACATACATACATACATACATACATACATACATACATACATTCATACATGAATCAACATATTCCAGAATGCAACAAGTTTATTGAATATATCATGTCCATACTGAATACCGGAATATATATATAGTATGTTAAGCACATCGAAAATTTTCAAAGTGTTGCAATTTGTTCATAATCATGAATGGTGGAATAGCCGAGTCTGCCAACAAGGATCACAGGAGGTTTCTACTAATATTGCCTGTTTGCTTTTAGTGTGTTATTGTGTGGTTTTATGTAATCACAAAATTCCAGAGCAACTAAGTTGTCGTATAAACTGCAAACCATTGCTAAGCAAATTAAACTGACCCACCGTACTAGGAAAAGAACCATAAAAAATTGACCCATGCTGCTAACTAATAATCCTCCATAATGATAAGTTTTATCGATATGAACGGAAGGCAAATGGTATTTAAAACGCTTTATATATATATATATATATATATATATATATATATATATATATATATATATATATATAATGCTATTTCAGGTAATTTATGTGTAAGCACCTATTTCAGATGAATTAAAACGGTTAAAAAGTCCTATTACATTTGTGCATAATGATGTGAATATTTAAAATGATGTATCCGATAATGGGCATAAGATAAACGCTTTCTCAATGAAAATAATTTGTCTACATAAAATATAAAGCCTTTGAAACTCTACGATGTAATCATTTAATGTCAATATAGCAAACATTAGTGGATGATAAATTACCCGAAAGAGACAACACAAATAATTCCAAACTTAATAATCAGAACATTAAAACTTGTAATTTTTGCACCAGTTCTACCTTTAAGGACAATAAAACATATTTATAATTTGGACTCTAACACTCCTAACAAATCAGTGACAAAACAATGAAAACATAGTTGAATACATTTATGATAGGCAAAGACAAGTTAACCCACTCAGGATGAAAGAAAATGATATGAAAGAGTGTATTACTGACAAAAAATGTTCCAAAGAACAAATGTAACAACAAAATATTTGCTTCAGGTTTATTTTGTAATGCTTGGATAGAACCTAATTAAGTCCTATATCTTTTATCTTCGTTGCTTTATTTTTGACTATTCCTTGTTGTAATTGTCGATAAAGTCCAGGGAAAGAAATGAAAGTATTAGGGCTTATTTATCAATGTTGAAAATAAGTGCAAAAGACATACAAGTAAAAACACAGAGAGACAGAGAGATAGAGGAAGAATGAATAATACGCATTTGCTCCTAAGACTTCTGTGAGATCAAGCGACTTTCTCCAACGTTAATAAAGACCATGATTTCAGATTGTTCTCTATTATGAACAATATCATGCTCTGAGTTTCTTTTCTATTTCGAAATAGTGTTTATTACATAGTCGGTACACTTTGCTTATAGTGTGTTCAGTTTAATATTCTTGTTATTATGCCATGTGAACATATCACCTTATATGATTCTGAAGGGTCCAAATACGCCTGTGAAATTATTCTGCAGTATTCTCTTTACTGATTGCTACGATTGTGGGAAGACGTTTTTAACCCTGCCTTCGTGAATGTTTTGTTTTCAATGACTATTTTGGCTGCCATATTTCAACTCAAAATCAGGGAAAAATTATCTCGGCTTTGTGAATATGGATATGTTACCCCACAAAGGGGTTTGCTAAGTCGTAAATAACAATATCATCGTAATAAAAATGGCGTAAAACTACAAGACAAGTGCAAAAATAAGAGCTAGAACGAAGGGTATTGCTCATTTGATAGCGGGCGGCGGAGTGGGGGAGGGGGCGGTCTATCTGTAACATAGATATAGGATCCACCTGTTATACAAGCGTCTTTTAAATGTCAACTTACAGAAGTAAATAAACTAACCTCTGTTCACTGAAGATTGTGGACATAAATGGGTCTCCCAACCGACAGAACTTTATCCACCCACAGCATATTAACCCAGTATATATGGGATGCAAATCCGACAAAAAAAATTTATTTACCTCTTCTGTGCAGTCCATTGTTCCAAATGAGATGCTGCATATATCCGGTCACAAAAGCATTACCGTAAATATGAGAATTTCAGCATCCAGTAATCCTATTTCACATGAAAATTACAATAATGTAATATTAGTCATTAAAGTGAAATTTTAGAGTTAACGTGTACTCTAGGCCTACTGTGAGTAGTGAAGTGGGGCGGTTTAGCCTCAAGGGGAATTAGCATTAAAAACCACCCTGGGCCTGTTTAGCCTCTATGTAAATTTAACATTAGCCACCCTGGGCCTGTTTAGCCTCTATGTAAATTTAACATGGGCAAAAACCCCTGAGCCTGTTTAGCCTCAAGGGAATTTAACATGGAAAAAAAATCTTGGGCCTGTTTAGCGTCAAAAGGAAATGGAACAGGGTCGGGACCCTATTTTAATACGGTCCCGACCTGATGGGCCTATGGAAATGGAACATGGGAAAATTGAAACAGGGAGGGTCTCTATTTTTTTAAAAAAGGGGCTAGGCAATGAAAGATAAGGTCTTTTCGAGGTCTATGAAGGGGCCCTGAAAAGGGCCTTTGGGTTTCTTCTTCTTCTTCCTCTTCTTCTGCTTCTATTTCCTCCACTTCTTCCACCAAGTTCTCACTTTTTCCATTATTCGTTTCTTCTTCCTCTTTTCAGTCTCTGTCATCCAGTTAGGATGACCCATCGCTCTGAATTTCTGTTGGATCTTCATCCAGTTGTTATTCAGTCTTTCAAACTCTAATTTCTTCTTCTTATTCTCTTCTTCCTTTCTCTCTTTGCTCCATTTTCCTTTTATCTTCATCACTTCTACTTTCATTACCTCTCTAATTAGTTCTTCTGCTTTTATCAACTGGTTAAAACCCCACTTTACGTACCACCAGTCAGTCCAATAAAAGCTATTTTCTAGGAAGCTCCTGACTTTTATGACATGATCCAGGGCTTCCTTTAAACTACCTACTCTCACGTAAGGTGGGTCAATGAATCCTCTGATTCTTTCTACTTCTTCCTCAATCATTCCCCCTATTAGATCTTTTGCTACTCCAAGACTCTTCACATTGTTCAGGCTACCTTCAAATCTTCCTTCCTTATTCAATCTTTCTACTACATAAGTCCCATCCATGATCCAAAAATAGTTATGTCTCAAATCGTTAAATAAACTTGTCACTGTTGCCATGTTCTTCTTTCCGTTATTCCGTAGAATGGTGTGAATGACGAACGTTGTGGGTTCTTATATAAAAGGCGCGGACGTGAAGGAAAACATCCCCTAAGACCCAAAACTTATATTACCTAAAGTATCACTTAAAACGCGCGGACGTGAAGGAAAACATCCCCTTCTTTTCTCATCTCATATTATCTACTATCCACATACGCGAAGCAGCAATAAACAAACCCAAAATCAACCATCCACACACGCAAAGCATTAAAATCAAACCCAAATCTACTATCCAAACAAACTTACTTGACCACTTAAAAAACCCAATAATCTACTATCCAAACAAACGTACGTGAGCGCTTACAAACACAAACACATACACTCACACTAGGAAAAAAGTCAGTGTTTATATTCACACTACTCTACATACACACATTGGCAAATCGATTACTATCTCTTTTCAAGTTTTTTGGCTAGCCCTGAAAAGTTCTGTTTTTTTAAGAACTCCACTACACCTGGTTAATGATGGCACCTTACAGGCCTGGCACCACACACACATCTTCTACTCCAATCTTTCCAGTTGACTCTCTTAGATGGGAGTGCAGAGGCTGGATGAGTAGCCTCTTTACCCCAATCTTCTGTCTCTGGGATTCGGAACACTTCTTCTTCCCTCTTTCTTTCCTCCTCCTCTTTTATTCTGCCTTCTTGTACGATGGCCTCCGCTGCCAGTTCATTTAGTATGCGCCTGGCATAATCCAGGTGCATCTGGAGTTCTAACAGTTTAGCTAGTCTGGTGTTCATTCTCTAGTCTTGATCAAACAACAAGGGTAGCTAGACTGCCGAGCGATTTCAATTTATACAAAAAGCGCGGACGTGAAGGAAAACTTCCCCAAGACCAAAACTTATATTACCTAGATCATGACCAAACAACGCGCGGACCTAAAAGAAACACTCACTCACTTTTTTTACTACCCATTACTAATTTATAAATTTTCATTAAAGAAATAATATACTATCCATATACGTAAAGCACAAATCAAACCCAAATCTACTATTCCCACACTTCAAACAACAAAGAACATTATCATAATCTACTATCCACACAAACGTACTTGAGCGCTTACAATCACACACACACTTTCTAAGCAAGATAAATAATTCATGTGCTTATACACTCACTTCTATTTTTAACTTATTATAGGCAATCGATTGTTATTTCTTTTCTATAGGTTTGGGGTAGCCCTGAAAAGGGCTGTTTTTTTTTGTTTGCTATGGCAATCTTTTTTAGGTTCTAAGTTTGCTGCCTCCTTTGACGATAGGCTTTCTCCCAGGATAAGGTCTGCATCTTCGGAAAGAGAAGAAGAACTCTTTGGTATCGATACGACAGTCGACAAAGCCTCTGTCAGGTTCAGGTTGCTGTCGCTGCTGCTGCTGTTGTTGCTGTTGCTGCTCTCTCTCTCTCTGCTGTTTCTGAAGTCTGTACTTCTCTGTCCATTCTTCTTTATCCCTGTTAATTTCTTCTCTGAAGAGCTCTTCTATCAGGTCTTCAGTGACTTTTAACATTCTCACATTTTCTATCTCTTCTGGCTTCGGTATCAGACTGTGTCTGACCCTATGCAAATTCACGTAGGCTTCGTTTAGTTTAGCTAGTCTGGAGCACATCTTCGTAGGAGGATGAGTCGATAATGGATGGTTAGACTGGAGACTTCCCCCTGTTTCTAAAGTCAAAGCGCGGACGTGAAGGAAAACATCCCTACACGGTTTTCGAGTCGGAACGTTCAATGAGTCTCACGAGAGAGATAGTAAGAAGTCAAAGAGCATGAATCAAGATTCCTATAGCAAAACAAAAGACAAAGCCATTTTTTCTTCAAAACACAACATTTTTTATTCAAAATTACTTAACACTAACAAACAACTATATCATTTTTAACAATAACCATTTAATATAACATAAAACATTTTTTCAAATCACAAACATTTTTTTTCAACCTACACATTATATTGGACAGGGCTGACAACGTTGTGAATGAAATTGTGATTTCCACTGTTGGAAGTCATTAGGCCATTGATGGACACTACGTGTCCTAGCTTGAGACAAAAGATAAGCATAATGGTCACAAAACAATCGATCTACTTTCACATCGTTTCTAGCAGAAGAACCAGGATTAAAATGAGTCACTAAATGTTCTAAGGAATAGCCCAGACTGCGATGATGCAGAAAATACACATAATATTGTCCACACACCAAGGAATCTGTGCCTTGTAATTTCACATTTTTGAATCGTGTGGTCTGAGCATTTCTTCTCATAAAGTCAATGATATCGTCTTCCAAAGGTGGCAATCCATAGGAATCGAAATATTCCACACATCCTTCTTGAGGAAAGTAGACGGCTACCCAGTGGGTTCCTGGGAGATGACTGTCGTCCGTGTTGATGACATAAGCTTGATGGTCTTGAGGTTTGCGATGAGGGAGTTCATCTTTAGCACAGACGACAGGATTCCAAGAAGCAGTGTACAAACTGTGGTTCAAAAGATAATCAAGTTCCCAGGTATCCATTTATTTGTGTGGTTTTTTCTTCTTCTTCTTCTTCTTCTTCTTCTTCTTCACAGGTAATGATAAGTGATCAATTCGATCCTGACTTTTTGCTTGAAAATGTCTGACAAGTAAAAGGCGTATAGCTCCGACTTCTTACTCTGGTCAAGGAGAGGTTCGATGCGACGGCACTCCAGAGACGTTAATGGAGGAGAAGAATGTTTATCCAAGCTTTTTTACCACTCATTCAACACGAATTCTATCTCGATGACACCCAAAGCTTTGTCCAGATACTCGTCCAACTTTTCTTCTTGACTTAACATCAGACATGTGTCGTGTTGAATTTGACTGGGATGATCGTTGTGACATCCATAGCAGTCTTCCTTAATCAATTCTTTCATTTTATCTGCCAGGACTGTAGTAAAACAGGAGACTAAATGGGCTTCTTGTTCTGGCCATCTCGACTTCATCATGATAACTTCTTCGTCTTGGGATTCTTCTTCTTCTTCCACAGTCTCCTCACATTCCATGTCCAAAGTTTCTCCACTAGGTAAAGAGGGATAACAGTCTTTCATGGCTTCTAATAATCTAGAATGACCTCTCTCAAACTGTTGATTTATATCGTATTGTCAAATTCTGCATACAGGATGACGTTCACCGTGTGGGGTAGAGCATTAGCAAACTGAAGTTCAACTCGAATCTGGCCAGATTTTATAGGGTGGAAATGTCCCTCGTCGCTGCCTTGGTCTGGAGTGAAATCAAAAGCCCACAAAGTGTAGCCTTGTGCATAATCCTCGTACGTAATGCCATGACTGGTGTTGGTTCCCAACTGGCCGGTAGCTTCGTACAAGGACAAGTACGATCTCAAGTAATTCTTCTTGTCAAAGTTAGGTTCGAAAGGTCTGGTACACAAGGTCTTGCCATCGCGACTGAGTTCAATATTCGACACGTTGTAGTGATGAAATTTGAAAGGATTTTCACTCTGGTATCCATTGAAGGCTGTATTGCTCACGATACCAAGTATTAAACGTTTGGGTAACTGACCTTGGAACAGATGATCTTCGATCATGGATCGCTGTCCGTTGGGAATAGTGAAGGTTTTCACTTCCACGCGGTGTATTGGATACTTGGCGGTCGTTCTGCTCAACGTCTGTGTGATGTCGTTTCCCACTTTAGGTAACACTTCCACGCGTCGTACGTAGAGTTTGGCTTCCTCGATTTAGTCTCAGGCGAATATCCACCCCATTTAGTATGTACTTTTCTTCTAACCACATGTCCAAATACAAACGATCCATCAGTTCTAAACTCTTGTTGTCTGTGATTGTGTTTCGTCGTTCTATAAATCCCTTATTGTAGTCTTTCTTTGTATCCACTTCGGGGTTGTTAAATTGACCTGGTGTGTCAGGTTCCATGCCACGCAAGCATCCAGATGAGTGTTCTTGGCGTCTATTCCGTACGTCAAGAGATTTTCCAGGTAGGCACGATAAGGGTAAGTATCCATACTGCTACTGATCAGTTTGTTATTCAAGTACAAATTCAATGAGTTGAACAAGGAATGAATAAAATTGTTTACGGGAGCTACTGGCTCAGTGTCTATAGTATTTCCATCCTTATTCTCAACTTTGACTTTCAAGCAGAAGTAACTGCTATTCAGATCTATGTAATCTTCGGGCTGACCTTTGATTTCAAACTCAAGGGGATTTGATCCTGAGTCCTTGACAGAGGAAACGGGGTGAAATTCCATCCATTGGGATTCTTGCATCGTCATCATAGTGGGTGGCATGGCAAACAGATCCAGTTCCGACTTGGAACAAGCGCAAGATTCTCGGTGCATCATTTTTTCTGTTTCTCAATAATTTAAAAATCGAAAACGTCTAAGTCTTGAACGGTTCTTCTTTTCTTTGTCTTTCTAGCTTTAGAAGTGTAAAGTCTGGTGAAAGGGTGTTTTCTTCGTCGTCTCTTTCTGCCTTGTCCTTGCTGAATGCCTGACTCAGTAGCGTGCAGGGCATTTATAGGTGTTTCTCGTCGGCCCAAACGGTCTTTACCCGTTTGCAGCAAGACATTTTTGCTTGCCCTCAAGAAGGCTTCTTTTGGGTTTTGTTTGTCGATGATGACATTTTGGAGAAATTCTTTGCCTTGTGTCAGTGCCGCATCTTTCAAGGCGTGCAATACGCGTGTCACCGTCGGTTTCAACACCGGAGCCACCGAACGAAAGGCCAATTTCAGCATATCTCCTAAACCGTGTCCTCGCTGTCGAGCAACGCCTCGGTGCACTGGATACATGACTTACAACTCGTGAGAGAACCGTTTTCGAAAATGGAGTTTCACCGTAACTTTCCATTTGGTGAATGAAATATTTTGTCCCAGATCTTCTTTTATAGCAATGTTGACCGTGTCCAAATACGACTTACTGACCGGCAAATAGTGAGGATGTACAAATTCGCGGTGAACGTAATAGGTGTTTCCATCTTCCTGGTCATTGGTTGTGGTACTATCCACTTTGAAAGGAATGACACGCAGTAACGGTACGGAGGTGTGTCCCACCACGTTATACTCCACCACATCGGTGTACACAAAGATCAAATTCAGTCCTTGGTTCAGTTCTACAGGGAATCGAAAAAAATTGTAAAACTCCGTATTGCTGTTGATTTAAAATTTGGTTTAAAATTTGGAGCCATTTTTGTGTCTCCACCTAAAATATCAAACAAGTCACGATTAAAACTGATGGACAACGTTTGGGTATCCTGAAATTTCATCAGTAAGCGACGAGCCACTTTATGGTACTACAGGGTGACATTTCTTTTTCATTTTGTTCAGGGCCTTGCCAAAGGCTAACTCGAACCTGTAAGCAATGGTATCCACCAAATGTTCGCCACTAAAATAAAACCCTGACGGAATTTTCAAGGTGTAGATACTGAAGGGTTGATTGTTGGTTGTTCTTACGTCACCTGAAAACCCGATTTCCTTCATGGTTTGTTGCAATTGTTCGTTCATGATTTCGACCTCAAAAGTGTTTTGCTTTTCAATGATGTTTTGGATTTGTGTAGGGGGAATCATTTCCACTAAAGCCACTTCCCAATGGGCTTCGTGATCTAATTGGAAGGTCTGAGGTAATTTGACCGTGTAACAGCACAACGTGTTGTTGGGAAACACCTCCATGGAACTGTCACTGGGTAAGGTTAAGTAAAATTGGTTAGTGTGGCTCATAATTCCAGAGTTCTGTGGCTGTCCGAGGCGTTACTGGACATCAGAGGCGTGTCTCCGCCCAAAATAGGGTTGTTGTTGTTGTTGTTGTTGTTGGAGTGGTGACTGGCACTGGCACTGGACACAAGGTTCCCGCTGTTCCCGTTGGAAGAGAATTTCAGGGAGGGATTGGGAAGCAGGTAACCGATGCAACTGCTCAATAAAATGGTCCACAGTTGTTTGTCTCCTTGTTGCAAACTCAAATTGGCGATGGCTGCCCCGATGACACAATACACCACGAAGATTGGCAGAAAAAGACGATTTGCGTTTTAGGTACACGTTCTCCACACCGCACCCACAAGGGTTGTTTTTGTAAATCTTGCAGAGAAGAACTGGGTGAAGGAGTGGTCGCCGTAGCTGCATCTGTGTGAAAGGGCATGATGGTCACTTCTTTTTATAGTCGATGACTTGCGAAGCGTCGATCCAAGAATCAAAACTGGGTGGATATCCTTTCCAACGTACTTTGACTTCTTTGACACGTCGTTTGCCTACTTTGCGGGTTCTCCGTTCGAGAATGCTTTCGATGTCGTATACGTCGTCTTCTTTTTGGTTGACACGTTGTAACTCGGGCAAATAAAATGTTCCTCTGAGCACTTCTCCGTTCATGTCTTCCAATTTATAGACGGCAGGATGACGGCCATGCACTCGTTCAGTGACACGAAACAATTCGGTAGTCCAGTTGGGTAAGTAACCTTTGTCGAAAGTGCGTTTGGTTTTGCCAATGCGCACCCAATCTCCTACGGCCAACACTCCACATTTTTTGGGGACAGCCCCCGTCTGGGACGTACCAAACAGGCGCTCAAACACCAGCACTTCGTTGTCGGGAGTCACCTCTTGCGGGGCACGTCCGATGCTTTTATGGTAAGATTGGTTGTACCCTTGCACCAGGTGCGGTAAGATGTCGATGTACTTCAGAGTGTGGTGATGCGTAAAATATTTCCACATGCGTTCTTTCAAAGTGCGTTGAAAACGTTCCACGATGCTGGCTTTGGTTTCAGGATTCTCGGTGGTAAAAAAATGAATGTCACGTTTCTTTAATTCTTTTTGGAAAGCTTGGTTCAGAAATTCGGTACCTTTGTCCGTTTGCCATCGAAGAGGGTGACGACCGCTCTGTTTCAACACTCGTTGCAGGGCTCGCACTAACTCGATTTGGAAGTCAAGGGCACGACCCAGGCAAATTTGGAAAAGACGTCGATGACACAAAACAAATATTTGTAGCCACGATTGTAGCTGGCCAAATGAGAGACATCGGCTAAATCGGCTTGCCATTGATGATCGATGCCTTCCACTCGGGTGCGACTTCTGGAAAAGTTGCGTCGAATCGGTTTGTATAAAGTGTAGGTAGCTTGTTCTTGTAACCATCGTTGCACTTGAGGTAAACGGAGACTTTTCAGTCGAGTTTTGGCAGCACGATACAATTTTTGAACTCCTGCGTAACCTGCAGGATGGAAGGAATCGTAGTAAATGCTGGCTAACACCTTCTCCATTTTTTTGTTTCTTAATAAGGCACCCACTCTTCGGTGATGCTGCTTTGGGTGGGACGAAAGAGTGGTTTGGAAACGGATTTACGTGTGCGATGGGCTACGGGAGTAGAAGTGAAAGGTAGTGGTGGAGGTGGCAATGGAATGGCTTTGGTCTTCTTTTCTTTTTTCACTTCTGGTTCCCCTTCTTTCTTTTTCACTTCTGTCGAAGGAGGAGTGGACATCATCTTTTTAACCCAAGCTTTCATTTATTCTCGTTGTGGTTTGGGGGACGGGGTCAACATGGATGCTGCAATCTTACTTGACATGGGAGCTGCTGACTGTGTTTGAAACACTTCTCGTATCTCTTCTTCCTCAGGCCTTCGTGGGGTAGCGTCTCTGGGGACCCCTGGGGATGGTAGTAGTGGTGGTGGTAGTGATGATGGTGCTGGACTTTTCATCAAGGTCTTATAATCTTTCAGAGTGGGTAGAGCTGTTTCGTCTAAAGCTTTCTGGTGAAGGAGTTGCAGTCGTTGCAAGAGTTGACCGTACTTTTGCGATTTTTCTGTTTCGGACAAATCTTGGCGATCTATCAAGGACTGCAATTCGTGTTGTAACTGGGACATCGCAGTCAAATTGGGATTGGGAGATAAATGCGGGGTGCGTTGTTCTTGCCAACGATGGTATTCCATCCATCGTTTGTAAGGCACTAAAGCTAGTTTTCGTCCTTCCATGGGATGCAGGGGTCAATTCTGAGATCTTGGGACTTCAGAGGTCTTTTTTATCTTGCTCCCACCAGTCCTCCCAACATGGTTCCCAAGACTCCTTTCAGCAATGGGCCTAACAAGAGGGGTAAAATTCCTCCACGTTGGACCAACTTCTTCTTTTGACGAATGGGAATTTTCTTTTGAACCATTTGGCGAAGAACGTGACGATGTTTGCCTAAGCATTGTTTCTGGTGTTTGGTCAAAGGGATCAAGCTTTTCAAGACGTTCAAACAACATTCGCACACGGTATCGATGACCTCTTTGGAGGCCGTTTGAATGAGTTTTTTCGCAGGGGTGGAGAAGCTTTGGACAGGACAGATGACATATCCCCATGTTTGACTAAAAGTGGAGGCAGTCCTTTCCTTTTCTTTCCTTGGGATTTAGAAGAGGAATTTTTTTGGAGGGTGACATCTTTGTTTGTGGGTTCCGGGACATTCACCAAACATACACTAACGTCGATGACTTAACACACGCCCTTTTATCTTTCTTTGGGACTATCGCTTTGTCATAAAGGTGACAATGTTTTTTCCAAAATCGCCAAGGAATCCTCCCCTTTTTTGACGCCTCTTTTTCTTTAAACGACTGTATCTTTTCTTAGGGTAACGTCGATGCTTGGCTAAACGCTTTGTCAGATGACGAGTCTGCCTTTGTCTTCTTCTTTTTTGACGATAGTCACGGTGTGCACTTCTTGGAGATGACATCTTTTGGAAGTTCAATGATACCCCTACTTGGTTGCAGGCCTTTTTTATACTGGAACGCGTCGCCACTGATTGTCTTTACGGCGTATCAACTTGAGGACGGACATGACACGTCGTGCAGGGGTACGCAACGGACTAGATCTAGACAGTTCTTGCTTGGACAAATACAGTAAACTTTGTAACATGCCCGATCTTTCTTGGACTTTGATTTTGGGAGCAGGTACTTTGTGAGCATCGGCCACTGCCGCTAAATTGGAGGGTCCTGCCACTGGGGAAGTTCTTGGGGTCATCAACGGAGAAGTTCTTGGTGTGATCAACGTCTCCAAGTACTTTTCATTTCCTGGTGTCATCAACGGAGAAGTGAATGAACCTGAGGCTACCGGAGACTCGGTCACTGCCGTTGCAGGTCGTGGTTTGCGAGTGTAAGGTTGGGTCCTGGCCGAAGTCCCTCTCTTGCGACTAATTTTTTGTGGGCTTTTCTTTTTCTAGGGACTTTTTCTCTGCTTCTTTTTCTGGGGACTTTTCTTTTTCCGGGGTGGTGACTGGTAAGAGGAGGGTCCCGCCACTGGACAAGTTCTTGGAGACACGGGTCTCCATGGGGACCTGGTCTTGACACCGTGGCTCTTTTTCATCTTCTTAGAGCTTCGTTTGACTTCTTTTTTCTTGGGGAGAACTTTGGGAGCATTAGGATCCTATCCTAAGAGAGAGCGAATGATGACACCTCCTAGAGTACCGCTCCCTCCAGGTTTCAAAATGATTTGTTTTTTGGTCTGAGTGTCGATGCGGAGATCGGCCAGTTGGGTCAAAGCGACTTTGTTTCGATCAAAAAAGCGTTTGGTTTAATGGGGAATCTGAATGATCCCTTGTAGTAATTGACGTGCTGTCACCGTGAACCATCGTAAGACTTCTTTGAGACTAGCTTCTAAGACACGAACTCGTATTTGTGGATTTTTTTCTCGACTGATGCCATACAAGGCACGAATCAATTTGATGGGAAGATGCGACTGAAGGGACGTCATGTTCAAGCTGTGTGAGACAGACGAAAAGTATTTGAGGTTTTTATAGATTTTTTGTAGGGGTTAAGTCGAGGACGGAGACGTGTACAGGACAGGTCCTCCGTCTTGACACCAGTGGTGAAACAATTGGGTACGAAATCGCAAATCATCAGGGGTCGTAGGTTTCAAATCGACGAGTAAATAAGCGTGTGGAGTTTGAGTGGCATCGTCGTACGCCTGAGTCAGCCAAGGCGTTCCTAACTGTTTGGCTAAGACTTGCACTTGCAATTTATCTCGAGGGCTTTTAAACAAGACCACATAATGCGCATTGAGACTGATGGTGCGATGGGCTTTACTTTGTTGAAACAAATTTTGAGTGATGTAAATGACAATGGCATTACGATGATGCCCTTTGCGTGTAAACCACAGTTTAATTTCTTCTTCGTCTTCTCCTAACATGTCGTCGAAAATGACCAAATGGGTTTGACTTGAGTCAGAGACGATTCCGTCGTCTTCTTTAGGAATGCCTTCCACAAACACGATGGAATCGCCTTGACTTTCTCGCAAGAGGCTGTATGCCGATTGCCACACGATGCGTTGAGGTGGTCGATCGATCAAATGCTGTTTATGTTCGATCAAACGTTTGACAAATTCGGTTTTGCCTGAACCGCTAGGTCCAGCAATGAGCATGTTAAAGGGATGGCGAAGATACAAAGCCTCCTAACTGGCACGATCTAAGTGTTCGTCGATGACTTTGACAGTGGAGTAAGAGGGAACAGAGACAGCAGAGATAGCCATAGTGTTAGGAATGTCACTTGTGACACGAAAACAGACAAGACAAGAGTGTTTATACTTTTTTCAGGACACGTTTATTGAATGTTTTCAACATGAACACGAAAGACAAAAATACATAAAAACCAAAGGCTTCAGTACAACGATAAAAGGCACATGAAAACCATCAACGTGGAATAGAAACAAGTTTCTGTACAACATGTTTTGGGTAATGTTCTGACCAGTTCTATAGGGGGTAAGGTCACACAAGTGTCCTCCCGAAAGAGTCTTTCAAGCATGTCCACGACAGACCTGTCCTGGGTGACGGGTTCTTCTGGCACTGTCACTAACACAGGTTGAAAAGTGACTTTTTTCTTTGGACGTTGAAAGGAAGGATCACAGCTCTCGTGCATACTGGGCCACTTCTTGGGTCCAAGCCTCAAAACCCCCTTTTTTCCAAGCACGTACATGTGTCCAATGGGGGTGTAAGTCACAAGCTACACACACATCGTCATACACGTCTTCGGTAGCTAAAAGTTGACGAATCTTTTTTTCCCGTAGAGGTCGAGAAGTATCCAGATGAAAACGCAAGGCTTTGAGCAAAAGGAGTCTTTCGTGACCATTTAAGGCCATTTGGGTGGTAAGTACTGTTCGTAAAGAGTCCACAAGGAATCGGCTGGTAAACGAAATCCCAGAAAACAAGTTGCTAAGACACACACTATGCGTCGTCCCAAATTGATTGGATACAGTTCGTGTAATAATTGATGGTAATGATCCACGGTTTGAATATGGTCATTGAGTTCCTTCCACGGAATCTGTTCAATCACTTGTGACATAAGCCGTGGCATGGGTTCCTGATTTTATAGTCTCTTTATTTCGGAAGCAATAAAGGTACTTTCCAACAAGAGATCTTCGTTCTCCAGTTGGGAATCTAAATCTTGCATACTGTAACCTACACTTCAGAGTTCGTTTAGAAGTTTCCTCTTCCGCTAAGCAGATTCCACGTAAAATATGTTGGTAATCCTTTAACTCGTTTTCCTCAATGCGTTGCTCTAGGTGAATCTCGAAGTAACCAAAATGATGAACATTTCGTTCATTCACTAACTCAAAGTGTTAAACAAAGTCTGACCACTGAAACAATTTCTGACGAATCAGTCCTCTTATACCATTCAGGTACCAGTGGTTAAACATCTGGTGACGTAACGGATGCAATTGTTCTTTACGTTTGACTATTTTGACCAGCTCTCGGTAAATGCGTTCTCTCAACTCCACAGGCAAAGCACGAATGTTCTCTTGTAAAGTATCCATGAATAGGTCATGCTAAATCCTCTTTCTGACACAAGAAATGTACCGTTTGCACAGACATGGTTTTAATTCATTGTCGAATCTAAATCGCTTAATCACTAATTTACACATTACAATTCGTTCAGAAGTTTCCTCTTTCACTAAGTTGACATTGTGTAAAAGATGATCGTAATTCGTTAACTCTTCCTCTGGAATTCGATGCAATAAGTTTACAATGTAGTACATAGAATCATCAATAGCAAACCAATCCTTTTTTAAACCAGTCGGTCGTTGATCAATGTCTGTCCAATGGAACACTTTCAATTGAATCAGTCCTTGTATAGCATTCAGGTACCAGTGGTTCAAACACCGGTGATGTAACGGATGCAATTGTTCTTTACGTTTCACTTGTATTTTGACCAACTCTCGGTTAATGCGTTCTCTTAACTCCACAGGCAAAGCACGAATGTTCTCTAGCAAAGCATCCATGAATAGGTCAGTCAGTACAATTCACAATCTTCTCCAAAAGCAAAAGTATTCCACATAGTGAGTAATTTCTGAACCCTGCCATTCAGGGTAACGTCCAAGAATCTCATTGAACTCTTTTGATGTAAACGGTCTAGAGTGATATAATAGGATGAATGCACACTTGACCCAGAGAAATCTAACACACTGATTGACTTTTTTCACTTTCCTCTTGTGAATTTCTCGGCGCAAAAGTTCTACAGTTACCCATTGAGATTTCACTCTGGCAAGTCCCTGCCAAACTTCCTTGTAAATCTTCACTTGCAGTTCTTTAGGTAATGATTCAATATCGTTTTTGAAATGAAGTTTAAATACTGGTCTCGGTGATGTCCAACATTTGATTCCTAACCAATCTGGTTTCTTCTTCTTCTTCTTCAACGACATGGTAAGTTCCTTCAATGTCTCGGTCCCACTAAGGGTAAGTAATGACAATTCGGTGACCATCGAGCATGTTCTAGGTAGGCCGAATCTTGCGGTTCCCAGTGGTGAAGTGACACACCGCAACTGAAGCACTTGACTTTATCCCCTTCGCCCAAGTAGAAAAATCCGGCTCTGGCTAATTCTTCGGGGGTCGGTCCTCCCAGATACTTAGGCCATTTTCCTTTGAACAATTGAAGACGATTTTCAAAGTCACAATATTCCGACAAACGTACAGGGAACGAATATTCGTTTTTCACAGGTCCGTTTCGATGAGGGTAGGGTGACATGGACAGGAGTTTGCTCAGGGCTGGATGACATCCGTAGCGGGGTAGACGTGAAGGTGGACATTCACCTTTAAAACGAAACCCAGTAAAGTGTCCAAGAAGACGAGCGGCATCGCTTTCGCATCCCACAGGTTTGACACGCACAGTATCACTTTCCATGATAGGGGTAGTGAGAACAAAGTTCCCATGATGCTTTACGGCATCGCTAAGGTCACAACGTACAGCATCGTTCCCATCGCAAGGCTCACAATCGCATTCTACTTCAGAGGCCCCAAACTTGAATTGTGCCTGTCTGAACTTGTTTTGTGTTTCTCTGAAAGTATTCATCTTGTTCGCTTGGTCTTGATAGTCACAATGAACTATCGATCTTGCCTAGGGTTCCTTTTTATATACAGACCAATACCGACGTGTCCATACGGTAAGGTGAAATGATTGGGAAGTCGCACTCGCTTCTGGTACACGATTTGATAGACTTTTTCCAAGGGTCGACTGACGATGTGGTGAGTGGGTAAACGTACAATCTTGTTGGGCTGATAGGTGGTCACTTTAAAGTGTTCATCTTCTCTAGACTGCAAGGCTTCTTTCAATACGCCAAAGTTCACCACTCGACTGGTACGATAATTCAGAGTCAATCCTTTCACTTTACACTTCGTGTGCACTTCTCCTTGTTTGTCCCGGTATTCGTAGCCGTAATTTTTAGGACCGCCACTCGCAAAACTTAGAATCGTGTCGTCGGAGTGTTCGTCTGTCCAGGCTCCTAAACGGTCTCCTTCGATGTCAGGGTGCTGTTGACTCGGGTGATGGATGTAAATGCAACTGTCCGTTTCAAAGTACAGGACACGTTCCCCTAACAGTTCTAAAGCTTCGTACAATTTTAAGCGAGCATGAGCTGTCACGTAAGCCACAATGATGACATTTCCAAAGGGGTCGTCTTGTACAAAGTCCAGATCTTCTTCGTAATTGACCAAGATCAAATCCTCGCGAACGACGTCCACGTGTTTCATGAATTTGGTTTTGTCGTGAATCATCTGAAAGTAGCGGGAAGGTTCTGTCAAATACTCCGTCTTGGGTAAACACGGTCGTTGTGCCATTTTACCCCACAAGCAATTTAACATCACTTTGGCAAACGATCGCCTGCCTTCGTTTTTCTCGATGTGATCTAAAGTAATGCCTTCTTGTGCCCAGTATTTCTCTTTGAATGTCTTTTGGTCTTCGGGAGTGTGACACCAGGACGGATAGCCACTGGCTTCTTGCTTCAGTTTCAAAAGGCATCCACGTAGTCTGCGAAAATGCCTTTCTGCGTGGGGTCACCCTTGTGGTATTGCTGTGTCTTGGGAAAGTGGAAAATTTCGTACACTTCTAACAGTTGTTATCCCATGTCCAAACCTTTGAATAATGCTACGCTGACCCACGTCCCCGTCAAGGCCCGTTCTTCCTCGGTGTGATGACAAGGCTCATCTTGGTTGCACGTACGACACAAAGGAAACATCAGTTTGTCTTGGCAATGGTGAGGTAACACGGGATGGTACAAGTCCGTGGGAGGCAAAACTTTACATTTGATCAAGCCTTCGTATTGTCGAATGTTTTTCGGGTCGATGTGTTCCGTTAGCAATTGTGGGTGCCCTGCAGGAAAGCGACAATATTTGCACACGTAGGGATACAGCGAACACACGTCCAGGTATTTGATTTCTTCTCCTTTCTCTTCGTCAGCTTGGTACAGCAAACAGGTGGCATTGGTCCTTCCTCCGTACAAACTATCCCTCGGGTTCAGCGGGTCCATGAACTGGTAACTTTCCACGATGCGTTTAAACTCGGGATCGGTTTTCAAACGGTGATCGTACTCGTGTTCCCACATTTCCACCACTTGGTATCCTTCCTTTTCTAACTTTAGGCGTCGCTGACAAGTGGCCTGGTACAAGTCTTCCATGGTTCGCTTTAAAAACTGATGTTTAGTGCCACGATCAGGGTAACAGACGGGGCATCCGTGAAATAAGCAACCGTTAAACTCGTACACGATCTTGGGGTTTTCTAAGTCTCGGCCATCGACCGAATGCGTTCTAATGGTCTTTTCGCCCCCTCCGTTGCGGGCATGCTGAATCCATTTGTCTTCCTTGTCGCACAAGTAATGTAACTAGCGTGGGGCTTTGACCGAGTATTGACGTTTGACATAGTTGGTCGATTGAGGACTGATGACAGTCACGGTGTTCTCAGGCATGAATCGTTGCCATGACACAAAGGAACACGCTTTGGCAATGGTGCAAGTTTCTTTCAAAGGATCGACCCCTCTGTGTTCCATGAACAGTTCTCGAAATTTTCCACAGCATCGCCGTAAAATGTCCACGTCGGAACGACAATACTTTAACATTTCTTCCTGAAAGTCGAAAGGGTCGGAGGTATGGACCTGGTACCAAGCGTAGAAGGCTTCTCGTTGTTCGGTACACAAGTAGTCGGGGTCGTAATAGTGAGCCTCAGTC
Source organism: Sinohyriopsis cumingii (assembly GCA_028554795.2). Classification (NCBI taxonomy): domain Eukaryota; kingdom Metazoa; phylum Mollusca; class Bivalvia; order Unionida; family Unionidae; genus Sinohyriopsis; species Sinohyriopsis cumingii. The sequence goes on along the minus strand of CM068838.1, from coordinate 73,351,839 downwards.
AAATGGGGTAAAACGGCATGTTGATTGGCTTCCGTATTGAAAAAGCGAGGAAAGTACCCTTTAGCCATTTCTGTCATTCCAAACGTTTTAGGCATTCGACTCAAAGGCATGGCCAAGTAACTCATCGAATCTTTAAACTGCACTTGTCCCACTTGAATGAAAATGATTTTGGCTCCGTTCAAAGTCACTTTAGGACGCTCGGTACCATGTTCTGTATAGTATCTCAAAAGAAACTGTCCATCTTATCCCGAGAAATTGTGAGCCATCACCGTGGCATGACGATGACAATCTCCGTAACGTTCGATGTCCTCTTGGCTCCACGTTTTGTCGATGGGGTCTAAGACCCATAGGGCGAAATCGGCTAGCGTGTTCGGTCCCGGAAAGATTTTTTCACGCCCTCCAGGAATCTTACTGCAGTGAGGGCAATGACTGAAAATAGGTTCTTGAATGCACTTCTCGCACGCTCGATGAGCTACGCAGAAATTAGGAATGTGAATGCCGGTCTCTTGCATGCATTCAAAATCGAAAAAGATGAAATTGCCTTTCTTCTTGTGACCGTCCTCTTTCTCTGGTTGGGGTTGGTATTTTTGCACGTAGCATTGATGTTCCAAGTCCACGATGTGGTGACAAATGTGACATTTTGTCTTTCCTCGACATATGTGTGCCTTGGTATTATTGGTACATAGGCCTTGTCCACAATCTCAGCAGTTGACAAGCACATTTCTGTTGTGAACCTTGCGTCTTCAGATGTTGTTGGTAACAGGCAGGGCTGACAAACGTGCGCAGACAAGTAGAGCAATGCACTCGTTCTTGTCCTTCGTTCAGACTGGGTTGAGAGGCCAAACATCCTGAGCATTTCGAGCCACAATACTTGTATTGCTCTCGATTGTTATAGCCATAGTCACATTTCTCACAGTAATAACTGTATCCCAGGAATGCCATGATACTGGTAATGGTATCGAAATGTTCATCGTGATGATAGAGGTGAATGTATTTTCCATCCTTAAAGTCTTTCCCTCGAAACAACAGAGGCCCGCGCACTTCTTGAGGGTGCACTTTCAAGCTGTAGCGTGGAGCTAGGACATCTTGCAATTTTTGCATTTCAGGAATGCCACAGGGTTTGTCGTTTGGGCAAGCCGGCTTGTTGGAACAGAAGTTCTGCTTCGTTTCGTTGTTTGGCTCGGTCCGATTGGCGAATAGTTTTCCAGGCTCTTTTCCATTCTACCGTGTCGTTTTTATTGACATAGGTTTGTCCCACCACGATAACCCTGGCTAAACACATCTGGTCTTAAGAATTGTGAATTTGGACGAGGCTCTTTTGGGTGCTGCGAAGACCGTTCACCAATAACACCTTATTGCGTTGTCCGGTCCCTTGAGGGGGACAGACGTGGGTCATGCCCAGTGTGGCTTTTCCATTGGTGATGTCAAACTGGTCATTAGATTGTTGCACGTGTTGAATCTTGTCCATGACTTTGGAAGCAGTCAATTCTGCAGGGCTGCTAAACTCGATCCAAACAGGGGATTTCAAACCGTCGTGTTGTATGGAAAGTCTCAAGCGATTGTCTTCTTTGGGTTGACATTGTCGCTTGAGTGTGGTGAGCAAAGAATCCCACATCTCAGTGATGAACCCTTCTGCTTTCTCTAACGGTATGTCGGACTTGAAATCTTTAAACTTCACGGTGTATTTGTAAGCCGTGGTTCTAAATTTTCTAGAGGGACGCTTTTCCGTCTCTTGAATGGAATAGTATCTTTCAGGGTTAACTAAGGGTGGTGAACTTTGTTTAGAGGAAAACTCTCTGGGTTTGGATTCTGATTCACTGATGTCCTCTTCAAAATCACTGGCATGAATCTGTGCCAAGACTTCAGCCCTGGTACAAGGCGATAGATCACGTTTCTGCCTCTTACTTTCTTCTTCTTTGTTCTTGGATGAATTGGATCGTTTCATCTTGATAGCAAAAAGTCAAATGACTAAAGTTTAAACACCATGGGTTACTTTATAGTCATGGCAGACCAGCTTATATAAAGGGTATGTGTCTTGTTCTTTCACTATTCATTTCACTCTCAAACCGAGCACAACGATGGAAGAGACTACACAGATCGAACGTTTCATCAGAGCTTTGCGAGGGGTCATCCGAAAATTCTCTTCAGACCAGCCGAGGGACTACTCACCCTCCTATCGAGATAAAGTCAAGATACTTGCTATATCTGTCATAAGAAAGGGCATTGGTCTTCAGAGTGTCCAGGCCGTCAAAAAAGCAAAACAGGGGTAAAAAGAGACAAAAGTCAAGATACCTGTTATCATTGTCAAGAAAAAGGACACTGGTCTCCAGATTGCCCTAAGAAACAAGAGGGGCAAGAAGAAGAAGAGAAAAGTGATAGAGAGGAAGAAGAGGCAGAAAGCAGACAGGTGAAGAAAAAGAAACAGGAGAAGAAAAGTAGAAGGGAAGAAAGTGAGGAGGAAGAGGAGGGAAAGACTGTGAAGAAATTGAAAAAACAGAGAGAGTGAACAATAAGACAGAAGAAGTCTATGAACTTTTTAAAGTGCTATGTTGTGAATTGTGAATTGGATTGTAAATATTTATAAAAGAATAAATGAGATATAAAGGTAAGTGCCTTTGGGTTTTGATTTTAAAATAAGAAGCTATAGTCACGCACTCATACACAGACACGTACTATAGGGGTAAAATGGATTTTTTGAGTTATTGACAATTGAAAGTCGATCTCTTTTCGAGAGACATGGGTGGCCCTGAAAAGGGCCTTTGGGGTAGGGGTGAGTTTAAGCAATCAACTTTAACTGTCTTAAGCCGTTGCCACGGCCAAGGCCTACTTCTGGACTGCGTAATGTTGATGATGATGATGTGGTTGAAATAACAAAGAGTGGTACGGTAGGCTTAGTCACAGGGTTGGAGTGTTTAGCTCGGGTAGGTCGTATTCTCTTCGGTCGTAATAAAGAAGTCTGATACATTTGTTTCAGACTTCTTAACTCTGCTAAAATGTCTAATAGTACCTTGACCGTTTGACTTTCACACCCTTGTTTGCTGCTGCTGCTGCTTCTTCTTCTTGTTTTTTTTCTTACCTCTTCTTCTTGCTGCTGTTGATGTAGGAGAAAATCTTGTTCTGCTTCCTTTTGCTGTTGTATAAATTTCTCCAATTCTTCTTTCTGTCTCTGTCTAAAATTCTCCACGTGCAGTAATGTGATGTGATTTTGATTTTTAACGTAGCGTTAACAATTTTTCAGTCATATCGCTACGATCTCTGCAATGTGGCAGTTTATAGTGATGTCTAGCACTGGGGCATCATGCCGCAGACATGTAGCATGATGTCCCACCCAGTCACATTATCCTGACACCAGGCCGACCAGTCCTAACACTAACCTCTTAATGCTGAACGCCAAGCGAGGCAGCTGTTAGTACCATTTTTTAAGTCTCTGGTATGACTCGGCCGGGGATCGAACCCACGACCTTCCGCATCCGAGGCGGACGCTCTAACCGTGAGGTAATGAAGGAGAAGGTGACGAAGGTTCCGGAACAAATTCTTGCGAGGTAAAAAAATCCACAAAATCCCAATTCACCTCTTCTGAAAGTAAGTCCGGGTTCCCTTGGGTAGTCTCCATGGCTGGTGCACCCCAATTTATCGTTTTCTGAGTTTCCGTCATATTGAAAAACTGTCGCATGGATTGACTGCGTACAGGCGCTAGCGAATCTATATAGGACATGTGACGTCACAGACTGCTCTCTTCGGATTGGACGTGAGCTGACTGAATTTTGTAACGCGTGTTTGGACTGGTCAATGAACTCAATCCGTTTCGATCCTTCCTCTCCCTATAAATAAGCGCAGTTCACTGCATTCCTTCACCTGTTCTCGGCACCCCCAACATGTGGACCGACGTGCAATCATCAACTCTTGTATCTTCCATGATGTTCCGGACGGACATACCGATGTATGTCCGATCCAAGTGGACAGTTCTCCACAGGACAGACACCAGCCTATGGATTAGAAGAATATATGTGGAGAGGCAAGGATGCCTAAAAGGTTCTCATTTACGGTCCTGCAGTCAGGCGCAGCTTGAGGACAAGAAAAAGACCAATGCGGTGCCCTCTGTGTTAATAATAGGGTATGTTAACATAATCCCAAAGGCCCTTTTCAGGGCCACTCATAGATCTCCAAAAGATCTTGACTTTCATTGCCTAGCCCCTTTTTTAAAAGAAATAGAGACCCTCCCTGTTTCAATTTTCCCATGTTCCATTTCCATAGACCCATCAGGTCGGGACCTTATTAAAATAGGGTCCCGACCCTGTTCCATTTCTCCTTGACGCTAAACAGTCCCAAGATTTTTTTTCCATGTTAAATTCCCTTGAGGCTAAACAGGCTCAGGGGTTTTTGCCCATGTTAAATTTACATAGAGGCTAAACAGGCCCAGGGTGGTTAATGTTAAATTTACATAGAGGCTAAACAGGCCCAGGGTGGTTTTTAATGCTAATTCCCCTTGAGGCTAAACCGCCCCACTTCACTACTACTGTGCACCGGATCAAACAACGTGGCATCACATCGCATTTATACTTTTGCTTTGATTTATAGTATTAAAAAGGACAATCTACGTTTACTAAATCAGCTTTATTTGGTGCTATATTATATGCACAACAAATAAAAGGCGCACCGTCTGTCTGAATGAACGGAATTATTCATTCTACTTTCTATCAAAATAATTTCCACTGAAATAAAAAATATGTCATACAAAGAATCTCAAATGGGTAATGATCAAATACTAAATTTATGAAACGATTTGAATAATGTCCAGATTTTCCTCGCCAAGGCTCGCAAAAGCTGGACATTATTCAACTCGTTTCAGAAAATTCAATATTACATCATTACCCATTCGAGATACTCTATATTACAGATGCGAAATATTCGCAGCATGTTGTCTTGCGACTTATGTGACGTTTCTTGCGTCATATGACTAATGCATCGGTAATTGATTCACATGACTTATGTGTCTGTTATCTGGTTATATCTTTGTATTCTATATCTTTTTTAGCGCTAGTGCCCTCTTAACACTGGAAAGCATCTAACTTGGAAAATAAAGGGAGCTTAGTGCCTTCCCTTTTCCCGACCGCAATGCTGCATATAATTAGTTATTCTGTTCTTAATTAGACTGGAAATGTGTCCTAACGACACCGACGCACCCTCCATTTTGATTCAGATGAAATAGGGTAGAATGAAACTGTATGGACAAGTTTCCAGGTCCAACCGTAACTCGGTATTTGTTTTAATTCCGGAAAACGGAGCGAACAGACCATCATTACCTAGGACTTAGATATAAAGTCTCATACTAGGTTTCGTTTTCAATTCATCAGTTTCGTCAAAATATATGAGCTGAACGAAGGATGAAAGAACGGATGTATGCTCGGTAGATAGGAAGGTATGGATTGCGGAGGATGGCTTGAAGATATTAGAAGAGTATTACTTCTCAACATCTAAAATTGACGAAACTATAGCAGTCATATTTTACCTATTATTTTGACTAGAGAAAGACTAGGCATTCCAATTTTAAGTGCTCATTGTACAATAATTGCATTGAGATTGTACCATAAGTTATTTTACAATATTATTAACTCAAATGCAGGAGATACTGTGATATATTATCACTAGTTAGAGTGTATGTCAAGCACTTACAACGATATGAAACTATCATTTTAGTTATGGATTAAGCAACAAAACAACAGCTTTGAAAAATTGCAAACATGTACTTGCTACACATTATGCACCTTAAAGATGGGAATCTATCAACCAATAACTGCAGCTTGAAAAGTAATTATCCGACCTGGCCGTTAAAGGAATTACATCACTGCTATGCGAATGACTTCACTGACTAAAAAGTCTGGGGTACATATCTAACTAGTTACCGGCCGCTGTTTTAATGGCTTGAAACCTTTGGCTGCATCCAGCAAATATTAGCATTTTGAAGGAATTAACCGTTGCGTGTAATTCTTAACTGTAATAAATTATCTGATATTCCTTCAAAGTTTGTTTGAAGCAATATACTTAATATGCAAAGAGTTGGCACAAAAACCAATATTCGCATAATAAGCCACGCGGTATCACAAGATAAATCGACCAAGATTCGTCTTTAACAGAGATGGGGATTTCAACACTACAGTTTCCAACTAAACCACCGATAAATTATAATGCTTTGTTAGTTCTTATATATGTCGATGGTTCGACAATACCTTCTTGCTAAAAGTGTACTAACTAAAAACAATCATGGGCGGAAGCTAGATTTATATCAGAGAAACATTTAAGAGAGGAATATCATCTTTATCAAATATCATCGTACTTCAAGAGTCTATCTACATTTCACATCTACATATATAGCTAAGGCTGTTTCCATTCGTTGTGAACAAGCTTTTTGCCCTTTCGAGATTTCATCAAAATCTGTGATGGATCACTGCATGTTTTTCCTGGTTCTGTTTTCATCTATCACGGTCACTTACACAAACTTGTATACATTGATCAAAACTTAGCACTGAGGACTCACAAGTGTTTCCAAAATTTTTTGTGAACATACAGAGACATAGAAAAAACACAATAACACCTGCAAGCAATTGTCCGCATTACAAACGAAAGTTATTCAATAGGATCAACCTACACAGATCTGATTGTATGGCAAAGGAGAAGAAGTCCAGTCACATAACACTTCTCCTTCCGTGGCCACACTTTCAGTGATATAACACTTACTGCATTGCACATAACTCCAAATCGAGTTCCAAAACAGGAAAGAAAAGGAATCTTACTGGATACGCCGCATTAGAACATCGCAATCCAAGAAGACCGGCAAAAATAAAAACAGCCATGCACAAATAAAAACATATTTTTGAAGCTGGAACATTTTCCTTTAAATAATTCTCTAAATTTTCTTACTAGTCACCCAATAGCCTATAATTATTACTACAACAATGAAATATCCGGAATATAATTTGCTGTTACATACATTTAAATAAAATAACAGATGGTGATATGGCTCATCGAATTTTAGGTCAATATTAATTATTTTTCATCAAGTTGAATTAAAATAGTCGTTCAAAGTTTTGTAGCCTGAACGATTTGCTGTTTGTTTGTTGTGGTGTTGTTTTTTTTTTTTTTGTTCGTCTTGTCTCTGTTTTATATTTGCCTTTGAAAAAGACTCATTTAGAATCGATAGCAGTCAGGCTAGTTAAGAATTATTATAGCACACACAGACTCACAGACACACACAGAGACATATGTTTTCGTGTTCCATACCTTTGTTTCCGTCATCCATGGATGTTTAGATGAAAAATAATGCAGACTTTGGCATATGTTGTATTAACCTTTTCTAGTGTTGTAATATGACCTAATTAGCAATGACTCCATGTTTGCACTTGTCTGTACTGTATATTGAAAGGAGAAGTTTTTACCATCTGTTGGAATCCTTTGATTTTCAATTTGTATTGAACGCACATTTTATTTTATTTTCGATTGTAAATGTTCTCCGCACAATTGAGAAATAAAAATATGTTTAAACTAAGGATTGTAACTAGCATTATTAAATTAATAAATAACGTATAAACTTAAATAAAATAATACAAGTATGAAACTAAAACAAAATGTGAGAGCAGAATAGTTTTGTATGTGTCGGAATTGGATATCTGAAGAATTTTCAAAAAAAGGTATTATGCTATCGTCAGCTATAAAATATTTGGGGTAATATGTTTAAGTCGTTGTAAACGCCAATGCATTGCCCTTCTCAAACTTTAGCAAAGTCTTTGTAGCTGTAATACATTGTAATTGTTTAATGTCAATAGAATATAGTCCGAGATGATGTATCGCTGTATTCCGATAAAATAAACGTGATATACAAAACAAATGCAAGCGTTGATATGTATTGCCTAAAGGCTACTTTTATTACGAAAACAAAACATTTAAGTCAAGACTTGATTCAAGTGACATAAATCAATCGTGAAAGGAGAAAATGTCATAAATGTACAATCGAGAAACATACGGTTCGTTGGATATTCCGAGTAGTACCACTGGTATATAAATAAGTTCGACAGTATGCTGATTACAGACAAAACTTCAGAGAACATTATCTTCAAAATCTAGTCTCGGCATTTTGAAAAGGCATCGATATGACCTTTAACATGTTTTATGGCATGTTTGCACTGATGTTCTTCCTACATTTGCAGTGTGTTATACCTGCCGATAAAATCCGTAAAAGTAAAGGTAAGGATGTATACTCCTTTTGTTAGAGTTAAAATAAGATAAATGTAATGTATATATGTGTACACACACACACACACACACACACACACACACACACACATATATATATATATATATATATATATATATATATATATATATATATATATATATATATATATATATATATATATATATATATATATATATACACAAGCAGGTAGATAGAAAGACTGACAGATTGAGTTAAACTGTTTACATATATAAATATAACCAGTTTTTTAAAGTGTGAAGAAATACGATTGTGAATTGCATATTCAGCTTGTTTTTAGATAATTATTCAATACATGAACAAATAAATGTATAACAGCAAATACATTTAAACAATTTAAATATTTATTTTAAGCCTATTCATTCAAATTAAAAGACATGTCTATGATTTAAATTTCTTTGCCCACAAGCAACCCCAACGACATACACGAAAATGTCTCCATAAAAGGCAGTAATAATTTATTTCAGCGTATAGAGGATATGGTTATGGCAGTGATCCTGTTCCTTTTGGACCGGCTCCTAATATGTTGAGTCTTCTATGCCACTATTGTAACATTTTTCCTGATCATCCATGTCGTTACAGATTCTGTCAAAGAGGTAAATCTTTTCATATTTTCGCTTCTCTTGTAATGTAATAAATGTAATATACCTATGAACTCATATATGAACTTCATAATCTGCTAGCTAATAGAATATATTTACGTCATACCTATGCACTCCAACGTCACAACGTATTGGGTAATATAATATAATAACCCCATGCCTTTGACCTCATTCATGAACTTCATAATGTGTTGGCTAATACTGTGCTTTACAGACAATTACTCCTCAATTTCGGAAAACGGTTCAAGTCGGTTCTATTCCAGTAGTACTTCTTTGGTCCCCCATATTACAAACATGTCCAAAATGTTTTCTTCTCCTTCTTAATCAATTACATTTGTATTCTCATACAATTATATTACATGCATATGCAAAACTCCTCAGCCTGTTACATAAGAGTATGCTGTAAAAATTGGTTTTGTATTTATGTTTTGATTATCGCAACCTACTTTTGAAACAATCCCTTGTATAAACGCGGCAAACCATAAGCATCGTAAACTCCTCTTCCCTACTGCCTCATGACATAAAGTAGCGTCGCTGTGATACAAGGTCGGTATTGACTGTTCACCGAAGCACGAGGATTAATTACAATTGAAATGAAAATTATCGGCCAATGGATAGAGATCTAGGTACGCAAAAGAAGACACAAATCCTCCCTCTCGGTATTTCCAACCCTGAAAGCTTGCCCTATTTTCGTCTTGAAAAGGTAAAGGTTTCGCTTGATGTAATCAAGAATGGATCAGTTTTCAAATGAGCTCAACACTCCCCGTTCAATTCACGAAATATTGGTGAAAATCGGACACCTGATGACCGATTATAAACAAAGAGAAAGTAGAGGAACGGAAGTTCCCGTTAGCATTCGAAAATTCTCGGATTTCACCCAAACGGAGAGGTATGTTCAGAACAACTTCTATTCCCCGGTAAATAGTGTGCATTACAATACATTAGCGAACAGGTTTGAGTGTTCTGAACTTACAATTCAGTCAAGCATGATGGGGATCGAGAAACGAGATGTATAATCTGCTGTGCTTCTATTGCCGAAGGCATCCTGATGTTCCTTATTACAACAGATTTTGTCAGAGGTAAATTCATTAATTTTCTCACCTTTCCTGAAATGTACGAAAACTAATATTTATCGCAATCTACTTTTGAAAAATCTCTTCTAAAAAAAACGACAAACCATACGCAGCATCTACCTTTCTACCCTACTGGTCATAACATAAAAAAGTGGTTGTGATACAAGGTCGGGATTGACTGTTCACCGAAGCACGAGGATTTATTACAAATGACATGCAGAATTTTGGTCAATGGATAGAGGTCTGGGGACACAAAGGAAGACACGACTCCTCCCCTCGATATTTCCAACCCTGTTAACTTTTGCCCTATTTTCGTCTCCAAATGTAAGACTTACGCCAGATGTAATCAAGAATGGATCAATTTTCAAAATAGGACACTCTATGGCCGATTTTGAATAAAGATAAAATAGCGGAACGGAGGTTCCCGATAGCGTTCGAAATGTTTTGGATTTTACCAAAACGGAAAGGTATGTTCTTTTCCGCAGTAAATATTGTGCATTACAATATATTAGAGTACAATTAGTAATGTTTTAAACTTACTATTCCGTCAAGTATGAAATCCAAGAGTATTCAACTTGTTATGGCAACTTAAGAATGAAGAATTTGATAACGTTCAGTCCTTGTGGAACTCTTAGATATATATCAGTGGCAAAACAATTCCCCCTTATCACAAGTGTCTCTTTGGAGCATCTAATATGCATACACCAAACTAGCTTGTTACAGCGTCGAACTACTATTTGCTTATTATATTTTCAGTTCCTGGTTTTACTGGATATGCTAGAAGGATCGGCTTCTATGGATTGGACTGGTATAATCCAGACCCACATGATGTCCTATGTTATTATTGCGGGTTCTTTGGTGATATGTATTGTCTGGTAAATTTTGGGTGTTGGAGATAGCCGTCGTGTCTTTATATCAAGATGGACATTTCACTTTTATACAGAAACTATTCATACTAAAAGTTATTACATGTACTTAGCTTGAACCATCCATTGCACACGGTAAAGTCAACTGAAGATGTCGATTCCATTAAACTATCGATTCAGCATAATCCGGATTTAATAAAAAGTCATTAGCTGCAACTAGTTACGGTTTTCAGCATATTGGCATAATGGATGGGAATATTTTTAGCTCTCTATGTATGATTCTTAAGGACATGATCATAAATACATGTTCTTATAATTTGTTGTTTTGTTTTTCAATTGGAATCTGTTCGTCCACTTGATATATAAATGTCTGCTGAATGTTTAACTATGTTTTCCTTTTTCACTTAATTATGAATATTACTTGATGTTATGAAATATGCCATATGACAAAATTTATACGTGTCTTTCACTTAATCGAGATATTTTGTCCTTATGTCGTAGTGTACTCAAAGATATTACCAGCATAGTTATAAACTTTAAATTTGTTAACTCTTTCTTATCGCAGTTACTACCCATCCACAGAGGATAACAAAAACAAAATATACCACTGAAAGGTTCAATTTCTATCTCTCATTATTACAATTAATACCAATAATTACGCCAGAAACCACATATCAGTTGTAATTCATACGATCTTTTACAACGTAGCCGACATAGCACATCGAAAAGAAAGCAGTTTTAAGTAATATTGGAGCGTAAATTCAGGCACACTGTATTGAAAGATCATTAAAGTAAACTGAACGATTGATCCGCACCAACGTTTCCACGATATTTCCTGTCATGCGCGGTAAGAAGGCGTAAAGTGGTTACGTTGTTTAAGTCTACATTTTAGAATCTTCCAGTTACGTAGCAGCTTTTATAGTATGAAGGGCGTTCTACACAAATGAGGTCAAATTTAAACGATTTGCATCATTATTTTACACGCAAAGTGGTAGCTACAACAGATTTTGAGTATTAATTTGAGATACATATATAACATGAATGCTGGGTCACAACGAAAGTTAATTTGAAATAATTTAGAGCATTATTGCACATTTAGATTGGCAACTACACCCTAGATGGAATTACTTAGAACTATTTTAATATAATAAGCTATGACTGTATATATTAATAATGAAAAGAAAAATTATTGAAGCTCACTTCTTAATCCGCTGAGCAAAATATGATGATAAACTAGTGTAACGTAATTATTATATTTTACATATGAAAAGTTATATACTAAAGTCAGCACCCAACATTGAAGCATGTAAATTCGAAAGAGCTGCAGCAAACGTTTTGGGGAATGGAATAAGGTAGAATGCAGCAAGACTGCACAACATAGAGTCAGCAACGTTTTACAGCATCATGCCCGATAATCTAAAGTTAAAGGTGATTCTGAAAATATTATATTATAACTAAAACAAATTTATGTTAAAATTTATTATGCTATATTAAAATGTATCAATGGGAAATACACGATCTCACGCTAGTAGCGATATCACCTTTGAACTTTTTTCAGTATTGTTAATGTATCTTCTATTATACATATTATCCAAGCTATTTTCATTCTTCTTCTTTTCTTCAGTCTCCCCACTCTCTCGCCCATCCCACCCCCTCTTCGACCCCCCATCTACCTATCCATCAGAATCAACAGATCTTAAAATATGTAAAGACTCTACATTTGTGCAAGCAATCATATGGTACCATAATAAGATGACCGAACCAAAACCAGTTTTGTCCTGGTACACTCAATAATAAACGGTGCAAAGAAAATTCTCTTGATTAAAATAATACTAATATTATTTAATTAGTAATTTAAGTCTCAGCAAACTCATATTCATATTTGAAAATGTTGAAGAAATCGGTGATAGATTATAGTAGTGTTGTAGTAGGCGTTTTATATTTTTACCATATGGATTCCAAAAATATTAAAAAATATACTGAAACCTCGACATGTACAAAACTTATGTATATCTTTTGGACTCTATTACAACTCTGTGGACTTAAAACAAATAACAGAAAAAGTGAAAAAGAAAAAGCTTTATAAAGTTCAACAAATAATTTATACATCTACAACACAAAGTGAAACTGTAAAATGTGAACTTACAATATAGCGAATTAAATCCAGAATAGTCCTAGAATTACAGACACAAGTACTCATGATTAAAGTTTTGAATAATCTTTAGTGGAAATCAAAATTAAATCCAACGCTGGCAGTGTTGATGTGCCTATGGTAGTCCGCGTAATGGTCATGTGCCAGAAGTCTTTTGTTGGAGCACATAAGAAAACCAAAGAATATATCTTTATTTTAAATTTCAGTATCAATTGAAGTCTCTATTTCCACGAATGTTATTTTTCACGAGCACTTTGCATTTCCAGTGGAATAAATAATTTGAATAAATTTAATTCCAGTCCAAATGAAGTTCTGGAGACAGTAATAACAGTTAATTCTTCTCAGAACGTAAAGCAGAAATGAATAATATCTACAACGAATAGATTAGATAGTGCTTCTCTTGACCTCAGGTCACAATTAGCTTTTTCAAAAATTCTATTAACTAATGGAAAAGACCTTTTGGAAAGTTTTCTAATAATTACAAAATAAAATCATAGTTAAAATCAGGATATAAAATATGGTAAACACAATAGTTTTGACTCAGGTCAATATAATAATCCTAATAGTTAACCCATACTCATTGGAAACTATTTGCTATGTATTATTTGTTTATAGAGTTTCAGAAATCAGTAATTCAGGTCAAGTAGAAAATGAACTTGATTTTGGACACGTTTGGACACGTTTCCATAGCATATAATGAAATAAAAATAAATTGATAAAAAAATCTAACTAACAAATATTTCAAATTAAAAATATGTAACAACTCATACTGGACATCTACGAAAGTCTATGATTTCCTTAGTAGATATCAGGGAATATTTCGCCCTTGAATCGGAAACATTGCGTTTTGTCACTCATGACTTTTGCCATTGACGGTAATACAATATTTAGAGGACCTCAAATGGGTAGTACTTTGATGCTGAACTTATCAAACAATAATGTTGAATAATGTACAGCTTTTGCTCGTCAACTTGATATATATAATGCATGAAGAAGGCTCAGTTGTATGGCATTTTGCAACTATCATTATTAGGGTAAAGTTTTGTATTTTGCTTAGTGTGCCTATAGTACACAAAGCGTCTGTGCTTTGCATCACAGGCACAAAATTGTAAAATTGTCACGGATTCCAGAGGTTTATCCTGGACGTTGTTGTTCCTTCCGATAAAGCCTTGTTACTCTGCAACTAAGTTGGAGAATTATTGAATTATTGCCAAAGACAATGTGATCCAGAGGGACGACACTGAAGTTTTTTTATTTGTACCTCAACTAAATCCGATGCTATTATCCCTTCCGGCATGTCTTAGCAAAGGCACGGCGTTCCCGACGAACAACACCAAAGCTGACTACGTAATCAGCTAAACACGTTTAAATAGGATTCTTATTTACTATTGAATTCAATTTATAAATGTTATAGACCAAATGTATACGTGGGTACCGGTTGCATTCGAGTGTTTCACAAATGTTTTGCAGGATTGCGAAACTGATGTACAAATAATTAGGACTGAAATTTACCAAATCTATCTTATTATTAGATGAAGATGAATAAACATTTTAGTTGAACAAATACATGCCATAGATGAAAGAGATAAATATTTAAAACCAATTAACACAAACGTACTATACATGTGAGAGGGAAATATTTAAAGATAATTACCATTCACGTGCCATATCTCTATGAAAGAAATGTTTGCAAACAATTGACATATACATGTCATAGCTTTGAGACCGATATTCAAGGACATTAACACATACATAGCATATCAATGAGAGAGAAATATTTAAAAATAAATTAACACATACATTTCAATATCTGTGAAAAATAAATATTTAAAGACAATTAAGATTTGATTCTTTTAAAGACTATTTACACATATAAGCCACATATATGAGAGAGAAACATGTACAGAAAATAACATACTTATAAAGATGTAAAACAAACATAACGAACAATCCGGTTTGTTACGTTATAAGTTCATGTGGTAGTCATTAGAACAGCAAGTGTTTACTTGCAGTTTTGAAAGAACAATTTACACTACAGAAACACCACCTAGAAAAATAATCAATCCAAATCTAGGTGATTCAAGCACATCCAACGATGATTACCAGTATGTATATGATGTGACGCCACACTTAAGCTTTCAAACATGGATGGCTCATCTACACGATCATTGTTTGATAAAGATACAAAATTGTGTGACATATCCAATCAATTTCATATTGTCCGTATAAAACCATTGACCTATACTATTGTTATCTCAAACACGGATTAAATCATGATACGAGTTTAAATACATCGGATGTACAACTTTAATATTTATCAATAAAACGTCATAATCCTGATGATCTGGTGTGGAATGTGCGGCCAAATTAGTATAATGCCATATATAAGCACTACAAAAAAAGGAAACATAAAGTGAAGGAGAGTTCAGTCATAGAAAACCAAAATTATATATCGGGTACATATGCACCAGTAATTTGTATGAATGAAGCACAAGCCCATCTCGATGGGTAAAAGATGAGCACATTGACTGTTAGAAATATTTGATAATAGTGATAATGCTTGCATATTGGAAGCAAATAGGGGTATTTCATTTGTCCCTAGTGTCGTTAGTGTGAGCTATATTATTTTCAAACCCATTCCCTTGCTCCTGTCATTTTAATTTCAGACTAAAATTATGTGTCTCCATTTTAAAACTAACAGATTTATATAATTGTCATTTATGATCAGTAATTGAAGCTTAATCATACATAGAACCAAATTATAGTTTGAGGCAAAAATCTACCAATGATTTCGCAAGGGATTACATAAACTGATGAATGAAAGTATTTGATAAGAGGATACTACTATTGAGGAAAAATAACTTTGAAAGTGTACACAGATTAATAACTTTTTCAAATGGTAACAATATATCATCTTCATGGAAGACAGTAGAAGATGAAGATTTGCTGATTATCATTGTGATAAACATTTTAAAAAAAACTAATGTATGGCGGTATTACAGTGCCAGGGGTATCAATAGAGCTCAACAATAAATATGGTATTACAGTGTCAGAGTTCATCGTATTACTCAGCAATAAATAAGATGGTATAATAGTGCCAGAGTCATCCATAGAGCTCAGGTTTGAATAGGGTGATGGAATGAGATTGTTAATGACTTGCACAGATATGTTTTAAACGTGAAGAGTAAAAACAAGCACACTGGAAAATGTCCAAAGGACAGCAATATTTATATTGTACAAATGAAAAAGAAGCTGCTGTAGTTTTTAAAAATGAGCTAATATGTGCATCAACCAGAACGTTTTGTTCGTTAAAGTCATGTGCACTAACCAGGGCGTTTTTTCGGTTAATGGCACGTGTACCAATCAGGAATATTTTCTTAGTTAAAGTCTAAGTTCTTTTCAACCATGGATTGATCAAGATGACAAGGAAGCAACAAATGAAGTTTTTAATCATAAAACATTTAAAAATTGGGATGTACTTAAATTGTCTATTTAAACATAAATAAATTGTCAACAAATGCATTTAATAAGACCAAGAAATGAATTTAATAAGATCAAGAAATGAATTTATTGAGAACACGAGATGAATTTATTAAGATCACGAGATGCATTTATTAAGATCACGAAATGTATAGATAAGTAAACCTCATTACCCCATAGACACGTACACACATTGCTTTGAAAATGAAATTCAAGTCTCTTTGTTCTACTTTAAAATATCTGTAAGTTCATATTTCATCTTATCTGGATTAAGATGGTTCTCTTCAAATTCCATATAAGTTTTATTTTTTGATAAAGAAGACAATCAATAAACCTGTATTTTCTTTTCAAAATCTTTGCAGTTGTATTAGTACACGATCAAACATTCAGAAGCATCACGATACGATTGCAGAGCGTTGTTAGTGCTTTGACGCATCAAGATACGATTGCAGTACGTTGTTAGTGCTTTGAAGCATCAAGATACGATTGCAGAGCGCTGTTAGTGCTTTGAAGTATCAATATACGATTGCAGAGTGTTGTTAGTGCTTCACATTTTGAGTACCTAATACAAAATCCAATAAAAGGTCTTGCTTCCCAGTTCGTAAAATATATGATTTTTTTTAACAAGTTAAATCTTCAAATGCCTACTAAGTTTCATGCATACAGAGATCTATTAAATTTAACACACAGTGATGACGAGTTGGAAGCTCTATTTATATATATAAATAAGTAAATAAACTCATTGAAATATATATTATTAAACTTTTCTTTGAAATTGCTATTATGAAAGTGTTTATGGTACAGAGTGAGTGACAATATTGTTATGCCAAGCAATAGATGCAAATATTATTTGTTTAATAAAGTTCTGAAAAACGAAAATATCATATCTATTTGGGGCATTCTAATCCCTTCAACGTTACTTCAATAACAAAACGAGTTTTAAATATGACAAAATAACAAAGAGCACTCTTACATAATTGATGACTCCGGTCGTTCATCACCTTATGACAACATTAATTACAAGGTATGTGGACGTAAGTAAATACCAGATGCAAATGTTTTACTAATAATTAAGATGAATAGATGTGTGGATGAAAGGTAAAAATAAATTATTTTACATTTTCTCTTTTGTCGGATTTCTTTTGTTTCTTTAGGTCTCTTAGTTGCAATCGCTATAAGGTACAAAAGACGTATTTTTAACATGAAAACCATATAATACATCATGATTGATATTACGACACGTTTATAATCACGGCAAAAAACAAACATACACACACATGTAAGTGAACACAAAGTAATTATAACCTTTATATATATATATATATATATATATATATATATATATATATATATATATATATATATATATATATATATATATATATATATACAACGTTGTTGCAATGAAAGTTAAAATACAAAGGAATCAATTCAATTAATGATATTATAAATTTATTTTTGTGTTTTTCGTCAATTTATCAATTAAAAGTTCATATCCTCTTTGTACGATTCAATAGTTTCCACACTGCATTGTCACGAGAGGCGAAACCACTAACATTACTGATCGTTTCCCTTCAGGAATGAAATATTTCTGCATATCTACTCCAAAAACGTATATTTGCATTTATATTCCGTATTTTTAATGGAAATTAATCGATTTGTATGTGTTTTTCCATTATGTGCCTTTGCGATTAAATGCTGCATTACTACATCGATGAAAAGAGCCTCTAATATTTAACAAAAAGTTTGAGACAGAGACCTTTTACAAAGTTAGCTTGTACGTATACTATCATGCTTTAGATTAAGTATTCTGACTAAAAATGATTATTCGTATGAAAAAGAAAAGATATTAATTTATGTTAGCACATTTATCCTCGGATCGATACTGTTGGGATTGGATCGTATAGAAATATTTCATAGTGGTTTCATCTGACAGACTTCAGATGTAACATTTGAAGCAAAAGATTTTGATGATTGTGAGCTTTCTTATAATTATTTTCGTTCCTAATTTTTTCGTTTGTTGGTTTTTTTATATATATCTAATTTTATTTTGCTTTGATATTTTATGTTGTTTTTGTTTTTGTTTGTTTCTACATTGAAACATGAATTTGTATGTGGCCTTGTCAAGATAGCAGTTCAGTTGCAGACGCTGAATTCCATTTTGGATTGTCGTT
Source organism: Sinohyriopsis cumingii (assembly GCA_028554795.2). NCBI lineage: Eukaryota > Metazoa > Mollusca > Bivalvia > Unionida > Unionidae > Sinohyriopsis > Sinohyriopsis cumingii. The sequence goes on along the minus strand of CM068838.1, from coordinate 73,333,223 downwards.
TCATATCTGTTTGCTATGATTTATCCATCGTTTTCAAACATAATTGTGGTGAAGATTACAAAATATTATTTGATATCCAATCACGGTTTTTTTTTCTTCTTACAAATGTGTACCGTCCGTCGTAGAGTATTACCGGTATAGAAAGTATAGCTGTTCAGTTACTGACAGTTTCCATGATTCATGTAAAAAACTAATTATAAACATGTTAATAACTTAAGTCTACTTTTTGCTGTTTGGAGTTCGTTTTCATGGATTTCTTGATTGCACCTGAATGACTGCATAAATGCACATTAAAGTGTCTACTGTTCGCTAATTTTAAGATCTGTACATCCTGATGTCAAGGAAGAGAGCGGAAGGGAGGGAGGGGGACAGAGACGGAGCAGGATAGGAAGAAAGATGAAATAGATCTAAACATAGAAATAAAGGTCTGATTAAGATATATGAGCGCATTTCTGAAGTGGAAAAAGTTGTTTAAAAAAATGGCGCCAATTTGGCAATAAAAGTAGTATCGCTACTGTGGCGGTATCATTTTCTTCCACTGAAATATTCCAGTATGTCATTATGAAATACATTTTTTAAAGAAATAATTCTGAGAAAATGTCTGAAAAAATAATCATATGTTAACGTGATTGTTACCATTACTTTTAAATTAGAATGAAAAAGCTTTAAAGGTTTATATAGACATTGCCTATTTACTTTTTATCTGATGTGTGATTTTGGTGTGATCCAAAACTTCTAAGTCTGCCAAATAGTCGTTGTAAACTGAAAATAATTGCTCTGCAATTAAAACTGACTCACTGAGCTAAGAAAGAGAATCTTTCATAAGCATAAAATCTATTGATATCGACGGAAGGCAAAAATGTTATGGAAAACATTGAATGATATATAAACACATGCTATTTCATGTTATTTATGTTGTCGCAACGCCAAGCGATGATAAAAAGAAAAATCACCTAGTATTTCACATGAAATAAAGCCATAAATAGTCCTATTAGTTCTTGCAGAATAAATCACGAACTTAAATGATGACATGAGATGAATGCTTTATCAAAGAAAACGATTTTTTCTACATAAAAGTCTTTCAATTTCACAGTGCACACATTGTATGTCAATATAGTGAAAATTCTTGAATGATACATATTCCTTAAAAAGACAACAAAAACAAAATGCCAAAATTAATCATCAGAGAATCTTTTAATTTTTGACATAGTTCGACTTTGTAAGAAAATGAAGCATTTTCTTTTTAACGTGGACTCTACGAATGCTAACAAATCAGTAACATAACAATGAAAAGAAACAATATGAATCCATGTACTGTGGACAGAGCAGTTTAACCAAATCAGGATGAAAGAAAATGATTTAAAAGAATGTTTACTGATAAAAGATGTTCAAAGAACATGTGTAACAACAAAATATTTGTTATAGATTTATTTTTTAAAACGTTTGTATATAACCTAATAGAAGTCATAAAGCTTTTATCGTTGGTGTTTTCTAAAACTGTAGCTTGTATTTGTTGATAAATTCCAGTGAAATTAATTTAAGCATTAGTACTCATTTATTAATGTTGAAAACAAGTGAAAAATACTCACATAAAAGTAGAATAACATGCAGCCTGACAGATAGATAGATGGCGAATGATAAATTATCATTTTCTCGAGAAAATTGAAATAATATGAGATTAAACAACTTTCTTCAAGGCACAATAGTGCAGCTGAGGGTAAATTTTCTTGCAAAAATGTTGGGACATTTATGTATATCAACTGATTAAATACTATTTAAAAGGCAATTATGGGGTAATATAAAGTACGTAGAGGTTCTCATTATGAAACACGAACTCTCTGAAATCTTCGTATGTAGAGTAACGAATATATCGTCTCCATATGGAAATCACGCTCGGCAGTGATTGGTAAATCCCGAAAGAATAAAAAAAACATAATTCAGGTGACCGAAATTTGCATAATTATATGCCAAATTGTAAACACTGAAGTTGATGACGTAAAACACAAGAACTTTACGAGACCGCGCAAAAAGTCAACAACGGTGAGTACGATCTTCTTCTAATCTCGTTCTTTTCTCCTTATCCTTTTCCTTTCTACTTTCAATTTTGAGAGGAAACATTGAAATTTATGTAGAACTACTTTTATAGTTATATTTAAATATTTTTGTTGTTGTACGAGAATGATTTCAATAGACGTGCTTTATACTGTATAATACAGTATATCCGAACCCCACATGTACTCTATTTCTTGCTTAGTATTCGCACTCCCACACGTACCTCCACTCAATTTGATAAACGAAAGCTTCTAGAATATTCAAAAATGCTCAAACCTTAATAATTTCATTAATAAATTTATAAATTCTACCCAGATTGTCACGAGTGGACCCCTAATACTCGTCTTCCCGGCGTTTTAAACAAAGCATAAAAGATATCGTGTACTGCTTCTCCAAGTTAATGTACACAAGGTTTTCAATAAGAGTTTTATTAAAATCTGCGACTGGAGTATGGAATCCAGGTTCAAAATTCAGGGCCAGATCATATATAGTACATACACACACACACAAACGTACAGTCACGTGTCAATTGAAGTTTGACCACCGTTTTATTCTTGCAGATGTTTATGCGGTATTATGCACACTGAGAAAAATACAGTAGACACCTAGACTTTGCTTTGGTGCCCGTTCGAGGAAACTAGTGGCCCTTTTGTAATTTTGGACCCCCTCCCCAACACTCAACCTGATCCAGCCCAGAAAACATCCATCAAATCACAGCCTCGCATGAAATAGTTTCTGATTCTCAATTAGCACTATATTCCTATTACTTTGATAAGTAATCATGAATACATCAGTTGTCAAATTATGAAATATTTTTTACACATTAAAATTCATTGGAGAGACAACTGGACCACATTAACAATTATAATGTGTAATAGATAAGATGCACACAGAATGATAAACTCAAATGTAGAAACTTTGTTATTACCCAGACTGAAATCAGATCACTTTCAAGGTCAAGTCCAGAGCGACCTTTTAAAGGGAGAGGGGGAGGAAGGACGAGGCGTGTAACATAAACGAGAGGGGGGAATAAGAGTATCATCCATGCAAAATGAGAGACAGAACAGAGACCTTCCGGCTTCTTAATAAATAACGGATGCACTGCACGTTTATACACCTTATTAAGACGGTGGATCCAATAGGTTTCCTTTAGCATACGTTCTACCTCAGAATCAGCTATAACAATTGTTTTAAAGGAGAATTCTTACAAAGTATGGGAACTCTTGTTAAAATGTGCGGCAACTTGAGATGAAAATTATTGATCGCTATAATTATTTATGTCTATGTTGGTTCATACGTTTTGATATTTGCATTAGACACCTTAGGTACAGCAACATATCGCCTCAACCGATATGATGCGACATCACCTGACATAGGTATTGAAGATCAGTTCTTTTAGTACATTGATTAAACTCAGACGACACATTACAAACTGCGAGCTCAGTCGCCTTTTTATACTAACAGTTGGGTAGCCAATGTCTTTGTCACATGTTTACATTTGGCCATGCAGACATTTAGTTCGTTGTTTGCACCTACAGATTCTAAGGTAAACTTTCCCAAAGGTGGTAGTGGATAGTACAGAGTGTCCAATTTTCAAACCCAAACAGCCATCGGCAAAATGTACTGGTTGGTTGCAATCCTGGTGGACTTGTTTCGGATGTTTCAAGTGTCTCTGAAGGTTCTACTAGCGATTAACAAATATGTGAAAGAAGTAAACTGACAACGATGTGTGATCCGGAGGACTCAGTAATGGCTGATAAGGGCGCTATTGTTGAGGATGTCTTCATTCCGTTCAATATTCATATCAATATCCCAAGCTTCTTTAAAACAAGATTCGTTTGTCATCCAGGGCGTGCTAAAAGATAGAAGAATCAAACGTAAATGAGTTCATTTTGAAAGAATCTTTGGTTTAGCAAACACAAACAAACTTTATGCAACCTACTTAATAAAACAAAATCAGCACTGGAAACATAAATAACAAAGGTTTGTCTTATTTTTTGTTCCTTTAGAAATTGAATTGTACAGAGACGTGTTTAAATATGTTCTGTAAGAGAACAATAAGTGTTTGTAAGAATATCTTGTCTTATTCTAGTTTTTGAAGTACATTGAGTAACTGATCAATAAATATTTTTCTTTCAGAACAAAGATATTTATTTAAATTCAGCAAATATGTACATTACTCTAGCCCACTCTGATCATTTTTTCAGGCATCTCATACTTCATAGTGCAATATTTGACGAAAGTTGAATTAAAATAAAGATGATTATGTTACGATGATGTTATACAGGCCACACGTAGAATACAACTTCAAACAAATATAAGTGATATACTGTTATGCAATCGTTCATTATTATATGGGTTATCTTGAATGCGTATAAAATATTAATATGCCATTACAAAAAAAAACCCACAATATTTGCATTTGCCTTCCACTTCAACCACTGGCTTCACTGTATATAACCACTAGGACGAATAGGAAATAATGTCAGATCCTAAACTTCAAAAGTCATAATTGTAATATTGTTTGCAAAAGTGATGCTTTTTAATGCTTCTTTCAAGTGACTTTTTATTTAAGTTTAATTACCATCTTGTCTACAAAGTCCTTGTCAAATGTTACTGAAACAACCTTTAAATCCTTCATGGTGAAGACAACACATTTGCGCTCCTTTATTCTACTAATAATCATGATTGATATCCATTGTGAAACCCGATATTGAGAACTTGAGGTAAGTCACAGCGTTGTAGTTAATGACCTTGTCTTTGCTGGCATATGGGCATTTCACTTAAACAAGAGTAGTGTCATTTTCTATCCTATATGGAGTTTCTGATGTTACGTATATCTGATTAAATTCATATTTATTTAATTTAATTGTTTGTTTGTCAGTTTTTAAAAAAAAATTATTTTTTATTCTGTTGCATGCTATTATAATCTAAATTTATTCACTAGAGGTGATACTTTTTTCAGAAAATAGTTTGACCTTGACTGTTAGTTTATAAACACCAGGTATTGATCTAAATCCTGACCTGGTTTCAAAATTTGTAGTAACCATCTTGAACAAGTTCTATTTTATATTAAAATGATTGGTTGTTTTCAAGGTCATGATGGGATTAAGTCTTTAAGATGTAAATAATTTTTTATATTGTATTTGTAGAAAAAAATGATTGGTTTTCGTCAGGGTCATTTCATTTTTGGCGTACAGACATAAACAAGATCACGTCCCTTCCCCCCCCCCCCCCCGATTTCGCAACTTGGAGAATTTCGAAACTGCGTCTTATAATACAATATAACCTTTGTTTTAGAGAGTGATCTCTCCGTTTTGGGGCTTTTATCAAGTGTTGTTTCATTGTTGTAGCCAGATTTTGAGTTAACTATCTTCAGATCATTTGGATTTCAAAAGGATTAATTCTTTATTCTCTGGAAATATTTGAAGAGTACTCATACAGAATTTTCGGAAAGACATTGCTTAAAAATTTTATTCTGATTTCCAACACACGAGTGTCATTTACAAGGAATTGTAAACTTCAACATTCTATAGGATAATGCATACGTCATCGCATTCCATCTTGGATTCTTCGTCGGGACTCGACCTTGAATTCAGTAGAACGTTTTATTACTAGGACTTTTGCAATTTCATTAGTGGATTATTCTTGGATTATTTTTGGATTTGATTCTTAAAACCGTAAGTTCTTCTTTTTTGCATTTTTATAGACTTTGTCCAGAGAAATAAATTATTTATTAAATTTTACAAAGCTTGCTGTTTTCACTCTTTCTGTGTTACTGTTTATAAGAGCCTAAATACGTAACACTGACAAAAAGAAAACTCCTCACTAATACATAAACCACATGGATTTGTCCTGATACCGTCTAATTGTTCAGATTTTGTTAAGCTTACTGATTCATAGTTTATGCCATGGAAAAAAGGTGCAGTGTGGATTGACATACGAATGCAACGTTATCTAGCCAGGGCATGTTTGTCATTTCTTCCAGTAGCTTTATTGATAGAACCAAACATAGAGGCAGTAAGTCTTTTACATCTCTCTCACCCCATTGTTTACAGTTTTTACACCTCTCGTCACCCCATTGTTTACAGTAGGATAGATTTCGTGTTGCTTCCTAACCTTTGATAATTTGTGTGATGTTTTCATTCTCAAGAAAATCTTACATGGTTTGCATCTTGTACTGATGATCTTTGCTAAGTGGTGGCATGTTAGCAGTGGGTGGGGAAGAGACGTCGTACTGGTGTCTTTATACAATCATTACTATTCAAACATTTCTAAAATGATCTGGACAGGATTCTTGTGCACGATATGCGGTAGGGCGTGTGTCGAATTGCATTTGACTATCATTTCCTCGAATGGTATGCAGGTGAGAGGATAACCTATGTGTAGGTTTCGCTTTATGAAATGTCTACAGTATGAGTGCATGTCAACTTCAGACAAAATGATTACATATTGTGAAATCCTGAAATTTGCATCTAAAACCGTAACAAAATATTTGCATTCAGCTGAGGGACCATGTCAGGCACCACATTTACACTGACCTTCTTGCACTAAGCCATTTCCATCCAGTGATTGGTCTATCTTATAGGGCACTTATGATTTTCCATTCCGGAATCACATAATATTTAGGATAAAAGTACGTTACACCAGTTGCATTGTATTCACAATCCTTATTGGCTAACATCAATTTGGGGAGGAGTTACAAATATATCAATGGCATAATCCTCATCACAATAGCATTAATCTTTACTTTGATAATAGAATAATACTACATTTGAATTTGAGCTTGATTTCAATGTCTAAGGATATGATGCGGTTGAACTCCTTTTTGTCATGAGATTCTAACTTCTAAGATAATAATAGCTATTATACCTTACTGGGTTAAAATTTTATTACATTGTTAAGTTTTACAATACTGTTGCATTACACTGAAGCACACCTGCACAGGTACCCTTGCCATAATTCTTCCTTAATGTACATAATATATCCAACCATTCTGACCATAATTTAAAGAAGTTAATGGCATGGCAGACATGTAACGATTTCCCAGCAAATAAAATGATCCATGATTGCAATGGACTGTATTGATATGGATGAACATATATACTTTAATACCTCATACACATTCAATATATTAAAATGAGAAATTTCAGGAGACACTTTCATATCTTTAATTTACGTGAGTGCATTTTGCCAATTTGAATATCTTGAAGGCGTGTTTGTCTAAGAAAAAACAGAAAGTTCGCGAACACTGGCTAAGAGCACTGTTAAAACGTCGTAGAAGTACTTTTATATTAAAGAAACGTATTAGACCAGATATCGTAATTACATTGATAAGATAAATAAACGTGCCTAAATAACTTCAGTGATTTGTCCATAACGTGCATCTAAATATTAAAATTGAAAAACTTGCTTTTTATCTGCTTTATGATAAATATATGATGCCATGAGGTATTTTACATGTAGTTTTAGATAACCTGTTTGAAAATCCTAATGGCGTGTACTGTTGTTGGCATTGTTGGTTTGGTTATTATAATTGTAGCAAGTCTACATCATGTTATTGACGTTAACCTTTTCATTGGCTGCCTTATTGACGAAGTATTCTCAACTGTTCATCAGGTACTGACGTTATGTCAACTGATGTTCCGGTTTTATGTTTTTACGCTTCCACCTAAAGCAAAATTTGAATATACATTTGCAGTCAACGCTTCGCTCCCGACATTGTCTTAATCCAGTACTACAACACAATCAGGTCATTAGATTTTTAGGTGGTCAAAGTTGTATCAAAGGTCGTATAATGCGGTATATAATCTTCTCCTCATTATTTGCATTTGGCCTTTATTAGTAAATATCTTTTCGGTTATACACTCTTTTCACGATGTCAAATGTCAGTACTATTACGACAACGGGGCCATCTTAGTAGTTGTTCCTGTGTACGTGTTTTTTCATTTTAGAATTTCGTAATGTTTAAGGAAGAAGATATAAATATACCAATTTCATTACCCCTTCTCATTAGCATCAATATTTACTTTGATAACAAAACAATATTTCATTTGAACATAACATGGTTGTCAATGTCTCTACGAAGGATGTAGTTGAACTCCTATTTGTCATGAAATTCAAACTTTCTTGCAGCGTGTTATAGAAAATAATAATAGCTATTACGCATAGATGGTGATCTACATTGTAACGCACCTGCACATATACTCTTGCTAAAATTCTTACCTATCATACATACTGTCTTTATGTCAATTCTGGCTTTAATTTAAAGAGCTTGGTAGAAAGTAATACATGTAACTATTTCCAGCAAAATAAAATAATCCATAATTTCAATGGACTTAGCGGGATTGATATGCATGGACATATATAATGTTTATGCCTCATACACGTTACACTATATACAGGTGATCAAAATTCACGGGACACTTTATTAAATTTCACCTCTTTATATTACGTTAATGCTATGTATTATTGTATAAAACATTCTCTCGAAGGTGTGTTTTTTTTTTAAGATGAAAGAGCGAGTTCTTTTACAGTGCCTCAGACCATAATTAAAATGTACATGTACTTTCAACTGAACAAAATGATAAGACCAGATGCCATGTTTACGTTTGTGGAGATCCGTGCCTAATTAAATGCACTAATATGTACACTAGGTGTAATTAAGCATTAAAACTAAAACAACAGCATAATATTCAGTGCCAGTTTATATTAGCAGTTAAAATATATACTGTTTTAGGAAATAAGGAAACGCCATAATACACTTTATCCGAAAAAATTAAATTTAATAAAAGTATGAAGAGTTTTCCTAAGAATTTGTTAATTTTAACTGAAATACATCATCAGCTTTACTTAATAATTGGTAGTAAAGCGCAGTATTATCGGAATAACTGTTACCGCGAAATTTGCATTTGGTGATACCATAACGTTACTTCCTGTCTACACAGGAACTTCGGTAATTTCCCTGAGTAAAATATTATCAGTAATTTCCTAGTGACTTTGTCACGAAATAAATTATATTAAAATTGTGTTTTACGTTTTCGTGTTGAAACAAATACCAAAGTAATTTTTGTCCTAAACAGTTGAATTTATCACAAATTAATTTTCAATACTACATATTTATTTAAGCTACTTTAGTCACATGCTGGACACGTGTCACGTATGCCAACGAGCAGCCAACTATGATTTTATGAAAGATATGCCGGCCAAAACCAAAGTTTGACCAAATTTCGGATTTTAAAGTATTTCATTTTCATTTTAGCTACTTACTATGGCATTTTAATGTGGTTCCAACATGTATTTTTTTCTAAGACTGCGAACAAGCTAAAGATCTTAGGAGAGCATTTGCTTACGCAATCGTTCAAGTCCACTAAATATTTTCTTGTTCGTTGAGTAAGTGTGTTTTATGTTTTCTGGCCCTATCTCATAAATGTGTAACCCAAGTATTGGCATAGCACGCAATGTGTTCCTACCTATTATATCAATATTGAAGATCGAAGCTTCAGTGTGACCATTTCCTAAATTAATCAACAAACTCTTTAGCATCAGCACAATGGCGTTCACAGATGGTTAGATACAGTATAAGCGAAATCATCTCGCTTTAGTTACATTTTTAAATTTACAACTTTATCAACTTTTAACATAAACAGAGCAAATTTGTTTTATATAAGGTTCTGACCGTTCAACTGTCATTGTGGCGTAAGATGGGATTTTATCTTGAGGCGAGATAGTTTGTTTTCTTTTATCCAAGGATATCTATCATGTTTATGACATTTACTATTATTCTTATCATTACTCTTATAATTATTATTATTATTATTATTATTATTATTATCATAAGTAGAGTTCATATTATATAGCTTAATATTGCTACAAGTTAGAGGAAGATGTTTTTATTGTTACTGACACACGTAAATGTAAAACAAAGTTTCAGACCCTTCTCCCATGATATTAAATTGTTGGGCTTAATATAACTGCTGTATACCATTGGATGTATTGAGGTATGTTCAGAAATACCACGATATAAAATTGTCCTGATAATTGGTAATGTAACAGACTCACCTTTAACTCCAAAACGTTATATTAAAAAAACTGCAAGTAAGTTTGAAGATTGAAACAAAGGGCTGTTGCTCAACATAAGTTTCCCATAATACTTGCAATATTGGGACATCATGCCAAAAATATCCAACAACAAATATTTATCAGGATACATGTTATACAGGAACATGGACTGATAAGTTTGAAAAACCATACTAAGTTTCACCGAACATTTATGTATTGTTGTTAATAGAAACACAGCAACAAGATTTCATATTTCGTTTTGTAAGACAATTTTTCTGAGCATCTTTTTCTCTTAGCTAAAATCATTAACACAGCACGGGCTATTTGGGTGATCTGTGTTGTTCCGGTTTTCGGCCTAATTTTCTTTCTGTAGTATGCATTGCTGTACTTCAGTAGTTCTGTAGCTCCCATGAGTAAAGGATATACGGAATTTCCCAGAAACAGTGTTATAAATTAAATGATATTAACATCATGTTTTCATTTTTTAATGATAAAAAAATAAAAATATTTTTGTACAAAACAGATGAATTGGTCACAAATTAAATTTGAATATTATGAATGTATCTATGCTCCATTAATCCTATGTTTGACACGTATGCCCATATAATTGGGAAATGGTATATTGTGAAAGTTGTTTGGGTCAAGCCCAACCTTTAGACATATTCACATGTGAAGAAACGTGCCATCCTTTAGTTATTCACTAAAGGACGTTAATGTGCTAAGTCAATGTATTTCTTTATAAGATTGTGAATAATGCAACGATATTCAGTATCGCAATTGTTTACGTAATTTCTCAAGTTCACTAAATATTTTTCTTTTTTGGATTGTGTTTATGTTTATCTGCCGTCTGCGATAAATATTTTGCCCCGGGTATTGAAATCACAGTCAAAGGTTTCTTGCCTATTTTATCAGTATTGAATATACAGACTTCTGTACAAACATTTATCTTAGCCACAAGCTCTCCAATGCCAGCACAATCTATTTCACAGGTTATCAGACACATTGTAAGTGTACTCATCCCACATTAGTTTAGATTTTCAGTTTATAACGTACTGAACAATAAGCACAGAAACAGTAAATTAATTTACTAGAAAGTTCTGACAATTTAACTTTTGGGTTATCTTGGGGTCTGGAGAGCAATTTTCTCTTAAGGTGATTTTTTTCTCTTTGATTAATTTTATTATAATTATTATTATTACTATTATTATTATTATTGTTATTATTGGTATGTTTAATATTACTCTTGTTTTCATATCAGATAATAAATATTATATAGCTTCACTTCGCTATAAATCATTATAAAATATCTTTCCTGTATTGACAGACGGAAATTTAAAACAATTATATAGGCCCTTGCACGGGTATACGAAAGTGTTGGTGCCTAATATAATTAAGGTATATCATTACTAGTGTCACCTTTTGTCCAGAAATAGACTGGCACACAATTATTAAGGTTACCCATCTGTAGTAGATGGTAAGATAATTGATTCACCTTTTACATGTCCCGAAATCGTTTTATTTTTAAAGCTCATTATTATTTAAAATCTTACAATATTCGGCTTTTTAACTCTTATTCTCCTAAAGTTTATTTGTAACAACGATTAGTATTATAGATTAACTAGCTGTATAATCTTTTTTTTAAAAGGACATTAAATCATATGCATAATAGTAAATTCTTGTTCATTTACGTTTATTGTCTATCTCTGTTATGTGATTAGATATGTTTGGTATAGTTGTGCATGTTTCTGTGAGTGAAGAATGGTACGAAAATGTCCGACTTATTATATTACAAATGTGATGATCCTAACATCATGTTTCCATTTTCATTGCAAAGAAAATATAATTTGTTTAACTTTTTTCTGCAGGACACTTGAATGTATCACAAATTAATTTTGATCATGATACACGGTTAATCACCCGTTTGATACTTGGCGCAATGCCAGCGTGGTATGTGCTGTTGCTCGCATAGCTGGTTTAACTATTATGATTGCAGCCATGTCTATATCATTATTATAAATTTTAATCGCGTTATTTTGTAAATTGTTGGCCATCTTTGCGCAAATATTCATCAGCTGTTGACATTATATAAATTCATATTCCAGTTTTGTTTTGTTTACGTCCCTATCGATAGTAAAAGGAGAGTATACATTTACAGTAAACCTTTTACTATAAAAAAGATATTATCTCAATAATACAACCCGTTAGAGCGATTAGCTTCAAAGGGAGTCCACGTTGGATCAGAGTTCCCTGCGGTCCATAAACGTTACATCATTGTTTACTGTTGACATTTATTAATACTTATCTTTCTAGTTATAATGCCTTTTAACCTGTTCAAATGTCATTACAATTACGACAACTGTGTTTGTTTTAATTAATATCCCTGCGTATTTGTTGGTTCATAATATTTAGGTTACAGCCACTGTATGCCAGCTACATTGAATTCAAAAATGTTTATTTGCAACAGCCATCTTGGGAACGAGATACAAATATGTCAATGTCATAAGAATATTCTCAATAACAGCAATCATAACTTTGATAGTACAATAAAATTACGTTTGAAAGTAGCATTGCTGTTAATGTCAAAGCCTATGAATTAGTTTAACTCTTAACTGTCATTAAATTATAACCTCCTTGCTGCGTAGTATAGAAAATTCTAGTTATTAAATATCGCTTGGTCAAAATTATATTACACTACATTACATTATTACTTTTTCACTAATGTTGAATTGCATTGAAACACACCTGAATAGACCTAAACATACAGCCTTGCTATAATTTCACCTATTGTACATACTGTCTTTATGTACATTCTGACCATAATTTAAATAGGTACTATCAATCTTACATGTAACTATCCCCAGTGAATAAAATATCCATACTTTCACTGGGCCCGGCGGGAAATGATTTGGATGGACGTATACAATGTTTATACCTCATATACATTACACCATATAAAAGTGAACACAGGTCACTAGACATATTATTGCCTTTTACCTCTTTATATTAAGTGAATGAATTTGTTATAATTTTTAAAACATTCTTTTGAGGTGCGTTTGTTGAAGAACACTGGACAGCAACCGCCCGCCTCAAGCTGGCCAGCACCCAGTCAGTAAAGTGCTTCCCGCCATGGCCTGCCTGCTTCACTGGGTGCGTGGAGCTTAGAGAACCATCTCAACAATTGGGCTACAAACTCCGCACCAGGCAAGACTCAAAGAAGAAACATGAAGACTCCAGCTCTTCGTTTCGCAAGCTGGAACATCAGGACCATGTGTCCTTGACTGACCACTGACCTGAAGCAGATCGACGACGCACGGAAGACTGCTATCATTGATTGAGAACTCTCCGGTCTGAACGTCGACATTGCCTGCCTCCAGGAGACCCGAATGGCCGACAGCGACACCATCAGGGAAGATAACTACACCTTCTTTTGGCAATGGAAGCCCTGTAAAGAACAGGCTAGTCGCTTTCATTGAACCTCCGTCATCAGGTACTGAGAGAATCCTTGCCATCCGGCTGTCACCATCCTCAGGCCCTGTCAACATTTTCAGCGTGTATACCCCAAACATCTGCTCCACCCACGAGGAGAAAGACAAGTTCTATGCGGCTCTGGATCAGATAATATCCAGTATCCCTAACGCTGAAGGTCTCTATCTACTAGGAGACTTTAATGCTAGAGTGGGAGCTTACCATAAGGCCTGGTCCACCTGTCTCGGCTCATAATGGAATGGGCAAGATCAACGAGAATGGTCAGCGACTACTGGAGATTTGCTGATCCCAGAGCCTATGTGTAACAAACACTTTCTTCAAATGCAAGGAGATCCACCAGGTGTCATGGAGACATCAGCGTTCATGCCACTGGCACCAGCTAGAACTTTTCATCACCAGGCGTGCGGACCTGGCCAGTGTACTCCTCACCCGCAGCTACCACAGTGCCGACTGCGACACGGACCATTCCCTCGTGGCCAGCAAGGTGCGAATAATACACAAGAAGCTACAACACACCAAGAAGATGGGTCGCCCACGCATTAACAACTGTTGTGCAAGTAACCCAGATAAAACACAACAGTTCATCAGAAAACTGCAGGAAGCTCTCACCAAAGCGACACCTCAAACCATTTACTCCAAGTGGTAACACCTCCGTGGCTCTGTTTATAATTCAGTCTCCTAAATTACCTAATATGAATCGTATAATTAAGAAATATTATAGTCTCCTAAATTTATCCAATAAAACCAGCGTAAAATCACTAACAAAATTAAACCAATTCTCGCTTATAGAAGACCAACAAAATTGCAAGATGTTTTAGTTAGAACTAAACAGACAGAAAAAAATAAAATAGACTTTTCGTCATCTAAATGTAACAGACACCGGTGCTCTCAATGTGCAAACATAAGAGAAAATAATTTTTTCAGTAGTGCTAATACAAAATAGGTATTTTCTCTACGTGATAACACTAATTGCATATCAACTGATGTGATTTATTTAATAACCTGTAAAAAATGTAGCATGCAATATGTTGGACAAACACTTCAACACGTTTCTAAGAGAATGAATAATCATCGCTTTCATAAAACAATTATAGAGATCCTCAGTTTTCCTCTATTTCAACACACTTTAACACCAATAATCACTCTCTATTCGATTTTTCTTTCATGCCAATAGATATTGTGCATGGTGACATGAGTAGACTCATAAAAGAAATTTATTGGATTCATAAGTTAGATACCTTGTATCCTAATGGACTTAATGCCAATGCATTATATAAAATTGTATAATTTGAATTGATATATGGTATATCCTTTATAACAATATAATGATAAGTATGACTGTTTGTTTCTATTTTATTTTATTATTTTACTAATTCAAGTTTCATTAGAGACTCGTGTTTCGTTTGGATCCTGTCATATATATATATATATATATATATATATATATATATATATATATATATATATAATTGCTATGACGATGCATATCATTTATGACGTTACGTAATGACGTAATTGTTGTTTTATAATAAAAGACGTCATCCGTTACTTTCAAAACATTTCGTGCCTGAAGAAGCATAGATTAAATGCGAAACTAGTTGCACAGAATCTTCGGCGTTTGTGTTGTTTTTTATCACAATAAGGAAAGGTAGTAACATTTATCAACATATAAAAGACTCCCCATTATAAGAAAATATAGAACAAAACATTATTGATTTTTGTAATTAATGCTGTGGTGATTGGAAATTGGTGTGACATCCAGAAGTCGTTTTAGAAACCTATTACCACATGAACAGCTCAAAAATCTAAATGTTCGTTGTGAAGTATATATATATATATATATATATATATATATATATATATATATATATATATATATATATATATATATATATATCAGAAAAGAAGACAACATATGCTGTAGATATATTGATTTAAAAATAAATATAATGAATCTGAAAAATGTAACATGCCAGTTTAATTGTTCCGTTTTTTGTTATACCTAAAGGAAATACAATAAAATGTACATAATAGCAGAAACGAAATTAGAGAACAAGACATACAAGGTATATCAAAATTATACATTTTATTGTGATAAAAGTAGAAAACTGCTATCAACTGAAAGCAAACAATTATAATAGTTATGCTAAGACACAAAGCTATGATATCTTGATTTAGGAGAAAAATCTACAAAATATATTTTCAATTTAGAACAATGTCTAATCTGGTTGAATAATTAGGAAAGGATTTACTAATATAAAAGATTATTAAGTCAACAAAAGATTTGTTACAAAAATTGTATGAAGAATACGTGTTAGTTTATAATAAATTTATGAAGAAAAATTAGAATCCAATGAGTGTAGATGAAATAAACATGTCATTTTATTATCTTGGTTATAAAGAAAAAAAGCAGTAAAGTAAAATTTTGAAAAATATAAAAGCTAAGGGTTTATTGGTTTTACATATTTGTTAAAAGTAAATATTTGTTTTAAAGATGTTGAAATATTTGATATTAATTAATTATGGACATTGTGTGTGTTCTTCTCAATTACCATTTAACAAGGTACTGTTACTCGTATAACCAAACTAAACAAATCTCAATATTAAAAACAATAACGACGAAAGAATTCATTGTTATAAGTAATGTATAAAACGGCATTCCATTGTACTGCCAATAGAACCAACAGAGTTTTATTTTACCCCAATTCCATATTTACAGATAGATGCCATGTATCTACAAATGTTATAAGAACAAATCTCATAGTGATTTTTGCGACCATGACTATCCATATATCACGTCCATATAACCCACGTGGATGCGTCTTTACAGAATAAGTAATGTACTATTGCGGGCACAAGTTGGGACAAACAAACTTGCCCAAGTTGAATTCTAAACATATTACAAAAACTCAATCGTCAAAAATTATTTATGTCATCAACTAGCTGAAAACACTTTTAAAGATACATAGGTTTATACACATCACTGAGTACAAAAATCCAAATGATATGTACAAGTACCGCAAATTTGGCAACAAACAGAAATGTATTATGTGCAACCTGCTTTCTTCAAACTTTGTCAAACACCCCGGATTAACACCTATTGAGTCCAACATAATAATGTAATCGCAAATGAAAGCTCCTGTACTAACCAATCAGTTCATAAACTATTCCACAAAAAGATTTCCCTGTAGCATATCATTACTAAAGTAATAACAACATTTGCCATATTTCCAGGACAGAAAACTATAAACTACCAAGAAAATGTTGCGTTTGAGGGTTTTTTATTACATGGTGGTAATTTTACAACCAGTATTGATTGAAACACGAGTATGTCACATAAGTTCGTGAGTTATATATATATGATAGCAAAACAGACCCCTAATTTTCCATGAATAGTTCAACACATATAAATCTTACTACAGTCATTATACACTTCGTCAGAGCTGTATGCCCAGTATCGTATCATTTGTTACCATCTAACCTTTCAAAATTAGAATTGATGAATTGAAAAATTATCGTTACAGATCATTATTAATTACTTATTGTTATTTTCATTGATATCCCTCAATTAAATGTGGTAATACAGGAATGATATCAAATGTGTTTATATTTCCATTTTCTCCTGAGTAGAGCTCGTGTACTAATAGGCGACAGATCACCCCACTAGCGTCATTAACATATTTGTATTAATGCGCTGTGTTGACATACAATAGCACGCTCATGGTGCAACACTTATAACACGTAACAAATATAACTGGTTTTTGTTTTCTCGGCATAGTCTCGTGGGAAGACATACAATGTGATCCCTTGATTGGGATATCCTTGTCTCTATATGTAAACCCCACCATAGATTATATTAATGTCAGATTTTAAGTTAGATTGGGATGATGAAACATCTACAATGTTAGGGGTATATTTTTCAAGTCAGGTTTATGAAGTTGGAAAAATGAATTCAGAAGAAATGCTGCAAAAATAGAATCATTACTTAGCAGTTCGAAAATGAGGAAAATACTTTACCTTATCTAATCCAATCTCTTATTACAAGACTATAAAATATGTTTCTAGATTTAATAGGAATTCTAGTTCGAATAAATTGAAGAGAAGTGTTATGTTTCAAATACGTGAATAGTGAATATCAAAGAATTTGATAGAACATTAAAAATATTCCGGTTAATAAAAGTGATACAAAGTGCAAACAAGTGGATTTCTGTCTCACATTTATTGTTTTTGCAATTTTTAGTACTGGATCAAATAGCAATAATCTCTTTATCAGATCACGGTATAGTAAATTTAAGAAATATGTTTTAAAAGTATGAAGATAAAAGAAGTAATTGTATCTTGTAGACTGGAGAAATACATTATTCACTGCTGCGGTATAATATGTACATGGCTGCTTTTGCGTAATTAATGCAAGATACAAATATTGTTTCAAAAATTAGTACGGAAGAAGTGCTCAGAATGCTTTTGATATATTAGCTAGTGATGCTAAGTTTCTATTTTGTTTCTTCTATAAAGTGAAAATAATATATATAGAAAGGCAACATTTTAACATTAGACAGAACTTTGACAGCAGAGAACCCTATATCTAAATATATTTATAAAATATTGTACATTTAAATCCAAGTGTTTGCTTCTTGAATCTTATCACAGAAATTGTATGTGTCAATTTCATGTTTTCAGTAGTTCTCATTTAATTTGCCTGTCGAAACTAGACAACAGAAGTGCCTATGTCATGCATTTGTTTGTTTTAATGTCGTTTATGTTTCTCAGATTGTCACTTTCCTATTACTTAATTGTATTTGTTTGATTATTTGAATCTGATTGAGTAATTTATTTGTTTTTCTCAAATATTATGTCATTTTATATTTACTTTGTCTAAAATCTGGAAACAAAAATTAATTGGAAGAAACAATATTTTACTTTCGGATATAGTAATACACAAACTAATCATTCAGTATGTTTAATATTTCTCGCCATTTCAGAATTAGTCTTGTTGAAGATTATGATATCTTTGCTATAAGCAAATAAAATATATCATGTTTGTTATAAGAAAATAAAATCTAAAAAATGTTATGATATCTTTGACATAAATATAATTTCTATTTGTAATCCTGGTAATTGATTTCTTGCACATTCAGTTTTATCATTTTTGTCTCACATCCTTGTCGGTCCCATTAAGCAGAGTTAGCTGTGTTCAGTTTGCAGATCTGAAACCAGAAAATCCTATCACTGAAATGAAAGAAAGCATACAAGTTAAAAGTTGTACACATGGGTAATAATATAATATGCAAACGTTTTCAGATCCTCTATAGGCTATATTGATGAATTTGTTTAACGTAAACTACATAATATCGGTTCGATTCCAAAGAAATAAAATGTATATCGTTATTAGTTCGAATGAAATTTTTTTTGTGAAAGAGAAAAATATAATGGCATTTGTTGGTTGTAAGTCCGATACGATATCATCTGTCGCTTGATTTATCTGCAATAGTGAACACTCTTTAATTTAAACAAATTCATAAAAATTCAAAAAGCAACGCATTTGTTGCGGTATTATCTTTAATAAAAGAACAAATTCTGCCAGCACAGCTGACAAGCGGTTTCTGGTGAACTTTGAAACACTCAAGCCATTTTTTGAAGGAAGCTGCTGCATTATTGAACGACGAAAGCTTTTTCTCCCTTAATATAATATATAATAAAAACAAGAATCACGAGGTGTCATATATATATATATATATATATATATATATATATATATATATATATATATATATATATATATATATATATAACTTTTATAATGTAAGGATATATATGCCAACATGGCAAAATCTAATTATAAACATTTCTTTCAAATTGTTTGAATATATATATATATATATATATATATATATATATATATATATATATATATATATATATATATATATATATATATATAAACGTATGTATGTTCAAGGTAAGAAGCAGACACTGATTGGCATTATTTATACACATTTACTTTAATAGGGATAGGCGGAAGTAATATAGTTAGCATTTTGATAAAATGAAAAGTCTACACATTAAAAGCAGATATTTACCACAGTCGTCTATCCAGATATTGGTAATTTGTGTACACACAAACCTTGATTTCGAATTTGTTAAGTTTGATTAAAAAACAAAACCGAATCCCTTTGTGGAGGTGTTGCTTAAATTGTTTATGATTCAGCTTATAAATTAGTCTCAGGTGCGACCGGAACAAAGTTTAAGTTATATCAACAGGACAATTTTCTAATTTGCAAAACAACTCATGTTCATTGTGCAAGGTTTTTACAGAGATCCCCGACAAAGATGTCTATAACATATATGCCTACAGTGTATTCAAAGCTTTTTTAATCCATATGTTTGACATGTATATTACACCAAGAATGATATTAGAATTCCATGGTGTAGACAAAGTTCCGAGGAATCAAATCTCTTTAAGAATCTGATTGATATACAGTACAAGCTGGGCAGAGATAGAAACAGACAGAGAGACATATAGACAGAGGTATTTACTCATAATAATTATCATGAACGCTGGTAACTCCATGAAGAACGTATCCATCTGGAATGCTGTATTCAAGTGGGTTGTCATACTGGTTGAGTTGGTTGGTGGTATAGCAACCTGTGAGTGAATATTCTGTAGAAAGAGAACAATTAACCCTATGTGTTATCGATGTTCGAGTACTCTGATATCGTAACATCATTGCAGAAATATTCCAAATTACATGATTTACTTGCACATCTTTGGTCAATCATCAGCTTATTTAATGCATGTGTTTATAGAACGAATGGACACATTTAAATTCTAGTAATACTCTTTTATATTATACTAATTGGTGACTGTGAATTTAATAAAATATTATAATCATTTTACTTTGAGTTGAGTACGGCATTTCATGCAAAATATGTCACTGGTATTTCTTTAAAAAATGTATAAATTAGGAATAAGCGGTGAAATATTCATTTTTACGCTAATATTTTATGAATTATTTCAGTGTTCAATAAATGTAAAGAAAAGAGAAGTAATGTCACCAATATTGCTTCTTGTTTGCTTTTAGATGACATAGATTCCTCCTCTCCGAAAATGTCGATAGAGCATTGTTCGCAGGTTGCATTAATATATACCTACTATTAATTTCTGAGGATGTGGCTTCATTATCAGATACCCCTAACTGATGTACAAAATCAGTTCGATAGGGAAAGAATTACAGTGATAAATTGTCTCTCAAGGTAAATACATAAAACATAAACAAAAAAAATAGCTTTTTTAGAAAAGGAAGGAAACAGCAGAGGGATGGAAAATAATAATATGAGACTCTTGGATTAGAAATTGTTAATTTTAAATACTTGAGAATTATGTTTAATTTCAATGGTGCATATAGTATAGTTGAATATTCCCGTTCAATACAAACACATAATTTTTCACCCAAAATGTTACTTGAAGTATTTGGTGCCTAATTTAGTTCTACAATGAATTACGCAATTTAGATATGGGGTTTTGTTGCCTCCAATAATTGAAGAAGGTGCACCTTACCTTTATGAAAATTATATTACAGGTTAGCATAAAGACAAGTACAGTTGCACTAGTCAGTATATGAAGAACATAGGAGATTGCCATCGTGCTAAATGAGATTGGTCTATGATGAACGTGGAAAATGGCCATTGTGCTAGCTGAAATTGGTTTATGAAAAATATGGGAGATGAACATTGTACTATATTAGAATGGTCTATGATGAACGCGGAAGAGGGACATTGTGCTAGATGAGATTGGTATATGATGGAAATGGAAGAAGGAGATGCCACTGTATAAGATGAGATTGGTATATGATAAACATGGGAGATGGCCATTTTACTAGATGAGATTGGTAAATGATAAGCTTGGGAGAAGGCAGTTGCACTTGAGGAGGTTGGCATAGGATGATTGTGGGAGATGGTCATTGTACTAGATGAGATTGGTATATGATGAAAATGGAAGAAAACCATTGTAATAGATGAGATTGGTATATGATGAACGTGAGAGATATCCATTGTACCA
Source organism: Sinohyriopsis cumingii (assembly GCA_028554795.2). Classification (NCBI taxonomy): domain Eukaryota; kingdom Metazoa; phylum Mollusca; class Bivalvia; order Unionida; family Unionidae; genus Sinohyriopsis; species Sinohyriopsis cumingii. The sequence continues at coordinate 73,311,565 of CM068838.1, read as the reverse complement.
GTATACGCGTATGAAACTCCCTATGTCACGTCTGTAAGACCTTGTCCGATGGACCGCGCATAATGTTATCGATGGTAGGTGTTCGGCATCAATTAGACAAAGGCGTACAGAAAGCCTCATGTTCTAAGCCTAGTGCACGTATAGCTGCCATACTCTGTTATGTTCAAATTCATATTTGTATAGCATCAACATTTTCCAATCATTTTTCATGAAACGTTTAGTTACTACTCGGTAGAAAAAGTAACAATTTATGTACAAAAACAAGGATATGCATTTCAGTGATGTTCTTTCCTAATAATTATGTGTGGCCATCACAACTCTGACGCAGGTCAGTTTGGTTCATTCTAATGCTTTTGCTGTTTCATAAACTTATTTTGTATCGAATATAGATCACCAGCTACAAGTGACTGACGTGTAATAGTTGCAGATCGAGGAAAAGTTAAGCATGTTACTTGAACAATATGTCCATGTGCAAAGCGTGTAGTCCATTTGATTCCTACGAAAGTCCATTTTGAAAAATATATATTTGTATTAGAAAATTGAACTAATAGACTAATAGGTCAAGTCTACTTCTCTTAACAACAATTTTCGTCTTCATCGACATTGCTTTGTACTATGGCTACAAGGGGAAATGTGTGCATGCTGCGTGCTCTATGTGGGATTTATAGTGGGGATCATTTCAAAGGTAATTTGGAATACTTAACATACATAATTATGAAAACAGTTTTTTAAAATAATCCCTTGTAGCATAATGCACTTTTGTATTTGTGTGTTAAAATCAATGTTTTACATCAAAGTGGATACTTGATATTGAAGAAATAGAAACCATTTTCCAAGTTAAAGTTTCTGCAAAGAGTCTATTTGTCTTCAGTATGGCCAATGTACTGTCCGTACTGCATGACGAGTTCATGAATAAGGTGACACGTTTTTAACGCCGATCATTTCTAAATCCAGAAAAGTAAACAACGGTATTTGTATGCATTTGCATGAGATCAGCATTAGCATTTCTGGGAAGCTGACTCGTCCCACGCTTACAGGGATCATGTTTTTAAAACGTAGGCAATCATGACAATAACTATTCAGTTAATGTATGAAAAAACGATACATGATTTGTGTATTTGCTTGCAACTATGAGACCAACAATTTTTTTAAAAGAAATTGTATATACAGTGAGAAAAGTGGAGAAACCGGCTATAGCACTTACCCAGTGTAGTTAGATGTGCACATAATATGATAGTACAGACCCTTAATTACCATATGAATAGTCAACTTTTGGTGCGTTTGCTTTACCCGTAATGAGAACCTAAGTTATCTATGTGTATTTAACAAATGTTGAGGCCATACTTTTCGCTTGTTGCTTTCTGATTATTTAATCCTCAAGCATCTAAGTTATATGATTTCTTTTACATAGTAACAGAGTTATTGAATTTTAAAGTCTTACGTCTCAGAGAACATGTGAGAAATAGCCACATTTTACTGCATGCCCAAAATTTAAATAAAATTGTAAAATTATATTCCATGTTCTAATATCAGTTAATCAAATATTGTACCTATTAGCAATTACGATAATGTAATATATTTACTACTGCGGTTATAATTAATAATTTATGTATAGTTTCTTCAGTGTCAATTTGAAGTCATGTGGGCATAGGGTGATAGCAAACGTGTGAAGATACACCTCAAGATATCTTGATTCGGATAGTTTATAATAAATGTCACTTGATTTAATCACTTTGTCCACAGGATTATTTTGTCTTTGTTTTCTAGGTTTTAAGTTGGTTCTTGCAGTCGAAATAAGTGAGTTTTGAGAGCACTCTTGAATGGAATCAATGTATCTTTGTGTCTAAGTTCAGTGGGCAATTCATTCCACGTTGCTGGGCCCTGGAATGCAAAAGAACGCTGTCCATATGACTTTGTTTTCATTGTGGGAATAATGAGTATACGACTGTCAGAAGAGGAGCGTAAGTATCTTGCTGGTGTTTACACATGGGTGACGTCGGATTGGTATGTTGGACTGGAGTCCGTCAGTGAAACGTAGCACAGAGAACAAATTTTGTGTTTGATTCTGAATTGAATGGATTGAAAGTGAAGGGTACAGAGCAGCGGGGAGGTGTGCTCTGATCGTGGTACTCTTAAGTATGATCCGAGCAGCTGTGTTTTGAAGTTTTTGAAGTTTTTGGAATATATATTGAGATGAACCAGACAGAACTGAGTTACAATAGCCCAGTTTTGAAAGTATTAATGAACACACAAGTGTTTTAATGGCATCAACTGAAAGATATTTGCTAATTGAGCTGATGCCTCTCAGCTCAAGATATGCAGCCTTGCATATGTTCATGAGATGTTGGTGCAATGTGAGAGTACTGTCCAGAGTAACACCTAGGTTTCGTACTGATTGTGTAAATTTAATGTTGGTGTTGCTGATATTTATTGTCTGGGGTAAAGGATGTGAATGAGAAAGTCTTTGTGTTGTGATCAGAATGGCCTCAGTTTTATCATCACTTTATTTAAAAAAAAGAAAATGATCTGCTTGACTTTTGTTTGTATGTCCTGCAGAAAATGCGCCTCACCTTGCGTTTCCCTGTGGTATTTTTGTTATGTATCTATTACATTTTTGTTTCTGTTATGCTGCTTCTAAATCAAGTGCGCAGGTCTGTCTGATGATGACATACTTACGGATGAACGTCCCATATATGGCAGGTTCATTCACATGCACTTTCTGGATGCTATTTCCCTCCAAGACAGGAAAACATAGGCAAGGTAGGATGTAACCAGTTATTTAATTAATTACCTGAAGATGAGCAACAATAAAAATCCCAACGTCTGTCTTCATAAAAGTTGTCGTGAACACTTTTGATGCCTTGAATAATTCCATACTGCCCACATTGGAATATAGCAGGTTGGTCGTAGTGGTTGACATAGCCTGAAAAATATTTTCGTTCACTACCATATTCAAGTATTCATGAGAATATTTTTAACAGTGTTGTTAGAAAGAAAACTTTATAACTCATTATTTTTTCCTATCGAAAGAGAGTTTTAAGGATTTCCTTTAACCACTATAAAAATACTTACTATAGTAGTCACAATAAAAATTGACAAAGGCGGGAATTAAGAAAACCTGATTAAATTACTTTTGTGATGCTCGGAGTCATAACCAATTAATCATCGATTTTGATCGATTGGAAATATTTTCTAAATATTTTCATGGATAATGTCGTATTTTGCATGATTCGTAACAGTTAAGTCCCTGGTATCCTGGAACGTAGAACGGTTTACTGGTACACTTATAGTGCAACATATGTGTAGTGCTTTATTTGTACTATAAAACGAAAAAAAATATTTATTTGGAACTTTGTATTCACATATTTATCTTGTCCTGGGAGGTCTCCGCGCAACAAATATACCAGTTCATAAAAGACTGCTATACTTCCTTATATTCGATCTGGAAAATCATAATCGAGTTATTGATTCATCGACTTTTCCGACCAGGCTTCAAATAGTTTCATTAATCGTCCCATCACTATTCCTTTTACATCGGCAGCACAATAAATTATGTTAGGCGAAGATGTAAGTGTATTAGACAATGACGATACAAATTTCATCACGATAAATTGCAGCCACCCATTAGAGTTCTATAATAGTTACAACCTGGCTATAACATGCACGTAAACAGGGAAGGAAAGAAACTCAGCAAGGTTGACAAAAGATGGACTAAACTTTGGGGAGCTTCTGCAGAAAAACTTAGTCGATACTTACCTAGTTTTGCTGAGATTGAATACAATTAGAATACAATTAGAAAGGAAGCAAAACAAATACAAGTTGGCAATTTACCATACTCTCTCACTCAAAATTGCTTTATAATGTAAGGATATATATATATATATATATATATATATATATATATATATATATATATATATATATATATATATGCCAACATTTAAGATATTTTCGTAAAATCTAATTATAAACATTTCTTTCCAATTGGTTGAAGATATATATGTAAATATATATATATATATATATATATATATATATATATATATATATATATATATATATATATATGAGAGTTGGAAATAAGATTGTTGCTGGGAGCAGCTTAGCATAACTGTATCTGATAACAATGCAATGATCAATGAGTTCCTAAATATTTCATAGGTTAAGAGAGGGGCTTCACACAAGGTATCATTCTGAGACTTATTACCTGTAACAAAAGCAAAGAATTTGCAAGTAAAATGATAATTTTATCAATGAAACGACAATTTGCAATAATGCGTATTTTGGTTGTGTAGACCTCGTGTGGTTGAATGCATGCAAGATCATTTAAAAATATTTGGAAGAAAATACATATATGTCCAATTTTCACATTTTAAATTTTAATTTTAATCTCATATTGGAATAACTGCTCTTTTGAATAATTTCCCGACCAGTTCGTTGACATATGCTTTTAAATTATATGATACATCCATATATCCATGCATTTCCTTTTCATTGGCCCATCAAGTCTTCCATCCACTCCAAAGCTAACTAGTTAGGAAGCCAGTTGGATGGAGCACATACAAAACATACATATATTCATACGCACATAAATACAAACATGCATAATGTTACAGAAAGAAATTATACATTCATGCAAACAATAATGAAAGAAAAGCATAAAAGCATGCCAACGAAAAAGTGAAAAGCGTTTTGCGTAGATGAAAAAAGTTCTAATTTCATTTTCAGATCCTTACCACTCCAGCTGCAACGCGATGGTTGACCCGACATGAAGAGCACACTGGTCCTATCACATCTAAACTCCCATATTCTATCTTCGTAATAATTATTGTGATTACTTTTCACAGAGGTCAACAATTCGGGCTCTGCGCAGGTGAAATTGAACTGCGCGTCATACTGTGTGGTAAACTGACGATAACCTATACATGACCCAGCCAAAGTCAAAATAAACACTAATGTAATTTGAGTATTCATTTCCTGAAAAAAACACAAGAAAAAAACAATTAATTTAGGTATTCATTTCCTGAAGAAAAACAAAACAAGTCAAAACAATAAAAAAAAACAATTTAAACGAATTCTAAATCCTATTTTGTCACACTTTGTTTTAGATTTAAAGATTCCTCGCAATTTCACACTTTAAGATTTGGAATTGTGGACTAATTACAATATTGTTCTAGGAGGACTCGGGTCAGAGTTATTACTTCCAGATCAGTACCCACGAATGTAACACAAGTCAATTTGTAGTGCCACATTTTGTTAGGTATACGGGAGTATGATCAATCAGAAGTGTGGCCTCTTCGTTATTTGGAATATTTCCTGATTTAAAACAAGGTTTTATTCTTCTATTTTCACCATTGCAAATTTCAGTTAAAATAATTGCATGTAAAAACACAATAAGTACCCTTTCGTTTGTAGAACTTTGTAAAGCTGTGCTACCCTGGTGTCAAAACACCAATACACCACTTCAGTACTAACATCATGGGTTACTAACTTTGACTAGCTTATTCAGATGTTATCAAATATCGGGTGTTACCTATTATCAACAGATCCTGGTTTAATTACTTCACAATGAAATTTTAAAAAAAATGAAGACATGTAGGAACTAGTTTTAATTTAATTTAAATTCAAATATTTTAATAAAAACACGTATCATATAGTACAATTGATACTCTCATGACAGTTTGAGATGTTTAATTTCTACTGATTTCCAGATTTATATGTCTAATTACTGTTTATTTCAATCTTTTATCACATTTAATAAATTCACAATTAAACGGTAAGTTTTGTGCATGATTGACAGTCGGTCGTTTGAACTTCCGTGTTTGTTTCTAATATAAAAGTGTCAGATACAAGCCTGTAACTATTATATGCAGGGAACAAATTTATTGAGTCTTTGCAGTAGTATTTAATATAGGATTAAATGATCATGGTTGGGTATTTATCGAAGTGTAAATTTTACCGAATCACTCACAAAGCAATTAAAGTCATTGAAACCTTATAATTCTAACTTACTTTCTTTCTGTCATCATATGAGTATATATCATATGAGTATATTTCATTAACAAAGTGTTCACTTTTAGGTAGCTCGAGGTTTTCTTTCATTATCCTCTTCACTGTGATAGAATACATAGGCCCATCTTCGTTACCCAAGAGTGGTCGATTTTTATGTAGTAATAGGATAGAGTGTCAGAACGGGTCATGCCAGTTAACTAATCAGCTTGTTATGATCCTTTTTAATTTACAAGAAAATAATTGATGCTGTTTAAACCAGGTTATTCCTGTTTTTAAGTATACGCTTGCATATGCCAGGTGTTGTTATAGCTTTCGTTGTTCTTGCTTTCTGCTCATTTCGATGTTTCGAAAGCAAACTCATGCCCGTATCTAGTGAGATCCCTTGCTCGTCACATGACCCCAACTTTTACATAATAAATATAATATTTTTTTTAAAAAATATGATATTAGTTTGATCAAATTTTCATTATTTTAAGTTTATTATATAAATTAGAATAATATTGAATTATTATTCAATAATTGTACCAGGGGACATAACTCAAATTTCAATCTTTAAATTAACATAAGTTAAAGAACATAACACGTTTTGCATTTACTAATTTACTACTTTCAAATAAATTGAAAAAATTAAAAATGTGAAATTGAAATATAATGCACAATGTTCAAAATTTTGCCAGGTCAAAATATATTATACAGAATATAAATGTAAAATAATACAGTACACATAATAAAAAAATTAATAAAACTGTTTATCTCTATTTCTTCATAAAGTTCCAGTAGTACTTAAGATACATATTTTTATCACAGGTAAAGGCTTTTCTATTCACGTGAAAATTTGGGAACCAGGAAATTAGTTAAAGTCTATTTTTGAACAATGTTTCCTCTGTTGTTTTGGTTATGATACAGAAGTTATATTTAGACATTCTTCTTAGTGATTTCAAGGTAATTGCTTATTACGTAGAATATGTACACTGTGCCGTGTGTGTGTGTGTGTGTGTTTTGCGACAGTGCAATGTGAGCAATGAGGCATTGGTGCTATCCAAAAGCGACATATGAGATCTGTGACCCATAGTACTATGCTATGTTCATAGTCCATAATTTCAAAATAATATCGGCTAGCCTTTGGTAAGACTTCACCGTCAGTACATCTTTGAATATACTTTTGAATAACATGTGACGTTTAATGATTTGGACTCACTGGATAGTTCATTACTAACAAACATATGTAAGGATTATATAGGACAATAATATGATAAATGCTAGAGTAAATCCCATATCCATCGTGGACATTTCTGAGCAAAACAAATATAACTTTCTAACAGTAAAACCATCAGAAACCAGTCCGCTGGCCTGAGCGGTTACAACGTCCGACTCCGATGCGGGAGGTTGCGGGTTCGAACCCAGGCAGAGTCATACCAAAATCTTATTTAAAAAATGGTATCATCAGGTTGCTCGCATAGCTATAAAAGGTTAGTGTCGGCTTTGTGTCAGAATAATGTGACTGCGTGGGATATAATGCCACATGTCTGTGGCATTTTGCCCCAGTTCTAGACATCAGCATAAACTGACCACACTGCAGACATCGTAGAGATATGACTAAAATTGTTCAAGCTACGTTAAATATCCAACACACACACACACACACACACACACACCTACACGCACACACAACCAACCAACGAGACCTTCCACAGAACGGAAGAAGGGTTCACGTATCTAACTACTTCAATAATACATCGGAATAAGGCCAGAGCTAGAAAGTAGGACGAACCACAATTGATGGTAAAATAAGATTGTTAAATTCAAATGATGAATTTTATAAGCCTTTGAATCTGTTAATGTTTCCTAAAGTAAGCCAAAACACATATATAATATGTATGTTTCTAAAGAGACGACATTATATCTTTGTTCTTAAACCACTGAACTATGCAATGTCTAAATATCAAACATACAATTTAGAAAGTAAATTCGCAATTCACGTCGGTGAATAGAAAAAAAATCCCACTATTAGTCTGTTTTATGACAATGATGTTACCTCGTTAACATTGGGCATTCAAACTTAGTGACCCCCCCCCCCCCCGTTTGCAAATAAATTAAGATGTTGAATGGAAGCTCTACAACATGAAGAACCTATGAGATAGAATGTTCAGATAATTTTGAAAATGGACCACATCGTTGTGCATTTCTGGAGCTACAAAACAATTCTGTCTCTGGACTCGTTTTGTTTCTCCTTCGCACGAATCAACATCAATGTTTTCCCTTGAATTTACAAACCATATGAAGTGTTATATTCACCACCCTTTAGTTCCCTCTCTCTGGAGTCTCGTTCAGATATTTAGATGAATCAAATGCACGTGCCACCTCTTTTATGCCCAACTGCGCAATTTATATTTGGTGAGAGGCCATAATGTTTGATTGGCTGAGGGAGGAGTAATAATGTAAATCGGATGGCTGTTTCAGCCGTATACGTTCAGCACCTCCTGTCCATCAAAAGACGACTAGCCAATCAGAGATTGCTTTACACTTCCAAATTTCTCGAATGAAACAGTTTCTTGCTTATCACTTAACGGTTTAATTCTGACGTATCAGCCACATACATGTAACAATCATTGCACAGCAAATAATAAGAATGTAACAAACTTTCAAAATGGAGAAAAGCGAAACCCAAGAACCAGAATAATAAGGATAAAAGAGAATAAAAACCTTGCTGCAGCTGTACCTACCTTGCCGCATGCAACAGAAACAGCAGAATTTGCATCTATATCGTGCTAAATATTGGATCTGACATGAGTAGTGAACGGGGGCGATATAGCGACAAGGGGACCTCCATGTTAAAAAGTGAATATCGAGTATAGCGACAACGGAAATTTAACATGGGGGAAATTTAACATGGAGTGAACATAGCGACAAGGGATTTAGTCTGTATAGCGACAAGGGAAAACTGGACATAGCAACAAGGGATTGGGTCTGTATAGCGACAAGGGGACTTCCATGTTAAAATGCCGTGGCAATTTAACATGGTGGGGGCACTATAGCGACAAGAGAAATTTAACATAGCGACAACGCATTGGGTCTGTATATTGACAAGGGGAAATTTAACATAGCGATAAGGGATTGGGACTGTATAGCAACAAGGGAAATTGAACACAGTGAAAAGGGATTGGGGACTGTATAGGGACAAAGGTAAATTTAACATAGGCGGGACTGTCTAGGGACAATGGGAATTGAACATGGGTGGGACTGTCTAAGGACAATTGGATTTTAACATAGGACTGTTTAGGGACAATAGGAATTTAACATGGGGGTATACAGGGACAAGGGGGCCTTGAACATGGATGGGCCTGACTAGGGACAATGGTGGTAGAGGGCCAAATACAACAGAGACAGAGACAGACATATATAAATAAAAACACGATATATATATATATATATATATATATATATATATATATATATATATATATATATATATATATATATATATATATTCCCGCCACAAAGTGTTGATCATCGTGTTATCGAGGCTGATGCTACTTATTCCAGTGCTGTTAGCACTGAATGTAGTCTGTACATTTGCGTATTTTCTAATATATATTTTATGCTTGACACTGACAAATCAACATCTTTTAAATGTTATTATTTTTAACACAACTAGTCTTGACCAAACTTGTATAAACTGCAAAATTTGCAAACAAATGCACATTATTACTTGATACAGAGGTTGTTGCTTTTACGCTAAACTAAGGAAAAATGTAAATGATATATTTGAGTTTATCCCAGTGTAGCTCTGTGGCCTTATTTAAATGGCTTAAACATGAAATCTAGCTCTTGTCCAATGTACTAAATCGTCTTTGATGTAGAAGATGAAATCAATTTATAATTACATGTTTACTTGGGATGTTCTCGTTAGCACTCATTTTTAAAGTACAATGTCCATGAAACGCCCTCGCACAGCGTGCTTCGGATGTCAACATACCCTCCCCCACTAAATCCTTACCCCACCCTTCCATCTAACACACACATGAAATGGTAATAATCTTAAATCCGGTTAGTAAGTCGACACGGCAAGTAGTGTACATAATGAGAGATAAAAGTTTAATTTAAAATTGGATGATTTTTGAAAAATTACTTACTTCATACGCATAATGAGCTACTTCAAGGTTTTCAAAGTGTACTCTCATTATTGCCACTGCTTTAAAACAAATAACGAATTTGAACAGACACTTATTACCCGTTGTACATAAACGAAGACAATGGGATAAAGACGTAAATTATGTGAATATTATTGGGGGAACTTTCACTTCCAATTATTACTACTATAGAACTAAAAGGCGACAAACGCGTTGCCACGGCTCTAAAGCATATTAAAAGCACTCTAAGGTTATGTCTTAATATGAAGTAATCCCATATCGCGGTGTTATTGTTTTCACTAAGTTACAACGTCGTTTCATTCATTAAATAAGAAAACATTCGCTCAACTTTTACCCATAGAGAACTTAGCTGCTTCACCTTAAACAAAGCGATGAACAAACGGTAGGCATAATTCACATTTTGCCAATTAATAGCAATGTGCCATTACAGACGTTGAAAAAGATGAACAAACTGCGTAATTCTTTATCTCCAAAACACTGACAAATTCAAATACTCGGTGTATTTTATACAATTTGCCTCTATGATATAAAATATTAACGTATTACATCATTCTATTGTTGACAATTACTCAGTAATAAAAAGAGCATTCCGCTGACTTAATTAAAATGAATTTTATTGATTAGTCTGCGTTGGAACCAATCAAGTAACAGTAAGTGACTGCAGAGATTTGTTAGTGCTTTAAAGAACAGGATATGATTGTAAAGCGTTGCAAAGTACTTAGTAACATCAGGATATGATTGCGGAGTATTGTCAATGCTTTGAGACATCAGGATATGATTGCGAAGCTTTGTTAGTGTTTGAAACACAAGGATGTGGTTGCAGAGTGGGGTTTTTTTTTTCTTCTTTTCATTTTGCTGTGAAGCGTCAATATGTTATTGCAGGGCGAAGCTAGTGCTTTTTATTTTGAGTACTTACTACAACCTCGAATCAAAGATCATAGACCAGCGTTCGTAAAATATATTTAAATGTATTAAACAAGTTAAACTCTCTACTGCCTATTGAGTTTCCCACAGCGTGTGGTCTTTTAAATTTAATATACCATGATCATGGTTATGAAGCTCTAATTATATGTAAATCATTAAATTAAAACCGATTGAAATTTCCATTATAAAGCGTCAAGGTGATCATGTTACAGAATGACCGACGACTTTGTGAAGATGCGATTTTCTCATAAAAATTCATGATTAACATTAAAAGTTTCATAAAATTTGGAGGATTTTTGATACTAATCTTCTGGAGAAAAAAAAGAAAATATCAAAGCTGTTTGGGGCAAACAACTTCCTAAGACTTTACATCATTTTAAAGAAGCTTCACAAAAATACCTTTAAATACAGCGCAATAATTGATTATTATGGTCATTCATCATCATATGAGGAAATTTATTATAGTATTTTGACGTAATTAAATACCGGATGCAAATGTTTTGTTTCTGATTAAAATAAAGTGACATGGTGATCATGTCACGAATGACCGACGACATTGTGAAGATGCGATTTTCTCACAAACATTCGTGAAAAAATTATAGGTTTAATACAATTCGGAGGATGAAAGGCGTGTATTTCTAACTTTACATGTTCTTTTTTGACACTATTCTTCTGCACAAGAAAAGAAAATATCAGTTTAAAGAAGCTTCACAAAAATACCTTTAAATACAAAGCAATACTTTTTATTAGTCTGGTCATTCAGCACCTAATGAGAAAATGTATTATAGTATTTTGGCGTAATTAAATACCGGAGCAAATATTTTGTTTCTGATTAACATTAATAGATTAAGGATGAAAGGCATGAATAACTGATTTTATATAGTGTCTATTGACAGTATTCGTCTATATTTTAAATCAGCTTTAACTTGCAAAGCGTTTAATGTGCAAAACTAATAATGAAGCATAAGGACTCTCTCTATCACACACACACACACACACACACACATATATATATATATATATATATATATATATATATATATATATATATATATATATATATATATATATAAGTAATTCTTTTCAAGGAATCGAATCTGTTCTGTCTTTGATTAGTAACTCTCTATCTGGCTAAGATATGAAATTAAAAGAATTAAAATTAAAACACAAGATGGCAAGAGATTTAAGAAATCTTCAGCTTCAGAAAGAGAAAGAAGAGAGACAAATGCAATTGGAGACTGAGGACAGAGAGAGATAAATGCAGTTGCATAAAGAGAAAGAAAAGAAACAATGCAATTGGAGATTGAGGAGATAGGGACAAATGCAGCTACAAAAAGAAGAAAGAGAAATGCAGATCCAGAACGTAGAGACGGAAAGAGAAAAAAAGGCAATTGCTAATGCAAATGCAACTGCAAAAAGAAACAGAGGAGAGAAAAATACAGCTGCAGAGAGAATGGCAAAAGGAAGAAATGGAATTTCAATTTAGATTTAAAAAATTAGACCTGGCAACTGGAAAGTGTGCCCCCCCCCCCTCCCCCTTGATATACAAGTTCAGTTTGTGATGTTAGCAGAAATATTAAGTTAGCACCCACTTTTAATTAAACAAGAAGCATATACATATTTTCCTCAGTTTGAAAAACAAATTGCTGAACATTTTAAACGGGAAAGGGAGCACTGGACTCTATTATTACAAAGTGTACTTATTGGCAACCCCGGTGAAGTCTATACTTCTCTGTCAGTACAACAAAGAACACATTATGATCTGGTTAAGGAATTTATATTAAAGGGTAGTAAGTTGGTGCATGGGACATATCGACAAAACGTCAGGAACTGTAAAAACGAAACTGGACGTATCCATTTCGAATGTGCAAGAGAAAAATAGTAATTCTTTGATACGTGGTGCTTAACCAAGAAGGTTGGTCAAGAGCATGATAACCTAAGACAACTGATTAGCTGAAAAGTTCAGCTGGCGATTATTCCTTGCCTTAGAAAGTTTCTTTTGTCTGCAAGTCATGCACTCATCAGCTTATTAATAAAAGGTCATTTCAGGCTCATACACGCACTTCAAATTTTCAAACAAGCACAACTTTTAGGAATCAAATTTCTGATAAGTATGTTCAGAAATCCTCACCTCTTTCTACGTGCACCCATTGCAAGAGTAAAGGGCACGTAATTTCTAATTGCTACAGAATGAAACATAAGCAACAGAACCAAGACGAAGCGATTCCAAATGATCTTATTTCTAAGAGAACAAGTTCATCGACATCTACTGAAAACAATATATTTGTTGGGACAAACAAAGCCCAGTCTGATTTTATTTTGGAGAATTATGAACCATTCGTGTCTGAAGGTTATATATCACTTTTTGGTGATTCTGCCTATTATATTACATAATATTTTAATGAACCCAGGAACATCTCAGAGTATTTAATTATTAGGTATTTTGCCTTTCTCGGAGACGTCTACTTCTAATGAAAGTGTTCTAATTTGGGGAGTAGAGCGTGGCTTTGTTAGTGTCCTCTCCACTGTGTACATTTGTCATCAGACTTTAGTCTCAGGACCCGTGCCATTTAGAACTAGGTCGTCTTTTTCCACTGAAGTTATTCATTTGTTACTAGGCATTGCCCCAGCTGGAGATTAGGATGCGGTTGATCCACTTGTAATTGACAAGCCTTGTTTAGATCAAATGATAAAAATATATCATCTTCAATGAAGACAATGGAAGACGAAGATTTTGTGCTAGTCACTCTGATGAACATCAACATAAAACCCACCAACTAATATACGGTGGTCTTACAGGACAAGAATGAATGCTCTTTGCTCTCAAGCGTTAAATTAATTATTCCGCTCATTAGCTGCTACATAATTTATTGGGTGAGTTAGAGCGTGTAAGAAAAATCATTGCCCATGTTGTTGAAGCTCTGAGTACAGTAATCTTGTTCTTTAAGTGCTAGACTGTTATATATAACTCCTCCAAACATAATGACTGTTTCGGTCATTTATGCTGCTTAAAAGTGTTTGATTTTGCATATGGGAGATATATTGTTGCATTTATACACAATTCATTGAACACTGTTTCCTGGATATATTTAACATTTATCTTCAACGATTTGGCCCTTGTATCCATTTCAATCCAATTATTCTCAGCATTGTTCTCTTCTGTGTATTATGCACGTATTAATTTTACACTTTTATGTCCATTGATAGATTTGTATCTCTAAAAAATCAAATATGTTCATCAGATCCAGTTTAAATTTTACTGTTAATAGTTTTTATATAAAGCTGATTTTCTGCTTAGAAAGTAAGTCTTCAGCTGATCATTAATTTTTTGTAATATGGTTTCAGATAAACGTGATGGATCATGGTGAAATTCGTAATTGTTAACCCATTCATGGGCTTTCGACTTTAAAGTGTTTATTTGCCTTCTTTGGTGGAACGTTTTATCTACATATTTAAAACTGCAAATGTATCGTGATAATCAGCTAAAATAACAATTTTAAAGCAATAACAATTACGCCAAAAATTGGCCAGTTCTCGATCAACGTATTCTATGGTATCTTTTTACATTAGTCAACTCAGCTTGTAATTTGTTGTAAGCCTCTGTGAATGTAACATCATCAATCAGTTTAATCTATACATTTATACCGACAATAGATTTATAGTAAGTTGTTTTCATTGTTCTGATCATAATATCATTCGCATTCATTTTTTTTACAGCTACCTTTCGATCATTTTTGGCTTTCTCTGTTAAGTCACTATATTTCTTTTACTCTGATATTGTGTAAGTGGTATCTTTTTAAGTTTATTAAGTTCATTAATTATTGCCCTCAAGCTATTATCTGTTGATTTCGTAATCGTTTTGTTAGATTTTATTATTCAACGATCTCTGTAGTTGTACTTTGTTATAGCCTTCCAGAGATTTCGTTATCTTCTGCGCTTCAGTTATCCTTACTCGATCGGTTTTATGTATTTTATAACTGTAAATAAATCATATACTTTTTTCAACATCATTATGAACCATTCTTAGCATCTAAGACCGCCTACATTTTCACATTCATTAATTTTTGTTATTTAGTCAGCTCGTTCAGCACCGACCTATTCCTTAACTGATAATGAATTGTAGGCTGTTCTATCCACGTTTTGATATATTTCGAATTGTAGAATCCACAGTCTTAAATATTTGATTATCAACTCGTCTTTGTAAAATTAGCAACATTAAATATTTGTAAAGGATCTTTTTGATTTGGTAATATGATTTTTTTGAGTCTGTGTGCTTTGATTGACCATGTGATGGATCTCTCTCCCTCCATCCTACTCGCCCTTTCTCTCTCTCTCTCTCTCTCTCTCTCTCTCTCTCTCTCATTGTTTAAGAGTGTAAGTCACTGAGAACTCAAGTGCCATTTTATTCAATTAATCTGTACAGGATTAACACTATTAACATAGGAAACATGCATTGCAGGCATTCCGTGAAAATCGATTTCTTTTTGTGAATCTTTTCTTTTGTATATGTTTGTAATGTCCATTAACATTGCATTTAAAATAGCCTCCGTAACCCTCCCCTAAAACCCCACATTTTCAACGTCGAAGACCCTAATAAACTTTAATAATAGCCAATAATAAGAGCAAGTTTGGTGTTACCAATCTGATCGTGAAATGTGTAAATTGTATGGTTTCAAAAGCACTCAGGATGTGGCCGATTAATGAAATGCCTGTCCATATTTCATGACAGACCTATTGATATCTTCTTTCAAACATTGTGCATGTAACTGTAAGAACCGTCTTAACCGTTACATAATAAGCAGGGATGATACTTTTGATTGCTTTGATGGACATTGTATTAATTAACTAGACATGATAAAGTTTGTACCGAAGGCGACTTGCACACGACATCTTATTAGTTATTACCAGAAACGTTAGCCAACGGAAACACAGACTTCCCGTCATATTACTATGATTGTATTGAATGTTCTTTGTTGAATACAACCACTGTTACAACTGTTATGCTCAAGACTTTACATTTTGACCAGATGAAGAAAATTCCTAAAACAGCTATACCACCAAGTATGAAATAATGGGTTGCGCTGCAAGACTGTGTGCTTTTGTATACCCATGATCTTTCTTTAAAGGTTTGTAATTTGCTTTCTGTAACTGGTGTGATTTTTGTTTCAAATAGTTATATAAGTTCAACTTTTGTGTAGATGTTTAATCTTTTGTGTATTCGACTTTTCCTTTTCAAATAAAAATAAAAATCTCCCGAATTCATATATGAATCAATACACAAAACTCAATGATGAAAACTTTAGGTTATTTAGCAAGACAAGAAGTATAATTTTACAAGTATTTGGACAAGCATCAAATCAGACTCCACGACGCAATAGATTATAAATGTACTATAGCTTGACTTGTGGCATGGATGAATAAGTTTTATAGAAAATAAACGGTACTAGTGAATATCATTTAGACATAGATCCTGTCATAACATGTACGTCCTCTGATCTATCGAATATACATTACCAAAGAAAGTGTTTTATTGTTCAAAAACTAGATACATGATATCGACCGAAAGCAAGTCTAAATGATAAAATGCCGTGAATACGTGAAGGATTCTCATTCATAAAGCAAATAGGATTGCAACGGTCAAGTCAACAACTATTTCAGTCAAATACGCCACTCATTAATTTTAATATTTTAGTCCCTTAATGTAACAAGATTCATGGGAACTCGTCTCGGTATTTGCATTCCACTTGAATATTTTCAGGATTTGAATTTATTTAGATATTTTTTAAGTTGTAATATTTTAGAGATTTTGATATCTCAAAAGATAATTTCCTTTGAAGTTTCAATTTCATTGTTTGAAATTTTAGTAGTCTCTGGTATTTTGATTTCATAAGTGGGACATTAATAGTGAGAAGGAAAAGAAAAACGAGTTTTCACCATGACATCAAAAGTAGAGAACTTCATTGCCGACCGTGCCCAGGAGAAATCAAAGTTCGTAAAAAAAAAAAAAAAAGGCGAGTTACTTGAATTTGCCAAACATTATGATCTTGATGAGACGAAGCCTTCTTGGATGAATCAGGAGATCAAGAACATCTTGACAGATTATTTAGTCAACCGGGATGTTTTCGATAAAAGTGTTTATGGTCAGATAAAGTAGAATCCGTGTGGTTCGAGAAAAAATTAATTGAAATAGAGTTAATAAAACTTCAAGACGCTGAGAGATGCAAAAATGTTTGGGAAAGGAAAAAGATAGCAATAAACATGAGAGAAATAGAGTTAGGGAAATGCACGAGAGAAAGGAGGAGAGAGATATTGAAATGCAGAATAGACAAATGCAAATGCAGAAAGAGTTGAGAGAGATAGAGGAAAAGGGTATGTAGTGAGACTAATACTAACACAAATGCAAGAGAAAAGGAGAGAGAGAACTAAAATGATAGAGTGAATTTAAATTAAGGGAGTCGAAACTTACTAATAAAAGTCATTATCATTTAAATACAGATTCCTATTTTGATCTGGCCAAACATATCAGACCGGTCCCTTCTATTATAGAAAAGGAGGTGGATAAATATTTTCTCAGTTTTGAGAAAATTGCAGAGAACTTGAAATGGCCGAAAGATTATTTGACTTCGTTATTGTAGAGTGTGTTTACTAGTAAAGAGAGTGATGTCTATACTGCACTCTGGTCTAAACAAAATGCTGACAATTATGTGTTCAAAGAAAACGTCTTGAAGGCATATGAGATGGTAAATGAGACCTATCATCAAAACTTTCGAAATTGTAGAAAGAAAACTACACAGCTGATGGTCACTTTTTTATTCTGTTCATAAATCGTCATCTCAACAGTTTTTTTTTTAGAAACCATTTCAGTCTCGTTTGATTACTTTCAAATCTCAAACTAATTTGGATTTGGATTTAGGTTTATTTTTTAACGTAGCTTTAACAATTTTTCAGTCATATCGCTACGATGTCTGCAGTATGGCAGTTTATAGTGATGTCTAGCACTGGGGCATCATGCCGCAGACATGTAGCATGATGTCCCACCCAGTCACATTATCCTGACACCAGGCCGACCAGTCCTAACACTAACCTCTTTACGCTGAGCGCCAAGCGAGGCAGCTGTTAGTACCATTTTTGTAAGTCTTTGGTATGACTCGGCTGGGGATAGAACCCACGACCACCCGCTTCCGAGGCGGACACTCGAACCACTAGGCCACCGGAGCGGTCTTATTCAAACTAGTTTAACTGTGAAGAATCAAATTTCTTAATATGACTGATCAGAAATGCTCATATCTTCCCACGTGCACTTTTTTAAGAGGATAGGGCACGTCATTTCTGATTGCTATACGTTGAAATATCGGCAATTTAATTATAACAAATCAGTTACAAACGCTCTTGTTTCTAAGAGGTCAAGGTCACTGTCATGTAGTGAATGAGATACTTTGGGTGGGGCTAGCTTACCCCTGTATATATCTCTTCTGGAGATTTACAAACCATTAGTGTCGAAGGGTTCAGTATCATTTGTTGGTGATTCAATATCACGTGATGGTGATTTAGATAAAGCTACTCTTAGTAAGATACTACGACACCCAGCTCTTTCTAATACAGGGTGTAGAATGTGGATATGTTAGCGTTCCTCTAGCATGTATCATCAGACTTAGGTTTGGAACGGGTGATTAAAGAAGCGCTAACCTATTGGCCCAGTGGGAGTGTTAATTTGTTACTAGGTAATGACGAAGCAAGAGATAAGGTCGTGGTTAATCCATTTGTAACTGATATGATCGAAGAGTTTAACCTTTTGAAGTAGAAATCCCTGGTTTATATCCAGCTGCGCAGTTACTAGAGGCATGACAAAGCTCGCTCTTGAGAATGATGATGTTGAAAAGGACAGTATTCCTTTGGCGAATACCAATGTAGGTCACGCTTTAAATGAGGTCAATTTTGCTCCTAGCTTAGATCTGTCAGGAGATACTCATTTGACTACACATTCTCTTAGATCAGGTTGATAATGGAGAATCACTAGTTTTTCTTGCAGGAAAAAGATCCAGATATCCAGTGTTTCAGAGAGCTATTAGTGAAACTACTGCCACACAAGAAGGAGCTAGTTACTTCTTGAAGTATGGGGTCCTTATCAGGAAATGGAGGCCGTCTGAGGTACCCGCTAATGATGAGTGGTCCGTTAGCAATTAAATTGTTGATCCTAGAAGGTATCGACAGGAAAATCATCATCTAGTTAATGAAACGCCATTGGCTGGTAAATTTGGAGTCAGGAAGACATATCACAAGATCTTAAATTATCTTTATCGGCCGAAATTTAGAGGTGATGTTTCTAAAAATTTTGTAGATCTTGTCATACTTGTCAAATGGTGAGAAAACACAATTAGAGGATATACCCAAACCTCTCCTATCACCTATTTATTCATTTAGTAGAATAATGGTAGACTGTGTCAATCCATTACCTAGGACCAAGTTACGCAACCAATACTTGTTGAAGAGTACTAGCTCGTCTACACGTTTTCTAGAAACTATTACATTAGGAGTATTTAACTGAGATCTTAATTGAAGCTTTGGTAAAGTCGTTTTTTATATACACATTTTGGCCTTCAGGGAGATACATGAAAAGGAACAGACAAAGATATTCAGCTGTTGTTTCCTGTCAGGGACGCTGGTCGAGAATCTCTGCAGAGTATATAATTTTTCCCTGTAAAGTTAGGAACAAAGTGAGTGACTTATAATACAGTACCCATAATCTTGGGTGGCATGATAGGATTACTTTGTCATAATATTATTAAAGGAGTATGTAGACAGAGATAGCTATAAATTATTCATTCAATTTTGTAGTACCTGACCCACACACAACATTTAAACGAAGATGGGAAATCGGATAGTGTTGACTATGAAATGACTACTTTCTACTTTCACGGGATTACCGAAAAGCAAACACATTTGGATTTAGAACTGTGATTCTTCAGTGGTGCCTACACTTTAGCACATAATTCACTAGAACTTCCATTCGGAATACCTTTGGATAGTTTATGGATTAGTGTGAAATTGGTTATACAAGTTAGGATAATATTCTAGGAATTCATAAACTGTCAGTTAATTTTAATTCTTTCACTTTGTTTGATTTTATATTTTATTTAAATAATTTTATATTTTAGAAAATTGAATGCTTATTGGATTTACGTTGTCTTGTTACTTAAGTTTAAGAACCGAGACGTAACAAATGCCATCTTCTTTGTTGAATATTGATCACGCTTTTAGGTAAAAGAGGCCTTCTATTTTTTTCCACCTTCGAGTCTTCCAGTTTGTAACCTATGGAAGCAACGAAAATTAATTTCCTGAATGTCCATGGATTCTAAATTTAGGTGTTCCTATTCTTTAAACAGCTGCTGGATAACCGTACAGATTGATCCATACTCTTGGGTTTTTTCCCCTTGCTTGTATTAACTTGAGTCATGTCTACTGGTTTCGCATGGGTGTTTATTAATAGTTCAATGAGCTTCGGTAAAACATCAACCACTTTTCTGGTTTCTTTTTCCCCTAAATGCTTTCACATTCTATTTTTTGTGGTTTTGTTAAACCTTCTAACTACAGCTGTCTTTTTGTCTAGGTAATTTGAAAAGAATGTTATGTTTTCCTTTTCCAAAGATATTTCACACTTTCTGTTTTTTAAACCCTCTTTATTCATTGACCTTTACATTTCCGTGTTTTTACCCTTGCATGATTTATATGAATGCTCTTTGCTCTCACTCTAATTTCTCAGCCCAGCCGTATTTTGAAAGAGCATCTATTACTGTCAAAATGTATTTATATATATTCTTATATTTATTATGTGCTTCAATGTCAACATTGTCTGCCTACCTCTGATCATCCACGTGAGTAACAAATTCTTTTTCAGGAAAATCTTTTTCTCTCTTGCTTAATTGATGTGTAAGTACATTGTACAGTTATAAATTCTTTAAATTCAGCGTATTTATTATAGTGTTTGTCCCATTTAAATGGTTTCGACAACTGATTGATGTTAGTGAAAAAACTGGACTTTCAGGATTGTAGTAAAGACATCTAAAGTATTTTTCTCTGACATGCTCTACATAGTATCCGTCAGCAAAGAAAAATCTTATTGAAAACACACACACACATACACACACACACATGTGTGTGTGTGTGTGTGTGTGTGCCTTCCTGTACGTGCGTGTGTGTGATAACATTTCAAAGTGACGAATAAAATATAAAAATGTACTAAGGGGTTTTCCATAAAGGACGTCCGCAGATAATACCTGTTTTCCTACACACACACCCCTTGTCCGCTTTTGTCCGCATGTGGCTTACACCCCACCCCACCCCCGGCTGCGACGTCCCATCTAGCATTATACACTGCTCTACGGTCTGGCAGTGTAATAGCTGGTGCTCTCAAAATACAATGCTCACTGATCGCATCACAACATGTAGCTCAAAACAAAGAAAAAATAAACAGAAAGTTCTTTCTTTAAAAAAGTCTTTACTCAGGACATAGAACTAAAGTTGTCATCTAACAGAAAGCTAAATTCGATAGACTGTCAACATCTTACTCCACTTCAACAAACGCAGACTGCAGTCAGCCAAATATTAAAGACAGGCATCATCTTTAATAATTTTAAGGCACCTCCCTCGAAAAAAAAAAGATCTTTAATGTACAGAATATATGTTTTAGTTAATAAATGGTATATAAACACAGGCTGTTTCAGCCATCTTATGTTGTCACAACTCCATACGATGATCAAAAATAAATATCAATAAAAAATCGTCAGTGTTTCACATGAACGAAGGTATTAAAAAAGTCCTATTAAATCCGTGCATTGTATTACAAGTATTTAAACGATGCAGCAAGTAATGAGCACAATAAAAACGCTTTATCAAAGACAACTATCTTTTCTATATAGAAAAAAGATAAACTCTTTCAAATTTTATAGTGCAATCAATAAATGTCCATATAGTAAACATTTGTGTATGATAAATATTACAAGAAAGAAAAGCATGTTAAAACTAATCAAGCTTTGGAATTTTTACCCAAGTTCTAAGTTTAAGATAACGAAACATTCTGCTTCTAAGTGGGCTCTACGGCGCCTAAAAGATCAATGACGAAACAATGAAACAATGAAAAGAACCCACTATCAATAAAAATTATATCTAAAAGCGTACTACTTGCAAAAGACGTTCCGAAGACAACGTGTAACTTCAAAATACTGACTACAGATTTGTTTATTTACAAAGCTTGGATATAACCTAAAGCGATTTCTATGCATTTTATTGTTCATATGTTTTCATTATCAATATTATTTTTACCTTTCAATAATGTTCAAAGACATAAATAAGTATTAGTACTTATTTATTAATATTAAAACCCAGTGAAAAATACTCACTTTAACGATATCAAAGTCTCTACACTTGGAAAGCATATAATATGGAAATGGATGCGATCTAGTGTCTGCCTTCTCTCCAACACATTGCCGCATATAATTCTTTATTATTTTCGTGATTAAGCTAGAAATGTGTCCTAACGACGCCGATGCACCCACCAGTATCATACAATTGAAACAGGGTATATTCCGTATGAATGGACAAAGTGCCTGTTCAAACCGTAATCCGATATTTGTTTTTATTCTGGAAATTGTATGAACAAAAATTTATCTAGGTTCTTAATATAAAACCGCATATTTACGTTTCTCTATAATTCGTCAATTTCATCAAAACGTATAGTAAGAGCTGGACGATATTCATGACTGCAAAATGGGACGGACGGACGGACGGACGGATGGATGCACTTCTGTATTGAGAAAGACCTGCTGATCAAAAACTCTTTTAGGCTCCTTTACAGTAATGGCATTGAGATCATTCCATACGTTATTTCAAAATGATATTAATGCAAAATCAGGAGGCAACGCAGCATTATTATCATTAATAAGAAAAGTCTAGCACAAAAAATGACATGAACATATCATTTCAGGTCTGTTTCAGAATATGGAATTGAATATTTTCTAATTTGTAGGTCAGGTTCTAAGGTCATTTCAATGCAACAACGTTACGGATAAGGACAAATAAAATACAGTAAACTCATGACTGAAGTAGATATAACCACATTCTAGGAGGTTAGTATCTTTGTTTAATTCATACACCGCTCCGGTGCCGGGAGGTCGTGGGTTCGAACCCATGTCGTGTCATACCAAAGACTTATAAAAATGTTACTAACAGCTGCAGTGCTAGGCGCTCAGCACTAAGAGGTTAGTGTTAGGGCTGTTCGGCCTGGTGTCAGAATAATGTGACTGGGTGGGCCATTATGCTATATGACTGTGGCATGATGCCCCAGTGCTAGATATCACTATAAACTACCACAATGCAGACATCGTAGCGATATGACTTGAACAATTCTAAAGCTACATTAAAAATCCAAATTACACAGACGCTTATTTAATTCCTTCACAACTGAGTAACACTACCTATAATCGTGAGAACGCAGATAACTATGAAACGTCATCTTCATAAAAGTAAAAAATGAACACAATATGCACCGCACCGATGCAAATGTATCAACCACTCACTCCAATTCGTGAAGTATTTCTTTCCAAACTGGCCGTTAGGGGAAATATAGCTGATACAAAAGAACTTGGACAACAACAAAAAAACAACCTTCCTCGCAGTATAAACACATGAATCAACGATTTGTTCCTATTAGAGAGGCAGCGCTGAACAATATGGTGCCCAACTGTAAAGAGCCTGCAGTTCGTATGTCCTCTATTTTCCTAATAAAGTCAGGCAAATACATTCTTCCCGTCGCGAATTGTCATGATGGTATGAAGATTGAAGACTTTCGTGGAATCGAAGGTTGTCACGTTATGGAAGCTTGCTACGCTTGAGCTATTAAGACATAATGAACATGTCATGTTTTTATATTACGATATATAGTTACCTAGATGCAGACTTTCATCGTATATAGTTATCTGATGCAGGCTTTCATCGTATATAGTTATCTAGATGCAGAATTTCATCGTCTGTCTTTCATGATTAACATGCTTCATTCCTGTAAATAAACCGCATTCAGACGCTCAGTGTCATTTCACTACTACACTCTCCAGTGTGGATGTATTGGAATTACGTCACAAGGCGAAATGCGACAAGCATTTCGATTATTTGACTGAGTTTCCCTTAGCTACCGTATTTATATAAAAAGACGCCTCTACACTCTCCAGTGTGGATGTATTGGAATTACGTCACAAGGCGAAATGCGACAAGCATTTCGATTATTTGACTGAGTTTCCCTTAGCTACCGTATTTATATAAAAAGACGCCTCTACACTCTCCAGTGTGGATGTATTGGAATTACGTCACAAGGCGAAATGCGACAAGCATTTCGATTATTTGACTGAGTTTCCCTTAGCTACCGTATTTATATAAAAAGACGCCTCTACACTCTCCAGTGTGGATGTATTGGAATTACGTCACAAGGCGAAATGCGACAAGCATTTCGATTATTTGACTGAGTTTCCCTAAGCTACCGTATTTATATAAAAAGTCGCCTTCTACGACAGATCAGGGCTGATTTTTCAGACACCGAACACCGACACAGCGGTTGTAGTTGTTGTTGTTGTGGGGTTTAACGCCATTTTTCAGCACATGATAGGCTATGCATGGCGGCCAGTATTAATGGTGGAGGAAGAACCCGGGAAAACCCCGGGAAGAATCACCGACCCACGAGAAGCTACTGGCAAGCTTTCTCACGTACCCATATCGGCCGAATCCTAGACTCGAACCCACGCAGACAGGTGAGATGGCAGTGATCCGTAACGGACAGCGCTTTAGACCACTCGGCCACTCGGGGCCCCCACATAGCGGTTGTAATAAAAGTAAGGATACTAAACCATGACTATGGTAATGCTGCAGGAATTGTTGAATTTGGAGTAAACAACCCATAGCAATAATAATATAACTATGATTTATACAGTTTTGGATGACATTCCAAATTATCATATTTATCCATATCTGGAGGGATGCTAACTACCAAACATGTTCATTAAAATCCTGTGTAACAGTCCCAAAGCAGAAATAGTACATTTTTGTGTAGGAAAGAAAAGTAAGATAAATCACTAACCCTGAATCCGGCAGTGTGAGATGTTTTGGGACGTATAAATTGTGGAATAAAGTAATGTCATTGTAAAGCGCAAACACCCTTCTCCAGTATCGGGTACATGTCAGTATCCATAGATGGTTAAACAATGTACATGTATGGTACGATTGTCTGTATTGTAAATGTGGTGTTCCAATGTTTGTACAAACAAACCTGTTATATTTTATTTATCCTTAGTTTGTATTCTTTTAGTCAAGTGCTAGGCTGGGATGAACCTTTTTATAAAAACGTTGACCTTAAGTGGATCAAGAAAACGTTACATAACCAAACTACCAATAAATATTAATGTACAAAGCTTATTTAATAAATATTGCTTTGTTGGTCCTTTGTTGGTCCAAACCTGGTTTGGTAATACACAGATGCTAAACATTTGCTAACTAAAAATGAATAATTAGCACAATCTGGATTTATATGAGAGAATGTTTAAGATATGAAAACAAGCTTTGTCGAATATTGTCGTATATCGAACGTCTTGCTTCATTTCAGTCCTACATATATAGGTAAAGTGAGTTTCCATTAGATATGTCATTTGTAAAGGTAGTGCAATAAGCACGTTGTGAACAAGCTTCCTGCTCTTTCTGTATTTTAATCAAAATCTAAGGGTCATTACAATCTTGTATTGTTATTGTTTCCATTTAGCATAACCACTCACACAAGCTTGTATACATTTACACAAATTGCACCGTGAACATAAAGAGACATACAAACAACGAAACAACAAGCACACAAAGAAATACAAATGTGCAGATGCATATCACTAGTCACAACTTTCATCCGAGGAGTCCCCACCAATATGTAAATTTAAGCAAGCCGCACCATCTGGCAATGTAGATTTAAAGTGATATTATGGTGGGAAATGATGTCCATAGTCATGTCCATGTAAGCAAGCCTCCTAAATCTGACACTGTAGATTGAAAGTGCTTTAACAGTGGAAATAAAGTCCTCCACAGTCATATCCACTTAAGAAAGCTGCCCAAATCTGGCACTGTAGATAGAAAGCGTTTATACGGTGGGAATAACTTCATCCACAGTCATATCCATGTAAGAAAGCCGACCAATCCTGGCACTGTAGATTGAAAGTGTTTATACGGTGGGAATAACATTCGCCAGTCACCTTATTTAGTTGGAAATAAGGTACAAAACAAAATTCACACTGAGAAAACGAAATAAACGCACTAAAAGAACGAAATGCAAAATTCAAAATAATATATGATTGATTATCAGTCGTTTAATAATAATTACAATTTTATTATTGATGTTGACTTATTTAAATCATCGAAGGAAAATCTTGTATGGACTACTACATCTACTACTACTACTACTAATAATAATAATAATAATAATTTATCATCAGGAATTACTTTTGCAAAAATGTGGAGTATGCATATAAAGCTTCCACCATATAGGATTTCATGAAATCTAGCACTATGTGAATTATTATATGTAGCTGTCTTTCGCATATTAGACGCGATAACATCCGTCAAACTACAGCTATACCTTATGAGTGAGATAGATCCGTGTTTTAATTTTAATGGGACTGTACGCTCTGTCTTTCTTTCGTAGCTTTTCTTTGTAAGTGTTCGAGTTATTGCGTTACGCAAAGAAATTAAATAAATGTTTAAATTTAATGAGACAAATAAAATATCACAACTTATCAAAATATGTGGACTAATGACTAATATTTTAGGCACTGGCAATCTTTTATCCACAGTATAAAAGGCAGGGTTAAAACTTGAACTCGTCTATATTTCTATAATTCTTTCCATGTGTTTCATTTGTGGTTAAGCACAGTTTGAATTGTCGCGACGCAAACGATGATTTAAACAATGCAGTGTCAAACATTACTCAGTGGCGTCGCTAAGGGGATGCGGGGTGTGCGGACCGCACCGGGTGACACCATCTCAGAGGGGTGACACCAAAATGACTGTCTATACAATTTTTGAATTTTTTTGCTGGAAGGAGGTCCATGGGGGTGACACCACTAGTTACCGCACTGGGTGACACCAACCCTAATGACGCCACTGATATTACTGTTATTTGCAATGATTTAACACCAGGGATAAATTCCATTAATATTTGTCATATTGTTGATTAATCAGACAATTACATAATTAATATAGCTATTTCCATTATGTAATTGGTATTATTATCGCAAGACATTTCACGACAAGATTTTTTTTATATTTCTAGATTAAATAATCCCTAATGAGGAAAAACTTCTCAGAACAAAACAAGTGATAACATTTGATGCTATGGTCAAAGATATTTCTTTTAATCAACCAAAACTACAAGATAATGATAATTTGAACGGATAACAGGTGTGGTGGATAAACGTTAGCGCGAAAAGCAAACAACAAGAAAATAATTATTAAAATTAGATAAGTAGACAGAAAACACTCCAACTCACGGTAGCATAATATATATCAACATAAGATTTTTAACTGTGCAGACATGACCTACACTAACTTCCATTTCTTTTTATCGTTGATATTATAATTTTAGTACATTCAATACTGCCGATAAGGGCCAGTACGGACGACTGACATACAGATAAAATAGAACAGAAAGACAGGTACATACACGCATGCACGCACGCACGCATGCACACACACACACACACACACACATACATCGATGCGAGAAAAAAAAAGATTGCTGGGAAAGAATGTTAACGTTTAGTATAAAGAGGGAAATGCTTTCGTTGGTTTTAAGTTAAGACTTTTTTATATAATACCCTGATACATAATACAGACTAGTCTTTCAAAACAAAATATTTTCAAAAGTTTTCTTGAGGTTTTAGTCGTCAAACGCAACCTTACTCTGCTTGATTTGCTTTGATTGATTGATTGTTTTTTTTTTAACGGCGCATCAGCACTCTTAGGCTATTTAGCGCCAAACAAAGTGTTACTTGTATAATCTTTTTGCATTAAAACAGTATAATGATAGGTAATAAACGCATAATATAAGAATAATATGTACATATAAAACCGAGATCATAGTACGTTAAATATTTCAATTCATATTATATGTTTATCACACAGTCGGTACACTTTGCCTATAGTGTGTGCAGTTTCATATTTTTGATATTATACGTGTGAACATATCACTTTATATGATTCTGATAGGTCCAAAGAAACCCATGAAATTATTGTGCAGTATTCTCTTATCTGATTGGCTGCGATCATGAGAAAACTTTTTTAACCCCGCCTTCTGGAATTTTTTGTTTTCATTGAACATTTATGGCCGCCATTTTTCGAATCGACTCGGGAAAGGAAATTGGGGAAAAAAATGGTCTCATCTGTTTCACTATTGCCAGTTTACCCTCACAGGGGTTTGTTATGTCATTTATAAGATATCATAAGGTGAAAAATGGCAAAATCACCAGGACAAGAACAATAACAACAAGTAAAACTACCGGTATTGCTTAAATGATAACGAGGGTGGGGATGGATGAGCAGTATATCTATAGCATGGAATCCACCCTATATACAAGCTTGGTTTAAATGTGAACTTACTGAAGTAGATAAACTCACCTTTGTTCACAGAAGAATGTAGACATAAACCGGTCTCCCCAACTGACAGAACTTTATCCAACCACAGCATATTTACGCGGTCAATATGTGATGCAAGTCCGACTCAGAGATTTGTTTACGTTTTCTGTACAATCTAATGTTCCAAATCGAAATACGGCAAGTATCCGGTCACAAATATATCACAGTAAATATGTGTATTTCTGCATCCAGTAATCTTTTTTTCATAAAATATCGCAACAATGTAATGTTTAGTTGTGGAATTTCAACGTAAACAGTCCCACTATGTTGTGTAGGCCAACTCAAACCGGTACTGTGTACCGTATCAAACAATGTGACATCACACACATTGGACATTTTGTGTTGACAAATGTTTTGTCTTTCGTAAAATGTTCTGTTTTTTGGATGGATGCTTATTCTTTGATTTATAGTTATCAAAAATGTGTAATATACTTTTACTATTTCAACTTTGTTTGGGACTATTTTTTACGTACAACAAATGAAGGTACAGCGTCTGGAAGAATGAACATTTTTGGCTGCCATTCGTTCTTTTTTCAATCTAACTAATTTCTACTGAAATAAAACTACGTGATCAAAAGAATCTCAAATGGGTAATGATTTAATATTAAATTTATGAAACTTGTTTCATAAATTCAATATTAAATCTTACCCATTTGAGATCCTCTATGTATGTGCGCGCGCACACAAATGCGCCTGTGTGACAAGGATTGATGAAGATAAATGCAAAGAAACTGAAAAACTGTCAACAAAGAGTATACAATTAGTTTTTAACTAGCCTAAGCTCATTCGACATCTCATTGGGTCTTTGTCAAATTCAATTACAAAATGGAGACAAGAAATACAAATAACAAACACAGAATAAAGCGTTGAATTTACAAAACTTCACATGACTATATCAAATGGAAATATTGTTTGAAAATGTTAGATGTCGCGCCTAATCGGTTTGTACACCGATTGTAAACCGTGGCAATCAAGTTAATATTGATCTTCAAAAGTAGGAGCAATAGCTGTGTCTGTTTTCTGAATGTAAAGTGGGGTATCCCATTGTTGTCATGGAAATATTAACCACAGTAGCAATAATGTTACCAACAAGAACTTCGAAAACGTTAGTAATGATGGGTAAGTTTACGAATAATGAACTAATGAACAAATAACTGAACTGGAAAATATGGGCATTAAATATATAACGATTTGCATGAGTCGTTTGGAGTCGTCTGCCTGGTTTATGTTTCGCGGTTTCTGTGGAAACGTATTCAGTAAGATTACGTTTCTTCCTGGATTTGGTACTCCATTTATAGTTATAGGTAGTTTGCAGTTAATATAATGTCACTAAAAGTGTGGAAGAGAAGTGTTCTACAACTGTACCTCTATCTAAATTCTTTGTCATCCAATAAGATCTGTGAAGATTGATGCTTTTATATAGTTTTTCGGTTTCTCCAACATACAGTTGGTAGCAAATCTTACATGTGATGAGATAAATTACATTCATTTATCTTCTACCTGAAATCAGTAAGAAAGGCCCAATAGTTTGAGATGAAGGGCATCCCACACAAAAGTATCAGAACATTTGGATCAATTCGTGAGGCCAGATGTCCACAAATTTAACATCACATCTTCAGGACACGACACGGTTAGCGGTATACGGTTAAATAGAATACTTTCAATTGTCCGCATTAAAAAATGGTCTTCAGTCAGTATATGGCCATAACTTTCATTTTACTAATGATGCGTGCATCTTTGTCTATTCTAACACAAAATGGGAACTCAAAATGCTTGGATATGGATAAACTTCTGAATCAAATGATATATTTAGCTCTTTATCAAGCCGCAAAATAAACAGTTTGTGGTGAGTGTATACTTTTGAAAACGGAAATGTGCAAGTTTTAAATAACACATGCTTATAAGGGCATCGCATCATAAAGTTATTGCATTTGTTTGTTGGTGTAATGTAAGTTTGTATAGCCACTAATTAAAATAAAACCCAAAATATGATTTTAAATTAGCAGAATCTGGCGAGACACTAGTGGTCTCAAACGCTTTAATAATTATAGGTTACTGCATTT
Organism: Sinohyriopsis cumingii; assembly: GCA_028554795.2. Taxonomy (NCBI): domain Eukaryota; kingdom Metazoa; phylum Mollusca; class Bivalvia; order Unionida; family Unionidae; genus Sinohyriopsis; species Sinohyriopsis cumingii. Next base: position 73,280,709 of record CM068838.1, on the reverse strand, counting down.
GTATGGGAAAATATGAACGAGTTTTTTTCGAATGGATACTGCCCAACCTTGGGAGTGCAGTATATCCATCCGACAAAACGAGTTCATATTTTCCCATACAAATGCAGTAACCTTTTTATTGTATACTCATTTTCTTATTCTACCTAAGGCTTAATTATATAAACAAAAGATACACTACAAGAAACAAAGAAATTGAATTTATGCTGTATTCCAAAATAAATACACAAACACAGATTCGTCAGTACACAACAATATTAATGCGCACATAACTCCGCCCAGCGAAAGTTTAACCTAGTGGCGCTCTCGTCATCACGTTCGAAAGAAATTGTCGTTTTGCACTTTGCAACAACTTTTTCGTTTCGTCTGGAATGAATGGAATTTTGTATTTTTGTCGATTCTACTAAATTGCGTGATTATGGACTAGATTTATCTGTGTCAATTCTACATGAAGTACATCTGATTTGAGCAGCGAAGCAGGCGTCTTGACTTATCTGTATGTGTGCTTCTGTTCTGTCATTAAATGTTTGGAATCACGATGTGGGGAAAATATGAACTCTTTCAACTGTAATTATCAAAAAGATGCTATGGAATATAATGTTCATTTCATTTTGAGTGCAATAAGGAGGATGTTATTGCACTTGGAATGTAGTCGAAATTACAGCACAATTTCGAAATGTGTAATCAAGCTTTACAACCCATGACATAGCCATGTAATTCGGATTTGCGGAACAAAGAAAGTACATTTTGAGGAAATTCAGGATGTAAAACTGCAAGTATATTTTTTGCCATTTTTATTACCAGCTAAACTGCATGTTCTTTGTAAGGACCCCAGCAATGTTATGTATGGCTTTTATCGCAAGCCCAAATCCGAAACATTGTATCAAAAAGTTAACGCGGAATATTGCAAAGCAGCTGGTATGTGACAGTCCAGAAAACAGCTATTTTAGTTCATTCAAAAGCAAATTTAATCAATCAAAATTTAAAGCCTCTACTACATGAGTGTACATGATTTGTTTACAAAGTAGTTTCTAATACACTATACTATTATTTGGCACACGTGTTGTGCATGTTTGTGCAATATGAAGGTGTTCAATATCGTAAAATACTGCACGATTGTGCCAATGTAAAATTAACGGAGACAAAAATGAACATATAATAATAGCAGTAACGAATTGCCATCATCGAATTTCCAAGTCATATTTATAAAGGGATCCTTTTTACTGAAGAAGAAACATCCGTCATTTGTGCACAGAATTATGAATAGCAGTAACTTCAACCACCATCAAAGTCAGAGCCAACAAAAAAAATTAAATAAATTTTAAATAAATAAATGGATAGAAATCGAGACCGTATTTATACCAGACCTTAATAATTCTGTATCATTTCCTACGTTAATATCAGATATATTTCACAGTGGTACAAAAATATGATATCTTTACGAGTGAACGAACTAAAATGTATCATTTCTGTATCACAAAATGAAATATATCTGGCCTTCACAAAGGAAAAACAAGGAATATATATATATATATATATATATATATATATATATATATATATATATATATATATATATATATATATATATATATATATATATATATATATGCATGGGCGCTTAGAAGATTAAAATCACTCTTCACCCAATCCAACCACCCACCCACACCTTCCCACCTAACTGTTTTCGTACGTTTCCCTAACTTTCATCCGTATTCTTGGGCTGATAATAAAAATAAAAATATCAATGATTTAAGAGAGCGGTTAGGTTTGCGATGACTTAATATGTTGTCATAAATGAGCATTTTTTTTTCCTGTCTCCTTTTGGTGGTGATACAAGAGTTAGATTAAGGCATTAGAATATGAGCTTATGGTGTTTGTGTTTCAACGACAGTGTACAGTGAGTACTAACGTTTTGGTGCTGATCCGGAAGTGAAATTTGTGTTCCATTGCACGTTGGTTTGTTTGCAGTCCAGCCTCTAAAAGGAATGCCGGTGAACATATGACAAGAACTTCACCGTGAAGTTATCTTTGAAGATATTGTAGATTATCATATGATTTGTATTGATTGTCACACAGTGGAAAGTTCTGTACTGAGAAACAAATGTAGAGAACAAATAGTAAAATTAATTGTGTTCTGGGTCCGCATGAACACAACAGACAGACAGAACAGTTCCATATCATATAGGCGCTCATGCTTTGTAAGAAGAGGCAAACTCTGTTTGAGAACTTAGACTGCTATCTTGTTATTATATTAATAACTATAGGGTCGTTTCGTATCCTTAACTTGCTGAAGCTATATGACTCGATGAAAGTGAGATAAAACCGAAAATAAATTTAATCTAATTGTGATTTTGTGTATCTATTAAAGAACTCTAAATGTCCTTTTTTGTAAAATTTATGTTAAAAAGCCCAATACATGACTTTGGCCTTACTATACACCGAATTAGCCCGAGACCCCAATATCAATGAATCAGCCCTTGGTCGGATAATAGCGTCAGGAGCTGATTCAGTGGATGATAAGGCCCAAAGTCAAGTATTAACCTCTACTTTATTGAGATTCACACACAAATAAAACGGTATACTTTGTACATAGTATCCGTCTATTTGATACTATTGCATAGCATGACCATATTAAAGGTATTTTGGGTGAATTTTAAATCTATACTTTGTTTTGATTTGTAAGGACCACTCTATACATTGTAATCATTACTCTGATGCACTTTGATGGCATATTGTACAGGTCCTATAGCAGTGAATCGAAATTATTTATATTAAAAAATACTTTGAATGCATAATATACATACTTTACAAGCATCAATGACGGTGATAAGAACACGCTTGAAGGAATGAGGTATACAAGTAAACTCTCTCTCTCTCTCTCTCTCTCTCTCACACACACACACACACATACACACACACACACACACACACAAGAAAGGGCAACAATAGTAAATCTTCAGCGTAAGACGGCACAGCAAACAGTGTACATAAGGAGGGATGGAATTTAATTTAACCAGTGGATCACCTTTTCAAATTCTTTACTGCATACACAAAAATAGCTAATAAATTTTTCTACAAGTGAAAAAATATTTAGTACCCGTTGTATATTGATGACAACAACTGGACTGTTACAGAGGTCTGTATCATCTCCTTAATTATAATATAGTTTTTATTTAAGTTAGTTAGATCTAAGTCAGTTTTATTTAAATTCGATAATTCGTGGCTGGCTAACACTATAGTAAAGTACATGTACACTACGTGTTGAGTTTAATTCGTTTAACCAAGGCTGATTACCGAGGTCAAGTCAACAACTAATACTGTCAAAGTAAGCCACGTAATAGTGACTTTAGGTCATGTCAACATTGTGGGATCTAGAGTATAAGTTTGACCTAAAGAGATACCAATCGCACCTTGGTTCATTATAGGGTGAATTAGTGTGTGTGTGTGTGTGTGTGTGTGTGTGTGTGTGTGTGTGATTTGGATTTTTAACGTAGCTTTAACAATTGTTCAGTCATATCGCTACGATGGTGCAATGTGGCAGCTTATAGTGATGTCAAGCACTGGGGCATCATGCCGCAGACATGTAGTATGATGTCTCACCCAGTCATATTATCCTGATACCAGGCCGACCAGTCCTAACACTTACCGCTTAATGTTGAGCGCCAAGCGAGGCAGCTGTTAGTACCAATTTTGTAAGTCTTTGGTATGACTCGGCCAGGGATCGAACCCACGACCTTCCGCATCCGAGGCGGACGCTCTAGTCACTTGGTCATCGGAGAGGTTTTGAATTAGTAAGAAAGGTTGTAGAATGCAAAAGATAAATTGTAACATATAAGGATTTTAAATGTTCTGGAATCTTTGTAGTGATTGAATTTTTATTTGATGCGCATTAGGTGACTATAGACAGCTAAAGCACCGCGTTAATATTCTTCAGTTCTATGCAGCTTTTGTCAGAGTCGCTGGGAAGAAATGACGATTATTTAATAGTTTAAAATCTTTAAGCAGTCAGTACTTATCGAATTATGTTAATTGATGCGTGGACTTGACTATTTCAGAAATTCTAGTGGATTATGTGAAATTTTCAAGAACTTTTTGTGGTACTCTAAGTTTACTGGAATTTACCTTGAACTATTAACGTTAGGATTTAGAATTGTGCTTCTTCATTTGTACTAGCACGTAAGAATATTAGAATTACAATTAGAAATACCTTTTGATGTTTCCTGATCAGTGGAAATGATAGTACATTCTAGGAATTCCTACACTGTAAGTTTGTTTTAATTCTTTCACTTTATTTGTTTTTTAATATTTTATATTTGGCAAATAAAGTTTAAAGCTAGTTGGGATTACCTTGTCTTGTTACTTAAGTTTAAGGTCCTAGACTTACCAGGAAAGAGACGTAAGTTATGTAAATATTATTGGGGGCACTCACCCTTGCAATTATTGTTACCATAGTACCGAGCAGCGACACATAGCTTTGCAACATGCATGGAAATTTTTTAAAGTACACTCAGGTTATGTCTAAATTTCAAAACGTTACAGCCCTGTTTAATGCATTAAAGAAGAAAATTCGCTCGCTTTTTACATTTACAGAAAGTAACTTCTTCATGATAATCAAAATGATGAACAGATTAGTTGCCAATTAAGACCTCTTTGAATCGCCACGTGTGTTAACAGAAATAGATAATTCAGCAATTTTTTTTCTCTTCCAAAAATATTGGCCAATTCAATTACTCAGCGTATTTTATACAATATGCCTCTTTTATATAAAATCGGTAAGGCATTCCATGATTCTATCAGTCGATAATGATGCAAAAACACAACATAGGGTTCAGTAGACTAAAATAAAATGAATTTTGCTGATTAAATCTTCACTGGATTGTATGAAGCATCAATATATGACTGCAGAGCGTTGTCAGAGCTCTGCATTTTGAGTACTTAATAAAAACTCAAATAAAAGAACTTTCGTCAGCGTTTGTGAAATCCATGAATTTTATTAAACAAGTTAAATACTATAATGCTTACTGAATTTCCTGCATCGAGTGGTCTATTAAATTTAATACACAGCGATGACGAATATGAAACTCTATTTATATTGTTACACGCACACGGGTATTTACTTGACCGAGCGGTTGTCAAACCCTGGAGCGATTCTCGCTAGAAGTCATAAGTTTCCCCGACTTTCCAAAGACTTCCATACAACCTCAGTTGTAAACCAGAAAGCCCGACGTGTCCATTCTATACCTAAATTTTCCTCTAATTATTGCAAGACCACAGATAAACCAAACTGCCAACTATCTATCAACCGTACATCTGCGTGTTTTGGCTTCATTATGTTTCCGTACCACCAACCCTTCACGCCTTAGAACATATATGAGTACTCCCTAACAATGGGAACTATTTTAACTCCGCCACCTTAGGCCAGTCAATGTATGCTTTCCAGGCACATTTCGCCGATATAACTGCACCATATTCGCCGACATGGCGACATAAACGGTGTCTGTCAAGTCCCTTTTTACTTATTCCCTTGTGTAATTTACCGGTTTAATACCGTAAGTACTGTCCTTGCAGTCACGCTACCAATGTATACCACTAGATTTTAATATGTACTATTTGACGACAGGGACATTCATTCGGTTTTGGTCGAAATTCACTACTAGTGAACCGGGACATCATGGAAACACACTAACACTTCACTCCGTGACGTTTGCTCCTATTCATTAGCTCATTAGTTCGGGCCAGGAATATTTCCATGGCGCCGAATTCCAATAATCAAACAAGTAATCACACAAATCTAAGAATTGCTTAAAACGGGGCACTACAACCAAGTGCACATACTCTAAATTTACTACACTATGTAAATAGTTAATTTAACTCAATAGAATATCCATTATGAAGTATGTTTATGTTACTGACTGACAACATTGTAATTTTCTAAAAAAGGTCATCTGAACATTATATGTATAATACAATTCTGAAAGTAGAGAAAATATCATACAACTCCCTTAAACGTTACGTCAATGAAAAGGAAGCTTCACGAGGCGATTTTTAAATATAAGACAAACTAACCACGTGTAGAGCAATCATTAATAATTAATCATTCCTGTCATCCATCACCTTAAGCCCACATTTACTACATTATGATGAAGATATGTCGACGTCAAGTGTTTTTGTTTCTGATTAATAAGGATGTATGTGTAGATGAAATTAAAAACATAATTGATTTTACAATTTCTCTTTTGATAGTATTTTTCTTTATTTAGGTCTATTTACTTTATACTACCTATTCATTACAAATAATGTGCATTTAACATTACACACACGTACTGAAAAATAATGGCAGTTATCACGATACACTCATAACAAAAGGAAAAGAAAAAACATGCACACTAATACATACATACATACATGCATGCATGCATGCATGCATGCATACATACATACATACATACATACATACATACATACATGAATCAACAAATTCCGGAATGCGACAAGTTTATTGAATATATCATGTACATACTGAATACCGTAATATGAACAAATGTTAGAAGGTAGTATATTAAGCACATCCAAAATTTTCAAAGTGTCGTAATTTGTTCATGACCATGAATCGTGGAGTAGCCGAGTCTGTCAACAAAGATCAAAGGAGGTTCCCACAAACATTGCCTGTTTGCTGTTAATGTGCTGTTGTGTGGTTTTATGTAATCACAAAACTCCAAGGCAACTAAATAGTCGTATAAAATGCAAACTATTGCTAAGGTAATAAAACTGACCCCATCGTACTAAGAAAAGAACCTTCAAAAACTGATTCATGCTGCTAAAAAAAATCACCCATAATGACAAGATTTGTACATATGGACGGAAGGCAAATGGTATATAAAACGCTTGTGTGTGTGTATATATATATATATATATATATATATATATATATATATATATATATATATATATATATACGTTTGAAGGCGACGAAAAAATATCAATAATGTATTAAATTATCGAGACTAGCATCAGCTTTGATAATTTCAAGTTTCTTCCCTCAAAAAAGAAGAAACATCTTTAATTGAAATAATATACTGAGTTAGCAAATGCTATTTAAGGTAATTTATGTGTCGTGACGCATTACGATGATCAGAAAGGAATGTCAATAAAAACATTAATCAGTATTTAAGATGAATGAAAACTTTTAAAACGTCCTACATTTGTGCAGAATCGTTTAAATATTTGAATGATGTATCAGATAATGGATTAAGATAAACGCTTTCTCAATGAAAATGATTTGTCTACATAAAATACAAAGCCTTTGAAACTCTACGATGCAATCTTCTAATATCAATAAAGTAAATATTAGTAGTTATAAATAATCCAAAAGAGACAACAAAAATAATTCCAAACTTAATAATAAGATGTAAAAAAACTTGTAATTTTTGCCCCAGTTCTACCTTTAAGGACAATAAAACTTATTTCTAACGTGGACTCTAAGACTCCTAACAAATCAGTGACGAAACAATGAAATAGTAGTTGAATACATTTACGACAGACCAAGACGAGCTAACCCACTCAGGATGAAAGAAAATGATATGAAAGAGTGTATTACTGACAAAAAATGTTCCAAAGAACAAATGTAACAACAAAATATTTACTTCAGGTTTATTTTATAATGCTTGGATATAACCTAATTAAATCTTATAGTTTCTATCTTCGTTGTTTTCTTTGACTATTCCTTGTAGTAATTGTCGATAAAATACTGAGAAATAAATGAAAGTATTAGGACTTATTTATTAATGTTGAAAATAAGTGAAAAATACGTACAAGTAGAAAAACAGACAGATAGACAGATGAAGAATGAATAATGCACATTTCTCGCAAGAATTCTATGTGATCAAGCGACTTTCTTCAACGTCAATAAAGGTCATAATTTCAGATTCTTCTCTATTATGAAAAATATCATGCTCTGAGTTTCTTTTCTATTTCGAAATAGTTTTTATCACATAGTCGGTACATTCTGCCTATAGTGTGTGCAGTTTAATATTTTTGATATCATAGCATGTGAACATATCACTTTATGTGATTCTGAATGGTCCAAATAAGCCCATACAATTATTGTGCAGTATTCCCTTTACTGATTGCTGCGATCGTGGGAAAACTTTTTTAACCCTGCCTTCTGAAATGTTTTTTTTTTTGAAGGAACATTTTGGTGGCCATTTTTCAACTCGACTCGCGAAAGGAAATTGAGGAAAATTTATCTCGGCTGTCTGAATACGTATATGTTACCCAACACATGGGTTTGCTATGTCATGTATAACGGTATCATCATAAGAAAAATGGCGTCAATCTACAAGTGCAACAATAAGAACAAAAACTAAGGGTATAGCTCATTTGATAGCGGGTGGCGGAGTGGGGGAGCGGGTGGTGTATCTGTAACATTGATATAGAATCCGCCCATTATACAAGCGTTTTATAAATGTAACTTACAAAATTAAATAAACTCACCTCTGTTCACAGAAGATTGTGGACATAAATGGGTCTCCCAACTGACAGAACTTTATCCAACCATAGCATATTTACGCAGTATATATGGCATGCAAATCCGACTCAAAATTTTTGTATTTACGTCCTCTGTACAGTCTATTGTTCCAAATCAAATACTGCAAATATCCGGTCACAAATGCATTACAGTAAACATGGGAATTTCTGCATCCAGTAATCCTATTTCACGTGAAAATCGCAACAATGTAATGTTTAGTTCTGAATGTGAAATTTTAGAGTTAACATGTACTCTAGGCCTACTGTGTACCGTATCAAACAATGTGGCATCACATCGCATTTATCATTCTGTTTTGAAAAATAATGTCCTTATAAAATGTTCTGTGTATCCGGATGAAAGCTTTTTCTTTGATTTATAGTATTGTTACGGGGTAGCATTGGCCGTTAAACTTCCGGTGACCACTCAATGACTCCCTGTGTTCTCTATGGCTGATAAGCTCTCATTAGAGTAAAGGCCCAGTTGAACTTGGACCTTAACTCCAAGAGGTCTCTGATTCTCTGATGAAGTGGGGAATCCTTACAATAAGAATGGGACTAGTGATGAAGTGGGGAATCCTTACAATGAAGATAGGACTAGTGATGAAGGGGTGAATCCTTACAATAAGAATGGGACTAATGATGAAATGCAGACTCAGATTTAAGTTTCGTGTGATTTATTAAGTTACAGACTTGTATGGTATTAAAAGTCTACGACTCAAGCATCAGGTACATCACTTCAAATAATAACTCATTAATTTTTATATCACAGTGGTAGTGTGCAGTTGGACAAACACAAGTAAATTAAGCAACAGCTTTCGTGACAGAAGTTGATATTAACATTTATCAATGTCATAGTTTAGTGTTCATATGTTATTTTAAAATTATGGTTTACTTATAGACTACGAAACATTGTCTAGCTTTTCACTAATTCATATAGGTTAATTTCAAACAGAGCCTTGAGAAACACTCAGTGGCTGTAAGAAAATAACTAACAGCATATGTACAAATCCTTGAGAAACACTCAGCAGCTTTACAATTTAACAAATAGCTATTAGAGAGAGATTTGTGAAACACTCATTTGCTCTCTTTTCAAACATGCACTTATTATTATTATTATTATTGTTGTTGTTGTTATTATTATTATTATTATTTGATATCCTATTCCTATCGAATTCTAATAAACATCATTATTCAAACAAGGTCTGCAAGAAACCCTTGACTTGACCTCACAGAATCATAAAAATACTGTCTGAATACTATTTAACTGATAAGCAGATATGTTAGCTGAAGTTGCTGATTTAAAATATGACAATGAATGAATAAATATCCATAAAGGTATTTTGTACACAGATGTAGATTTCAAAACTTAGTTTTAGATCTATCCAAAATGTTCTGTAAAAGAAACATTATTTTCGTTGCATTTATTTAGGTAAACATTGTTAGATAACTATGAGTTCTGATTTGCGGAAAATAACAAACAAAAGAGTTACCTTATCTTTGCGTACTTCCTTATATGGTATTCGTAGTAAAATAATAGTGAAAGATTTTCCCACGCTCTTTCTGAACGTACGGAGCTCGTAACGTGACCCTCGGAAACCCGAACAGGTCCTAGTGGAGACGCTGACAAGCCTTTTATACCTCCCGCGGAATTCTGCAGAATTTTGCGCTTGGCAGGGAAATTTCTGCCGTTCGCTGGGTAGCAACCGCAAGGAAAATTCTGCGAGCGCTTGCTTGCAGGGGCAACCGTACTCTCCTCTATCCGATAGCAACAAAACTACACCTAAATTAAAATTGTAATTGAAAACCCATATAATCCAGAATGTTAGTAAAGTGTGCATACAACTAATTTATTCCTCAGTGGTCAAGATTTGCAGTACGAATAAATGTTTTAGCTTTAAAGATTAGTGATGTCGTAAGCGACCCCTAGCTATTATGCGAGATAACCACGGGAGTACTCCAAATATCCCAAAATTGGAAACGAGGCTAATACCTAGCAAAGTTATACATGCATTCCTGTCAAAATAACATCGTGAAATGAAAGAGTCAAATGGATGATTTATTAACAATTTATATGGGAATATGAAATATACCCGAGAATCATACCAATCGTCGTTTGGTATTGAATAACAGTAGGTATTAATGAATAAATTAATATTGTCCATCAATGTTGACAACACCCACCCACCTAGCTACGATATCGTAACCCGTCTACAAAGTCGTCTACAAAGTAAAGACACTAGTATTAGTACTACCACTCATGCTGCTTTACCACTGGAAGCTTTGCGACGAATGAAATTGATTTGTAACTATTTCAAACAAAATTAGAGGCTAGATTTCCTTCCCATTACAGTATGTAAAAAATACAATCTATTTTTACTAGTTCAACTTTGTCTGGGGCTATATTTTATGCACAACAAATGAAAGGTGCACCGTCTGTCTGAATGAACGAAATTATTAATTCGTCTTTCTATTAAAATAATTTCCACCTATATAAAAACTATGTGATAAAAAGAATCTCAAATGGTAATGATTTAATGCTGAAAGCTGGACATTATTCAACTCGTTTCATAAATTCAATATTAAATCATTACCCATCTGAGATCCTCTATATAATAGATGCGAAATGTTCGCAACATGTCGTACGACTTATGTGACGTTTCTTGCGTCACATGACTTTGTCGATAATTGATTCACATGACTTATGTGTCTGTTCTCGTGTCACATCATTGTATTCTTTATCTTTTTTAGCGATATTGCCATCGCAACACTTGAAGGCATATAAATTGGGAAATAGAGGGAGCTTAGTGTCTTTCCTTCTCCCAACCGCACTGCTGCATATAATTAGTTCTTCTGTTCTTGATTAAACCGGAAATGTATCCTAACGACACCAATGCTCCCACCATTTTGATACAGATGAAACAGGGTAGGTTGAAACTGTATGGACAAAGTTCCAGCTGAAACCGTAGTTCAGTATTTGCGTTTATTCCGGAAAATGAGTGAACAGAACATTGCCTAGGTCTTTAATATAAAGTCTCATATTAAGTTTTAGTTTCAATTCATCAATTTCGTCAAAACCTATGAGGTGAACGAAGGATGCGAAGAACGGATGTATGTCTCCGTAGATAGGAAGGTATGCGTTGCAGAGGATGGTGTAAAGATATTAGAAGAGGACTACTTCTCAATGTCTAAAATAGCCGAAACTATTGCAGTCATATTTTATTTATTATTTTGACTAGAGAAAGAATAGGTATTCCAATTTTAAGATCTCATTGTACAACAATTGCATTGAGATCGTACCCCATAAGTTATTTCAAAATATTATTAACACAAAAGCGGGAGATACTGTGATATATTATCACTAATTAGAGTGTATATAAAGCACTAACAATGACATAAAATTATCATTTTAGGTATGGTTTAAAATATTGAATTGAGTATTTTCTTATTCATATCTCAGGTTGTAGAGTCATTTAAGTGTTATAATTATTTTATAAAGACAAACAACATACAGTAAACACGTGACTGAATTGAATATAGCCATATACAGGGAGGTTAGTATCTTCATTTAATTCGTTTACTCTGTGTCACACCTCCTATGCTCGTGAGACCGAAGATAGCAACAAAACAACATCTTTGAAAAATTACAAATATGTACTTGTTGCACATTATGCACCTCAAACATGTAAACCAATCAGCCAATAATTAACCGTTGCGTTTAATTCTTACTTTTTATAAATTATATGATATTCCTTCAAAGTTTGTTTGAAGCAATATACTTGATACGCAAAAGAAAATATTCGCAAAATAAGCCCACGCGGCATCACCAGATGAATCGACCAAGATTCGTCTTCAATAGAGAGGAGAGTTCAACACTGCGGTTTCCAATCAAACTACCGATAAATTATAATGCTTTGCTTGTCCTTATATATATATATATATATATATATATATATATATATATATATATATATATATATATATATATATATATAATTGTCGATGGTTTGGCAATACCTTCTGGCTAAACGTTTACTTACTAAAGAGAATAAAGGGTAGAAGCTAGATTTATATCGGAGGAATATTTTAGAGAGGAATATGATCTTTATCAAGTGTTATCGTACATCGAGAGTCTAGCTACATTCCACATCTACATATATAGCTAAGGTTGTTTCCATTCGTTGCGAATAAGCTTATTGCTCTTTCGAGATTTCATCAAAATCTGTTTTGGATCACTGCATGTTTTTCGTAGTTCTGTTTTCATGTATCACGGCTACTTACACGAACTTGAATACATTCACCCAAATTGAGCCCTGAGGACTCGCAAGTGTTTCCAATAAGTTTTTGAATACAAAGAGACATACAAACAAACAGAAACAAAAAAAATAACAACAGCTAGCATTTATCCGCATTACAAATGTGGTCTTTAGTCAATTTACAGTACCGGCCTTAGCAAACACAGGGCTCGATTTTGATCATTTTGGCGGCCCCCAGGGATTTAAGCACGGGTCCCCTTTGAGCACGGCATTTAGAAACAAACTTTTAAACAAGTTTTATACGATACTGAACTTAAAGTTTTCTTACATCGCCTTAAAATTACTTTGTATCTATTGATATATTTTCAAAAATTACTAAGGCCCGAGGCCTCTCTGAGCACTGGCCCGATAAGACAAAATCGGTCCAATCGGCCTAGGACCGGCCCCGAGTCAGTATATGGATATATCTCACATTTTATGAGTGATTCAGGTATGTTTTTATTTTGCAACACAAACTGGGAACTTAAATGAATGGACATTAATAGACTTCAGAATTAAGTAATTTCTTTAGTTCCCCGTGTAAGAACGATGGTGATGGCAAACATCTAAAATGTTTGTAGTGAGCGTATCCTTTTGAATGGATATCTACACAAGTTTTAAAGGGCACATGCTTATGAATGCATCACATCATAAAGTTATTGTATTTAATTGTCGGTGCAATGTAAGTTTGCATACAGTAATAAAGTAAGACCTATCTTAACCCGAAACATGCAAAGTCGTTTTCCTATTGTTCATTAATATTATTCCAGAGTAGATAACGAATTGTCGAGTTTTCAAATAGGCGTTTTCTTTTTGTTTGCACTATTTGTTGTCATAATAAGGTTGATTTCTTCCTAACTGTTCACGCCTATCAACGACTGAAGCTCCTACGGTATTTACCTATTTCTCTGAACACACAATGCAGAAAGTATACAACACCACAGCCTTTCCTGGGTTATACTAGTCCGAGTTTCCTCTGACTCTTGCCACCTCATTTTTTATATTTGGACATTACTGTTGGGGTGTAGGGTCAGAGCGCATTCCCTATCGAAAAGTTGGAATTCGCCGACACTATATGGTGTCGGCATGGGGTAGCCGCTTACTAGCCGGCCCAGCAAACTTGAACGACTTTCATCGAGATATACCTGCATAAAATCGATAGGAATATGATTTATTTTCTCAAAAATCGTGAGCATAGCATTGGTCATGGCTTTAATCCGCTGACAGACGAGACGAAAGTACGTCGTTGCTGAAATTTGACCTGGATCTGGCCATTTGCATTCCAAGTCACATGACTATACAAATCTCGGAACCTACATGTCAATGACATTAGAGGTCATATAGTCACGTGATATCAACAATAAACAAATTTCCCAAGTTGTTGTACATAGAATTTGGACATATTATATAGAAGTAACTTAATGTTTGTAAATAAATATAATGCACACTTAATTCTCAACATATTTATACTGAGACGAACGAATAGAAACCTGTCGGTATGGCAGCAGGGTGGAGAAAACCATTTTCAAGAAGTACGGAGCACATGTCAGCGATGGTTTATTTGTTGGTGTCACGTGACTACCACATTGACACGTGCTCTTCGTAGTGAATCTACTTTACCTCAAATTTCTGCAACATTTACAGATTTCGTCGTTGTTTTCACAATAAATATTTTGAGAAGTTTGTTTTTTCATTTTTCTATAAAAATTACATGACTTTTATTTATATCTTCGAATTGTTTTCCAACAGCAATACTAGAAATGGGCTGTTGTTGATATAACGTGACTGTATGACCTCTGATGTCATAGAGATGTAGGTAGCGAGAATTGTGTAGTCACGTAACTAGGAATACAAATGGCCAGATCCAGGTCAAATTTTAGCAACGATGTAATTTCATCTCGTGTATCAGCGGATTAAAGATATAACGAATGCTGTGATCGCAATTTCTGAGAAAACAAATTATATTCCTATCGATTTCATGCAGGTATATCTCGATGAAAAGTCGTTCAAGTTTGCAGGACCGGCTAGTAAGCGGCTACCCCATGCCCACACCAAATGGTGTCGGCGAATTCCAACTTTTCAATCGGGAATGCGCTCTGACCCTACACCCCAACATAAATGTCCACATATCAAAAAATGGGGTGGCAGGGGTCAGAGGAAACTCGGACTAAGGTTATACCAAAGCCATTTGTATGTCTTGTCCAGCATTTCTGGTACTTACTTAGTCTCTTCTTTTGCTCTTGTTTGTCATCGCGCTCTCTTTTGTCACCATCCTATTTTTGCCATTTCGGCTGCGGCTGCGCACATTGATAAATACATCCATATTTTTACAATTGTTACCGCATAATGTATTGAGTATGTATTTAAACCCATTATTCGTTAAAATAATGGAATATTAGTTGAGTTGGCGAACGAGAGTAATTCTATTAGTTAACACCAGCCTCAAATTCTATACATTTTGTTATTATCAGTAAAGAGATCAATATTTGGGGGAAGTAAACCAGGTTAGTTCCTTGTGTGCGAAGATTTATTGACAATAATCTCACTCATTTACTTTATGAATGGTTGAAAAGCATGTCCATTTGTATGTTGTCACTTGCAAATCTCGGAGGTGCTAAATAAACACGATGAACAAATCCATTAATCATTAAATATAATTCCGATTCACAACCAATGCTATGATAGGTGACCGGTGGTAATTTTCACTTCCCCACTGATTTTTGGATGCTGCTTTTGACAGATTTGCCAGCGAAATCCGCGGGATAGAGGACTAGAGTTAATTTCGATCCTTGGCTATATAATTATTTGTGTAGTTGTATGAATTGCATAAGGGAGATAACTCAATGAGCTATTTAAACTTCAAGCCCTTGCACTCGATGGTACATTCAGTTCTGGTTGATTCCAACGAATAATCCTTATGCATAAAAATAACATTTTCTCACCAACACACCCTCCTTGAACAGTACATATAAAATTGTTTTACACTTCTATTAGACCCTAAATGTTGTCGACTCTTTTCTAAAAAAAATTCAGCTACCTGTCATACAATGTGGAAGGAAACATTGTTGTGACGTGCAAAATGCAACATTGCAGTCTGAGATATAGAATCAGCCGTTTTATCGTATGCACCAATCAGAACATTTAGTGGATTAGGAATGGGTGTAAACTCATCGGAGAGCACTAAGGGTCATTGGTGTCAACTGGCCCGTACCTGCATTTGACTCTGCATTGTGGGGAATGAGATATAGGTCAATTCATATGACCAGAGGGTCTATTTTACTTTCGGTACCAGACTTGGGTTTGCCTACCTTCGTGTAGGAAATCTCAAGAGTTGGTAACCAAGGACTTGATTGGTTACGCAGGAAAGAAAAATCAGCTGCATAACCTTATATCTGAAAATAAAAGGTCAATAACGTCAAACCGAAGCCTCTAACTCAAACCGCGAGTTTCTCTAATTGGGTTAGTTTTTTGTTACTTTATCTTTGTCGTTCGTGTTTTTCAAAATTTTGTTTGCCCACTGTGACACTTATTTGTGGTCGCACCCTCTATGCTGCTATAATTGTGTGAGTAATTAAATCATTATTATATCAATAATGGAATCTTTTCCTAGTAGATTAGCTAGAGAAAGATTAGAAGCAATCAGAAGATATCTTTTTTTTCGTGATGCTCTCAAACAAAAACTGCAAGAACGACAAGAAGCACAAGTTGAATATGCAGAAGATAAAGAATTCTTTTTTTAAATCTATCACAAAGGTTACTGAAAGAGTTGCAGAATCTACGGAAGGTCTTCTTCCAGCAATAAGACAAACTGCTGAACAAACTAAAAAGATAACAAGAAGAAACAAACAGACAAAAAAGAGTTTATGAGATCTTTCAACTGAA
This sequence comes from Sinohyriopsis cumingii, assembly GCA_028554795.2. Lineage (NCBI taxonomy): Eukaryota > Metazoa > Mollusca > Bivalvia > Unionida > Unionidae > Sinohyriopsis > Sinohyriopsis cumingii. The sequence continues at coordinate 73,264,009 of CM068838.1, read as the reverse complement.
ATAGCTGCCGCTCAGATACCCCTGCTCTTCAACTTGTTGAAGAAGAAATACTTGAAGGCCCTTTTGGTGAACCAAAACCAAAACCAAAACCAAAAACGAAAAAGAAAAAAAAGAATTGTTTGATAAATTTAAGCCAGAAACAATTAATACAGTAAAAGGACTTTTAACATTAATAGATTTTGCTGCATTTGCCGCTGCGAGTTATAATTATAGAGAAAGGTATTTAAAACCTGAATATGCTAATAAGCCGGTGTCAAAAGAAAACTGGTTGGAATGGCTATTTCGAATAAAAAAAGGAGGTAAGCAAGTCAGAAATAATGATCTTGATTATATGGCATATTTACATGAAATAAATAATTATTATTCAGGGACAGAGCAATATTTTAAATCTAAAAGATTTTACTCAACCTCCTAAACCTGAACTTAAGACAAAAAAAACTAAAGTTGCTCTTAACGATAAATTGACGATTAAAGGTTTTAATGCTATAGCGAATGCAAGAGCAGAACAAGTTCATGATATTGCTGAAAATTATTATAATATAGGGAAATATGTAAGAACCAAATACGCTAAATCTTGGACAAAAGATGATTGGGTTACAGATATATATCTCATCTTAACTAAACAAAGTTCACTCAAAGCTGATGATGATCCTAATTTTCACAAATTTAAGGAAGAAGTAAGAAAAAGAAAGCAACCTCAATCACAAACTGTAACTGCAGCTGAACTAGAACTAGAACAACAAAAAATATCTAGAACGTGAGCAAGAAAGAAAACTACAAAAACAACAGCGATTAACTGAAGTTAGAAGTAAATTTACACCTGAGAAATTGTTTTAAAAAAGTGAGAAGTACTGATAAACTAGTAGATATTGCAGCAACATTTGATGAAAGAGATAAATATTTAAAACCTGAACATGTTGGATCTTTGTCAGAAAATGATTGGATTAAAAATGTATTTACTGCTAATACTGGTCTTGATATTAATTCTGAAAAGGGTAAGCAAAACAGATTTTTTTAAATGTTTCATGACAATGTAATAGGAAGAAAACAAAAATTGCAAAAAGAAGAAGAAGATATGATCACTGAATTGCTTAAAGAGTCGAATAGCTCCGAGTCAAAAACAGGAAGCGGTTTAGGAATTTGTCCTGACAGTGTTCTTGCTGATGTTAATCGATTAGAAGTTCTAACTGGAAGAAAACGTGCAGGAAATAATTTTCCAGAAATTATTAATGAAATATCTGATATTTGCCGAAGATTATTTACAGGCGCTGTTATGGATCGTAATGTTTATCGCTCTCTCATTAATGAAATTGTCGATGATTATTACAGCGACTTAAAACAATTAATTAATCAACTTGTAATTTAAAAAATGATTATATACAATGTTCGACGTGGGCCTGAAATAATTAGGGTGGTAAGTTGACGATTGTCAACGTACAAATCGATTTACGGAGATGGACTTGGTGATGTTGTTAAAGGTTTATTTAAGAGAATAGCTCCAAAATCTATTCCGATTGCAAAACAATTAGGAGTGAAAGCTATTGACGCTATTTGCGATAAAGGTGTCAGTGCTGTTGGTAATGTTGCCGGTAAAGCATTTTCAGCAATCAAAGAAAGATTAGCTAGATTAGTACGAAGAAAGCCACAACCAGTAAAATTACCCAGCACTGAAGTTATGCCTGCAAATATCAGTAAAATAATAAATCAAGCTGCAAATTAAAAACTAACGGAGTTGGCTAAGATACCTCAGTCAGAGAAAGAAACAAATATAACGGCAAGTTTCATAGCTGGAACTGGTTTTCGTGTTAGACGATAATGATTATAATGAAATGATCAAGCGTATATCCGAGCTAGCGTTTGATATGGATGCACCAGTTCTTAAAGATGAATCTATACGAGAGTATCAGTATTATTCTTATGACGCACGTATAACAAATCAGCGTGGTCGAATCGAATTACAAGTTCAAGATACAAGCAGGCATTTTTTACCTGCTGGGGCATTTATCGAAGTAGTAGGTAGACTTTTGAAAGCAGACGATAGAGCGTACGGACTTTTAGATCGACCTGGTTTTGTTAATAATGGTGTTATGACCTTATTTAACAGTGCTATATACAAAGATTGACGGAAAAATATTGAATTGTGTCTCGAAAATATTGATATTCCTACGACGATATTGGGTCTGGCAAGACACAGCGATGATTACTCGAGGTCAGCTGGTCTGTCAGTGATGTTTGCAAAGGATACCACTAATCACCCCGAGAGTAGCGACGTGAGACTAAATGCAGCTGGGGACACAGTTGTATCATTGAACGACAATTTCAACTTAGGATTTGCCGCACGTAGATCAATGCTAAATGGAGAATAAATTTTTTATGTACAATTCCACCATCACATATATTTGGATTTTATAGAAATGTTAGAAAAGTTATATTTGAAGCTAAATACACTGTGGTAATTGTACAAAACGCCACTGACAACGCAGTTGATGCAGGTAAAATAATACTAACAAAACTGTCACAGTGGATGCCGGTAATGTCTCCATCGCTTGCTGAAGAAGAAAACCTACTTGCGTTTATAAATTCAGGTGGTAAATTATTGTTATCATGGTTGACAATGACTATAGATAGCGTTCAAAGTAATGCGGCTGGTTTATTTACATGGTAAATAGCAACACAGCAAGGAGTTTCTGCACCAACTCATATTTTTATTGCTTTTCAGGAAAATGCTAGAATAGTTTCACAGGAACGAAGTCCAATGATATTTTATACACTTGGCGTTTCTGAAGCTGCTTTAAGGATAAATGGACACCATGAACCTTCTGAAGAAGTTTTGTTACATTTTGAACCAAATCGTATTGCACGTGCTTATCATAGGTTAATGGTATTTATGGGACATGATCGAAATGTTGACTGGTTTGCAGATATCTCAGCGGAATTTCTCAACATTATACCCAATCTATTACTTTCCGTTGGAACATTTAGATTTATTCAGGCAATCTGTCGTTGATATACATTTTCGAGCTCGTGTAGCTCGACTGCTTGCTGGTGGTTACAGAGCAATGCTGTTATTCTCTAAGACAAAACAATGCTACTTGAAGGTGTTGGTGGAAGAATGAGAGTTATTGATGCTCCAGTAGAAAACGTAATTCAATCGATCACTATATTTATAATGTAATATCATCATGTTAGTGTCAGTCTGACTCCTGTTCAGATTAAAAAGATTCAATCAAATTCAGCAAAGAACTGTGGAATAAATATATCACTAGAAAAATATCACAGGTGGTCAAAATAAACTATCATTGTCAGAACGTCAACTCATGCATTTCAATGATGCCAAACAATCATCCAAAACATGCGTTAAACTCAATGTTTCTGGGAGCGCCATTAAAGATTCAGTCAAGACTGGTGGTATATTTCCACATCCTGCAGCTATACCAGCTTTATTAGCCGCTGCAGCCCCAGCTGTTGCAAAAGCAGCTGCACTTGGTGCTGCTGAAGCTGCTGGTGGATTAGCAGCACAAATAATAATAACAGGTAAAAGAATTAAAAAAGGGGTCAGGGGTGTAAGAATACCAGGAACTCCTTATTGATGCGGAAAAGGTCTGATACTTCCAGGAACACTTCGCTGATTCTTACTATCTATGTCAAATTTTGATTTCTTGATGCTGCTAAAAAATTAAACATCAAAAAATTTAGAGGTGTTTTTATGCGTGATCAATTACCAAAACAACCAAACAATATTGAAATTGGTATCATTAATCTCGATAAAAGTTCCGGTCCTGGTACTCATCGGGTGGCATACGCAGTTGATCCACGTGGAATTATTTATTTTGATTCGTATGGAATGGCTCCACCAAAAGAATTTATAAATTACGTAAACACAATAAAAGCTCCAATTTGGTATTTAACATTACCAACACAAACAATAACCGATCCGCCAATATGTGGCGTGAAGTAGTTTCTGTGTCATCATCAACATTACCACCTCATAAAGTCGTACACGATTATTCAAGTAGTTGCGTCGATTTAAACAGATCTTAAAGTATAATGGTAGATATTTACGTAAGAGCTTCCTCTAAACAAAAACAAAAAACTGACGGAATAACCCATGAAAATATAAGTAAACAGATCAGTGATGAAATATCTGAATTTTTATAGGATTAAATGATCATGGTTGGGTATTTATCGATGTGTAAATTTTACCTAATCACTCACAAAGTAAATAAAGTCCGAAGGACTTTATGTTAACGTTGTGAGTGATTAGCTAAAATATACACATCGATAAATACCCAACCATGATCATTTAATCCTTATAATTCCAATTTCGTCCTTTATTTCGTCAAATCAACTTATTCCATCAACAATGCATTCTAATTTAAGTAGCGCATACTTTCCTTTCATTCGTCGCTTCACATCGCCCTAAAATACATAACCTGTACAGAATCACACGAACATATCGATACTGTCACAGGAACGTTTATTGAGAAACTTCATTCTTTACATCTTAGGCAATGTCTGCCAGTGGTTTCAACACATTGAGTTTATTTAAAACATTCTTGTTCAATTTTAGTCAGTCCTATCTACTACGTTAGATGACCGTGACCTTACGTAATAACAGCTGATAACGGAATGAACAAGTGTGCTAGATTAAATATCCAATCAGACCTTAATTCGTAATGGATTTTATCAATGAACAACATGGAAATATGAACAAGATGATACTATCACTTACTAACATAAAGGTAACAATTAAATAAATTGTATGCAGGAATAACATTTTATATCATTCTCAATAGCTTTAATACTTGTGAAGACCCGTTCAATGTCAAACGAAATGTGACTACTGTCAGTTATGTTTATTCGGCAACTTCATACTTTACATCTTAGGCAATGCCTAACCGTCATGTCAGCACATTTCTTTTCATATAAAGAAAACATTCTTTTTTAATTTTAGCGTGTCCTATACAGGATTAACATTTTATATCTTTTTCATCAGCGTTAATACTTAACAAGACCCTTTCAGTTATCTAATGTGAAATTAAATGTGCAGTTGTTAAATGTAGAGTTGCTCGCAAAACCTGCCATATGTTTTGTTTGGTTGAATAGTTGAGTGCTGGAAGGTATTAATGACTACTTTCCGAAATAATTTAAATTAGCACAACAATCACCTTTATGGATTATATATGCATTTTTCAATGGTGTTAAGTCACATTGGTGGAGATGATAGTTTTACCATTTAAAAACTTGATTCAGTCTTTGAATAATCGTCTCATAAATATTTGTTTTTATTTTTGTGTAAGTGGTCATTTTCACACCATGCCACCAACACCTACACACGTTTATTTTTAAATAAGTAACAAAATTAAAATTAAAAAAAATTACCATTGAAAATGCCAATGCCCCATTTTGTGTTTCGTTTAGTAGCCCCCGAGTATTGATTTATTTCAGTAGCATTTAAGTCCTCCTCAGATAATTTCTTGAATCTTGGTTCATATCCCTCAGCGGCCTCAAAATTGACTGGCCCAGTTCCCGCGCTATTATTGTTGTTGTGTATTAATAGGGTGACTGAGGTCATGGGGTGCTGGTTTGAGGGAACTTATCAATATCTGTTGTTCTGTTTCATTTTCAGCATTTGTAACATCCATTGCATTATCGTCAAATCCATCTTCATCTGCTTCAATCGCTGCTATTATTTATTTTAACTCCTTGTTGTCTAATTGTTAAACAAAATCTCCGCAGAAAATTGCAGTGAAAAATCACCTTAATCAACCATTTTGCGCGACTATGTAGCAGACGAACGTCAAATGCATTTCAATCAAAGAATATTTGCAAAAGTATAAAAAGGGTGTAACTTATATTTATTTGCTGAATAAAAAATTTAAAAGATCAAACAATCTTTTCACAATGACGTGTCTGCAATGTCTATTTGTATCGCAAACAGTACAAAAACCGAAAGTAGTCCCAGAATTTATCGATGTGTAAAAAATTCCAGATCACTATCACATGACCCTTTACAGCCAATCATATTGCAGAAAATCCCTTTCATTTATAAAAATTGGAATTATTAAATATTGCAAATGTAGATCCAAACGAAGTTGTTAAATTTCAAGATAAGCAAGGAAAATGAAAAACAAGTAATCTTTCATTGAAAGATAATATCGTTAAAATTAATGGAGTAACTGAAAATAGCATAGCTGTATTTGATAAAAATTAAATCCGATGTTATTATGTCAGCGATATTAGATAATATTCGTGGTCGAATAGCAAAATCCGGTCATACAATGACTGGTTCTCTCAATATGTATAATAATAAAATTACTGATCTTGGAGAACCGGAATCAGACAATGACGCTGTAACAAAAAAATACATTCTTCCAATGATGAACTCGTTAGTTTCAGTTAATAGTTGATAGTGGCAAGTAGAAAGATAGTTTGTGATACACTTCAACAACAATTATTTTTGTCACATAAAGACTTTTTTTAAATCAACCCGTACCATTGTGTTATCTTACCAGCAGATACGCGACAACAGACTATCGAAAAACAAAATCTTGTATTAAATGATCTTGGTTTAGTTCCTGTCAGTGTTGTTGACAGTGCGTTGACTATGGACAAAACTCCATGGACGCTAGAATACGAAATGACAATTCATTCATTACAAGGATTAACCATCTCTGTTACAAATATTTGGATCGTCGATGATCGTATCGAATGGTCAAACTTAATTTATCTCGCAGTTTATCGAGTCAGAAGAATATCTAAACTGCGGAGAATTGTCATAGACTTCACAGAAAATAATAATCAAATTCAGGAAACTAACGATGATATAGTAAGAAAAAAAATTAGTTATCAACAGTGTGACAAAAAAAAATCAGCGTGACTTTGATCTGGATGTTGAATTTATCATGACATTGAAACAACGACCGAATAGTCATTGTGCTAGATGTAATAGTAATGCTGTGGCAGTTTTCAAATAATAATCCAAGACAATTTACCGTAGACAAAATTAATATATATAATAATCTTTATCATACACGCGAAAACGTGATGCTGACCTGTCTTGAATGTAATCGACGTCGAGGTGCTAGTTTACAAAAGTGAATGCGGTGGTAATTGTGTGTCTTCAGGAATTACTTGTAATTGTTCACGTACAAATCCACGTTGAGAGGCAGTTGACTCCAATCTGTAGAATGCAGGTCTACCCGTTGATCTTACCATGCTAGAAATTGTATGTGATGTAATACTCAAATAGGATCAGTCGCTCTTTTTTACCACCTTCAAGTTCACCAGGTTCATATAAATATCTTACAGTAACATTACCTAATACTGGTTGTTTTGAAAAGTCAGGTCGTTGCATTGTTTTTTTTTTGTTTGTAATCGCATTAATATGTTTCATAGAAATTACACTAGTAATTTCATTATTTAACGCAGCTATCACACTTGGCAATCTTGCAACCCATTCGCGAGATCTCATATCTTTCTCAAATATTTCCTTTGCATATTGATATCCAAATAACCGCTCAGCAAGTGTTCTATTAAATCGTTCAACAAATGCCTGATCAAGATGAATTGCAACATGTCCTCGTCTAATTTTGACGTTATGTTTTTTCATCAGAGATGATATTGCACCAAGAAATTCTTTGGCAGGATCAACCTGTAGTAACTGTGGCCATCGTAAGGGTCCTCGTTGATAAATTAATTCAAAAGCAGATATAACTTCAGCTGCTGTTTTTGTTGATGACGGCTCTGCTTCCTTATATCTACTTGCAACGTCAACGACAGTTAGCGCGTATCTGTATGTACGTGATTGACGTCTACCAATTTTAATAGTATTGTGTGGTAAAAATAAAATATTTGCTTGATGAACATAATTAGGAGTGCTGACATCAAAATGTGCATGCTGATTTTTTTAGGTGGTGGTAGTTATTTTGCCACATTGCCTGTCCTGCTAACCAATTTGCAGCAACAGAACGTGCAACATTTGCTGCATCAGCGAGTTTACTAATCGCTGCTCTACCACTCTAATATCCTCTTGGGTTATGCTGAAACGATTCCATTATTTTATGATAATCGGTTGATTAATTACCGGCTCCTAATACTAGTTTACCTTTCATCGCAGATCTTACCAACCAATTAGCTAATGATTCTCTGAAAGATTTTTTTAATGGAATTTAACGAATGAATCAACTTCACATCTGCAATATGTCGTTGTTGTAAATCTTTACTTTTATAAGCTACATCATGAACGTAACATGCTTGATCAATACCATAATAAAGGTTGATCTTGCTCGTCAAGTCGGATAACAAGTCGAGTTCCAGAACCACAATAATTATATCCAGTAAGATGTTTTTTTCCTGGGTATTTAGCCCATGGAGTTTCTGGTAATTTTCCTAATGAAGTAGGGATATCACCACCTGTCTTCATACGAGACGAAATAAATATACATTTATTTGTACCACATTTCACAAATTTGCCTGTAAGATCACGCTTTTTTTGTTATTATTGTTGCTAATCCATTTGTGGGGGTCGATGGTCTGCATCGAACACAATATAAATCCATATTATTTATTATATTTGTATAACATGGATGTCATTGATTTCTCAGCGACACGAAAGGAAGATCCAGTCAGGCATCATCCAGCACTACCAAATTCGATCAGAGCAATTATCATAGGTCCATCTGCATCTGGTAAGACACAACTATTACTTAATCTGATGATGAGATGGCTCAAATGGGATAAGTTGTATTTAGTAGCTCCGTCATTTGATGATCAGAGATGTTACGATGTACTTAAATATTTTAATGAAAATGCAAAATTGTTGGACGAGGACGGCAATGATATTATTGATTTTATCAACGATATTGATGAAGCCAATATGTAGATGACCTCGATGGATTTATTAATAATTTCGTGGTATATGACGACGTAATGCTAGACACAAACAATCAAATACAGATAAAAACACAGACGTGATTTATTTTACTTAGCGATATACACAAATACATAAAGTGATCAGAGATAACTGCAATATTTTGGTTGTGTTTAATGAAGTCTGCGTAATATTCATCAGACTTTATGTTCAGGAGACATGGACATGATTAACTTCAAAAACTTCTTTTCAAAAGCACAGTCTGCTCCACACTGATTTATAACAATAAATGTACATGATCCTCGATCGCGATATCGTATATATGTTGATAAAATATCTGGATGAGAGACTGATATAATAATATTTAATTACTCACACGTTTGTAGCAGCAGAGAGGGTGCGACCACAAACAAGTGTCACGGTGGGTAAATAAATTTTGAAAAACACGAGCGACAAAGATAAAGTAAAAACAAATAACCCAATTAGAGAACCTATCGGTTTTAGTTAGAGGCTTCGGTTTGACGTTATTGACCTTTTATTTTCAAAACTGGACCTTCCAGCAAGTAGTCATTTCAACCTCTCTGCTGCTCAAGATGATCTATTAAACTATTGGGTGTCCTCACTTTGTGGATGTAATATCAAGTTATTGGCTTTTATATTGTTATTTTATTATTATTGCTAGTAGTAGGCTTTTAATAGATTTGCCCGCCATAATATGTGACTCCTTTAAAAATAAAGTTGGACGAACCTGAAACGAATCAAAGGTAGAAACTGAGTACCTGTATGATTGAAAAGCTTTGTGCATTTTCGTACACCCCGAGCCTCTTTGCACTTACATATGTAGAAATTACTTAAATCGATTACTTAAATTATTCTCATCAGCCATTACCAAATGACGAAATTTAATCACTATCATTTGTGCCAACACACCCACATCCCGGAAGTAATATTGTATATATCTATGAATACAATTTAACAATTGATGGTATACATTTGACATCTACATTTTAAAATTTTGCACATAAAAAGAATCAAACAGACAAGCAAATTAAAAAATGTAATAATAATGGGGAAAATGTTAATATTTTAAATGTACTTTCGTCTTTAAATGAGTAAAGAGAACTTAATAACGTAGTAGTAACTTCAATAGTATCCTACCATCTGATGTCGCATGATGACAAGTTCATTCCATCCGGTCCTTGAGGCTCTGCCAGATTATACCATTATTTGCTTTTTTGTCGTTATTACAGAGTGTTGCAGTGATGTGTGTAAAGGCTTTATGACATAGCAACTGGTCATATCAAACTAGTTTTCTAACTCAAATACATACGACTTATCTAAAATGACTAATAACATACTCAGCTACCCGGGGCACCTAACACACTCCCTTGTATATTTCAGTTTCCCCGTGAATAAGTTAATAAAACCATAATAAAGCAATAGCTTCAATAGCATCCTTGAACTGAAAACTCTTGCAACAACTGTAATCCATTCAGTCTGTGTAGTTTTCGATACAATATTAAAACAGATGCCTACCCACTTTAATATGCCATGTTCATTTTACTGCTAAAACCGTAATAAGAACGGATTTGATTGTTTGAGCAACATATATTTCAGTCATATTCTCTAACATTTTGCAAAACAATTTACCATACTACCTTATCATAGTCTTACAGAATAGGAAATGTTGAATAAGGCTGTAATGGAAAACGGTTAGAACAGAGATTAGAGTTTTAACCAATCAATAAAGGCATGTATTTTAATAATCTGATCTCATATTTGAATTGCTACCTGACTGCTTATTGTATTACTGAACGTCACTACTCCCCTAGTTAGTGTAAATATGGCTATGCTGATCCAAGTGGCTGGTAACTGATAAACACCAGTATCTTCTCCCAACCAGCTGCCATCCAAACACTGCATTTCGAACATCCCATATAGCCGGGCACTGAGGATACACAGAACCTGCTTTGACTATGAAACATTCCAAAAAAGGATCTGAAGAGTTATCTGAACATTTGATTAACCGAGGCTACGTCAAAGACCTGATAGGGAGGCAACCGAAATAGGCGAAATAAACGAACCGCAATGACCTACTAAAATATAGAGAGAAGGAAAAGGATGATCGGATACCATTTATCCTGACCTATTATCCAAACAGCCCCAAAGTAGGTAAAATCGTCAGGAAACACTAGCCCATCGTAGAATCGTAAGACATTAAAGTTAATCCTCTCGAATAAATCTGTGGCAACCTACGGGATACCAAAAAACCTCAAAGCCATCCAGGTCAGGATGCAGGTAACGCAGATCACTAACCAAGGCCACCCTTGCAAATATGGACCCTGTGGCGATAAAAGGTGCAAAACCTGTCCACATATGATTGAGACCAGCACATTTTCTAGCACAGCGACTATCGAAAGACTGAACATACATGGTCAAAAAAACACAAACATGCAAAACAGAGAATGTAATTTATCTCATCACATGCAAGATCTGTAGCCTTCAGTATGTCGGAGAAACTGAAAAGCTACACAAAGGGATTCACCATCACAGGTCTGATTGGATGGCAAAGAAGCTGCAAAGAAGTCCAGTTATAGAACACTTCTCCTCCTATGGCCACACTTTCAGTGATATAACACTTATTGCAGCTGAACAAACCCCAGCTGGAGTTTCAAAACAGGAAGGAAAATGACTCTTAACAGATACGCCGTCTTAGAACATTGCGACCAAGCGATTTAAACCAAGAAGACCTAAAAACAGCCACGCACAAATAAAAACATAATTTAGTAGCCGGAACATTTTTCTTTAAATAATTTTTTTAATTTGCTTATTCGTCACGCAAAAACCTATAATTACTACTATAACAATGAAATATCAGAGAGATAATTTGCGGTTACATACATTTACATAAAATAACAGATGTTGATATGGCTCATCGAATTCTAAACCAATACAAAATATTTTTCAGCATCAGCATCAAGTTGAGACATAAAAAAATTAAAGCTTTTATTCCTGTAAAAATAGTTATGTAAAGTTATCTAACCTCAGCGATTTTTCTGTTGTTTTTTTTTTCATCTTTTCTCTGGTATTTTTCTTTCCTTTGAAAAAGGCTCATTTAGAGTCAAAAGCGCTCATGCTAATTAGAAACTATTTTTGCACTGTTCGTTGTCAGTTTATTTCACACATACAGATATACATATATATGCATAGTATGTACGCTGCATTAATGATATACCACGAGATGCATACATTTTTCATTATAAGGAAACAAGGCTTGCCCGAGTTTCCTTTTAATGAAAAAATTATACAACGAGTAGTATAGCATTGATACAGCGTACATACTATACATATATTTTATTTATATCACATACAAATAGACATATTTGTACTTTGAATGGAGGTACAATATGCTCCTGGCAACTGTGCATTGACCGAGTGAATGAACTCCTTACATCCGGGCGAGTGTGTCCGCTCCAAAATGTAGTTCTACGATTTTTCTTCTTGTTCACAATCACATATGCAAATGGATAAGTTGATTGTTTTCTTTTTCAGTTTCTATTTTTATTCAAATTTATCAAATTAATATAAGACACAGTATTGATTTAAACATGAAATATGGTTTTTATGAAGAAAGTAGTGCACTGCAAACATGGTTACCGTCTTGTACACTGAACCTGTACTGTCAGGCATTCACTTACTGGCAAGTGGAAATTAGCGTGGAATATAAACTAAGTAAAATGACGAACCAACAAGAGGCAATTAAAATATTTTAATGTATTGATAGTTGATCAAAGTCATTATTCTGCTTTAATTAACATTTCTAAAGACTATAAAATTCTCTCTCTCTCTCTCTCTCTCCTCCTCCTCCTCCTCCTCCTCCTCCTCCTCCTTTGGACGGCTTGACTACATTACCATCATTCACAGGTCCAGAGGCATCGTCGTATGACAAGCAAAAATCCCCAACACTCGCATTTTCATGGATTTTTGCCCGTATCTAGTAGCTACGATAATATATATATAGAGAGAGAGGGCGGAGGTGACCATTTGGACATTTTTATATTAATAATTAATAATTGATTTTTTGAACATTATAATAGGTTTAAGAAACAACAACAAACAATTAAACACAATACAGTATGTGTGCCTCGTAACTGACAAATTTAACATATAGGCCTAGTCTGACTGGCTATTGCAACGATGTATCATTCATATTAATAACAATGTAGATAGATCTCAAGGAAAGCGTAAAGATACCATTACGACGAACCAGATTATTGTAGGTTACTTGGAGCAAGTTCCGTTTTAATGTTTTTGTCAGCGCATTATGTTTTTCACTCTCACTCCAGATTTGTGCTTATTTTGTCATTTACGCACGAGAGTGGAATAGAAAAAAGAAAGGATTCCGACGAAATTGTGTACCATTTTTAATCATTTAGAAAACAAGGACTATTAATACTTTTTATCGTTATTTTCATATGTCATTTATGATTAATGAATGAGTAGAATTTCATCATTGATCTCTAGGCCTGCGATTGAAAGACGTTTGCACTTGTCTGTGCTGAATATTGAAGGGAAAAGTTGTTGGCTTCTGTTCTAATCCTTTGTTTTATTAAATGTACTGATTGCAAATGTTCTCCGCACAGTTGGGACATAATAAAAAAATGTTTAAACTATAGATTGTAACTAGCATTATTAAATCAAGAAATAGCGTATAAACTTACATAAAATAAATAAAAAATGAAATTAAATAGAATTTGACAGAAAAATAGTTTTGCATGTGTCGGAGTTGGATATTGAAGAATTTTCAAGAAAAGTATTAAAATATCGTCACCTATAAAAATAGGTGGGATAAAATGCTTAAGTCGTTGTATTCATCAATGCATTGTCCTTCTTCACAAACGTTTGCAAAGTCTTTGTAGCTGCAATACATTGTAATTATTTAATGTCAATATAATATAATCCGAGATGATGTATCGCTGTATTCCGAGAAAATAAATGTGACATGCAAAATAAATGCAAGCGTTGAAATGTATTGCCTAAAGGCTATTATGAAAACACAACATTTAGTCAAGAATTCATTCAAGTGGACATAAATCAATCGTGAAAGTAGAAAATGACATAAAGGTACACACGAGAATCAAACGGTTCGTTGGATATTCCGAGCAGTGCAAGTGGTATATAAATAAGTTCGACAGTGTGCTAATTATAGGCAAAACTTAGGGAACATTGCTTATTGCATCTTCAAAATATAGTCTCGGCATTTTGAAAAGGCATCGATATGACTTTCAGCATGTTTTATGCCATGTTTGCACTGATGTTGTTAATACATTTGCAGCGTGTTATACCTGCCGATAAAATCCGTAAAAGTAAAGGTAAGGATGCACACTCCTTTTGTTAGAGTTGAAATAAGATATATAAGGATGCACACTCCTTTTGTTAAAGTTGAAATAAGATATATATATATATATATATATATATATATATATATATATATATATATATATATATATATATATATATATATATATATATATACAAGCAGGTAGATAGAAAGTCTGACAGACAGAGATAACTGTTTACATAAATAAATATAACCAGTTTGTTTTTAAAGTGTTGTGAATTGCATATTCAGCTATTTTAGATAATTATTTGATACTCGATGAACAAATAAATTTATAAAAGCAAATACATTTAAGCTATTTAAATATTTATTTTACGAATATTCATTTAAATTAAAAGACATATCTATGATTTAAATTTCTTTGCCCACAAACAACCCCAATGGCATACACGTAAATACAGATTGTCTCCATAAAAGTCAATAATAATTTATTTCAGGGCATGGAGGATATGGGTATGGCGGTAATCCTGTACCATGGGGACCGGCAAATGACATGTATAATTTGTTGTGCCACTATTGTAGGATACATCCTGATAGTCGCTGTCAAAACAGATTTTGTCAAGGAGGTAAATCCATTCATTTTCTCGCGTTTCCTGTAATGTATAAAAACTAACATAATTACGTCATACCCGTGCACTTAAACAAGGACCTCGTAATGTGCTTTCTAAGATAATATATTTAAGTCATACCTATGAACTCAGACATGAACCTCGTAATGTGCTTTCTAAGATAATATATTTAAGTCATACCTATAAACTCAAACATGAACCTCGTAATGTGCTTTCTTAGAGAATATATTTACGTCATACCTATAAACTCAAACTTGAACCGCGTAATGTGCTTTCTAAGATAATATATTTAAGTCATACCTATAAACTCAGACATGAACCTCGTAATGTGCTTTCTTAGAGAATATATTTACGTCATACCTATAAACTCAAACTTGAACCGCGTAATGTGCTTTCTAAGATAATATATTTAAGTCATACCTATGAACTCAAACATGAACCTCGTAATGTGTTTTCTTAGAGAATATATTTACGTCATACCTATAAACTCAAACTTGAACCGCGTAATGTGCTTTCTAAGATAATATATTTAAGTCATACCTATGAACTCAAACATGAACCTCGTAATGTGCTTTCTAAGATAATATATTTAAGTCATACCTATGAACTCAAACATGAACCTCGTAATGTGCTTTCTTAGAGAATATATTTACGTCATACCTATAAACTCAAACATGAACCTCGTAATGTGCTTTCTTAGAGAATATATTTACGTCATACCTATAAACTCAAACTTGAACCGCGTAATGTGCTTTCTAAGATAATATATTTAAGTCATACCTATGAACTCAAACATGAACCTCGTAATGTGCTTTCTTAGAGAATATATTTACGTCATACCTATAAACTCAAACTTGAACCGCGTAATGTGCTTTCTTAGAGAATATATTTACGTCATACCTATAAACTCAAACTTGAACCGCGTAATGTGCTTTCTAAGATAATATATTTAAGTCATACCTATGAACTCAAACATGAACCTCGTAATGTGCTTTCTTAGAGAATATATTTACGTCATACCTATAAACTCAAACTTGAACCTCGTAATGTGCTTTCTAAGATAATATATTTAAGTCATACCTATGAACTCAAACATGAACCTCGTAATGTGCTTTCTTAGAGAATATATTTACGTCATACCTATAAACTCAAACTTGAACCTCGTAATGTGCTTTCTTAGAGAATATATTTACGTCATACCTATGAACTCAAACATGAACCTCGTAATGCGCTGCCTAATATAATATGCCAACGTCAAACTTAAGCACTAAAACATGAACTTGATACTGAGCTGGCTAATGGAATATACCTACGTCAAACATATGCGCTCAAACACGAACTTCACTACGTGTTGGGTAATAGAATATACTAATGCCATACCTATTAACTCAAACAAAAATTTGCCATGTGCTGGCCAAAGCGGTGATTTGCAGATAACAACTCTACAATTTCGGAAATCAGTTCAAGTCGGTTCTATTCCGGTAGTACTGAATTAGGTCCCCTTATTTTCGTCTCCAAATGTAAGACTTACGCCAGATGTAATCAAGAATGGATCAGTTTTCAAAACAGCTCAACAGATCAACTGACCTCAATCAATTCGCGACATAATGTTCCGAATTTACCGTTAGCGTTTGAAAAGTCTTGGACTTCACCCAAACGGAAAGGTATGTTCCGAACAACTTCTTTTCCGCAGTAAATATTGTGCATTACAATAATCAGCGCACAATTTTTAATGTTTTGAAATTAATATTCCGTCAAGTATGAAATCCAAGATTATCCAAATCGTTATGGCAATTTAAGAATTAAGAATTTGATAACGTTCAGTGTTATTTCCTTGTGGACATAATGTAGGAAATTTGTGTTTGGTAGGCATATAGTGTGTATTAAAATATGTTAACTGCGTGTACATATTCGATCACTGAAGATAGTCAATAAATCAATTCTACATGGCCATACTTCCATATCTGCCGTGTGTAAATAGTCTCAACGCGAATAAAAACTATTTATTAAACTTGGCAAAGAAACAATCTTTATGGAACTTATGCCAAGTTTGTGTCCAAGGTGGCTTCTCTAGCAAGAACATAGCTTCCATTTTAACCTGATTTAAAATTCAACTTTTCTTGAATGGAAATAAAAACAAACCACAGACACATTGCATGGTTGGCATTATTTACAGTTTACGCATATATCTGCTTCTGGGATCATTACTAATTATCGATACCTTCTTATGCAATATTCTTCATTTAACATATTTCTTGTTTTGTTTAGGGTATTTTTTATGTTTGATTGTTCAATTAATGACGATAATAATTAGTATCATTATGACATTTACAACAACAGCAACCAACACAAAAATGTATAACAACAACCACAACAGCGACAACATGATTTTCTATTATAGGGAACATTGCATCCGTTAATGCACTTAACGGACAATAATTTTAAACTCTTAGATATATGTCAGTGGTAAAACTATAACAGGTGTCTCTTTGGAGCATCTAATATGCATACACCAAACTGTTACAGCGTCGAACTACTATTTGCTAATTATATTTGCAGTTCCTGGTTTTATTGGATATGCTGGAAGAATCGGCTTCTATGGATGGGAATTTTATAATCCAGACCCACTTTATGTCCTGTGTTATTATTGCTGGTTCTATGGTAATATTGATTGTTTAATACATTTTAGGTGTTGAAGATAGTCGTCGTGTTTGTATATCAAGATAGATATTTCTCTTTTATACAGAAAATATTCATACTAAAAGTTATTACATGCACTTCACTTGAACCATCCGTTGCATACGGTAAAGTCAACTGAAGATGTCGATTCCCTTAAACTATCTATACAGAAGATAATCGGGATTTAATAAAATGTCATTAGCTTTAGCTAGTTACGGTTTGCAGCCTATTGGCATAATGGATGAGAATGTCTTTTAGTTCTCTATGTATGATACTCAAGGACATGCTCATAAATACATGTTCTTATAATCTGTTGCTTTGTTTTTGAATTGTAATCTGTTCATCCACTTGATATATCAATTTTTGCTGAATGTTTAACTATGTTTGTCTTTTCATTTAATTATAAATATTATTTGATGTTATGAAACATGCCATATGAAACAATTCATACGTGTCTTTCACTTAAGCGAGATGTTATTTCCTTATTCAGTAGTGTACACAAAGATATTATCAGCATAGTTATAAACTTTAAATTTGTTAACTCTTTCTTATCGCAGTTACTACCCATCCACAGAGGATAACAAAAACAAAATATACCACTGATAAGTTCAATTTCTATCTCTTATTATTACAATTAATGCCAATAAGTACGCCCGAAACCACATATCAGTTGTATTTAGTACCATTGTCTACAACGGAGCTACATAATACATCGAAAATAAAGTAATTTTAAGTAATTATGAAGCGTAAATGCAGGCACCCATCCACACTATACTGAAAAATCATTAAACTAAACTGAACAAATGATCCTATCGTTATTTCCGCCCCAACGTTTCCACGATATTTTCTGTCATGCGCATTAAGAAACTGTAATGTGGTTACGTTGTTTATGTCTACATTTTGTAATCTTCCAATTATGTAGCAGCTTTTATAGTCTGAAGGGTATTCTACATAAATGAGGTCAAATTTAAATGATTTGTATCATTATTTTACACTCAAAGTGGTAACTACAACAGATTTTGAGTAATGTATTATTACTTTGAGATGCAAATATAACAAGAATGCTGGGTTACAACGAAGTTTTTATTTGAAATGATTTAGAGCATTATTGCACATTCAGATTGGCAACTACACCCTAGATTGGATTATGCAGAATTTTTTTAATATAAAATGTTATGACCATATTTTTTAATAATTTTTTAATAATAAAAAGAAAACTTATTCAAGCTCACTTCTTACACCGCTGAGCTAAACATGTTGATAAACTTGTGTAACGTCATTATTATATTTAACATATATGAAAAGTGAGTTATATAATAAAGTCAGCACCGAACATTGAAGCATGTAAACTCGAAAGAGCTGCCGCAAACTTTTTTGGGGAATGGAATAAGGTAGAATGCAGCAAGACTGCACAACATAGAGTCAGCAACGTTTTGCAGCATCTTGCCCGATAACCTAAAGTTAAACGTTATTTTGAAAATATAAAAACTAAAACAAATTCATTTTATAATTCATTATTCTCTATTGAAATATCAGTGGGGAATACATGAGTAGCAATATCAATTTTGAACTTCTTTTTTTCCCTTATTGTTAATGTTTCTTCTCTTATACATATTATCCAAGCTAATTTCATTCTTCTTCTTCTTCACTCTCTCCTACCCTCTCTCTCCCCCCACCACCACATTCTCTCTCTCTCTCTCTTCGTCCCCTCATATATCTTTCCATCAGAATCAACAGATCTTAAAATATGTAAAGACTCTACATTTATGCAAGCAATCAAATGGTACCATAACAAGATGTCCGAACCATGACCCGATTTTATTTGATATTCAGTGTCGCAAATACTAGGTCTGATACACTCAAATACAAACGGCGCGAATGTTCAGGAAAAAACTCTTGATTAAACTATTACTAAAATTATTTAATGAATGATATAACTCTCAGCAAACTCATACTAATATTTGAAAATGTTCAGGAAATCGGTGATAGATTAGAGTAGTGTTGAAGTAGGTGTTTTATATTTTTGCCATATGGATTCCAAAAATATTAAAAAATATATTGAAAGCTGTATTGAAGTCATCTGTATCTTTTGGACTCTATTACAATTCTGTGGTATTAAAACAAGTAATACAAAAAGTGAGAAAGAAGAAGCTTCATAATTTTCAACAAATAATTTATATATCTACAACACAAAGTGAAACTGTAAAAAAATGAACTTACGATATAGCCAATAAAATCCCAAATAGTCCTAGAATTACAGATACCAGTACTAATGATTAAAGTTCTGAATAAACTTTAGTGGAAATCCAAATTAAATCCAACGCTGGCAGTGTTGATGTGCCAGTGATAACCCTTCTAATGGTGATGTTTCACAGTCTTTTGTTGGAGCAAATAATACAACTCAAGAATATATCTTTATTTTAAATTTCAGTATCAATTCAAGTCTCTATTTCCAAGAATGTTAGTTTTGATGAGCACTTTGCAGTTCCAGTGAATAAATAATTTGAATATAATTAAATTCCAGTCTAAATGAAGTGCTGGAGAACTCAAAGCAGAAATGAATAATATCTAGAACAAAAAGATTATATAGTGCTCCTTTTCACCTCAAATCACAATTAGCTTTATCAAAAATTCTAATAACTAATGGAACATATCTTTTTGAAAGTTTCCTAATATTTACAAAATAAATTCATAGTTAAAATCAGGATATAAAATATGGTAAAGACAATATTCTTGACTCAGGTCAATATAATAACTTTAATAGTTAACCCATACTCATTGGAAATTATTTGCTATGTATTAGTTGTTTATAGAGGTTAAAAATCAATAATTCAAGTCAAGTAGAAAATGAACTTGATTTTGGACAATATCAAGTCTCACAAACAAGTTTCCATTGCATATAATGAAATAAAAATAGATAAATAAAATCCAACTAACAAACAATGCAAATTAAAAATACATTACAACTCATGCTGGACATCTACGAAGGTATATGATTTGTTTAGTAAATATAAGGGAATATTTCGCCCTTGAATCGGAAACATTGTGTATTGTCACTCGTGACTTTCGCCATTGATGGTAATATAATATTTAGAGGACCTCAAATGGGTAATGTGTTAATACTGAATTTCTTAAACGAGTTGAATGATGTCCAGCTTTTGCTCGTCAACTCGATAGATATAATGAATGAAGAAGACTCAGTTATATGACATTTTGCAACTATCAACACTAGGGTAAAGTTTTGTATTTTGCTTATTGTGCCTGCGGTACACAAAGCGTCTGTGCTTTGCATCACAGACACAAAATTGTAAAATTACCACGCATTAAATAAGTATATTCTGGACGTTGTTATTCTTTCCGAAGAAGCCTTGTTACTCTGCAACAAAGTTGGAGAATTATCGCCAAAGACAAGGTGATCCAGAAGAACGACACGGAAATTGAAATATGCAAGCATCTAAACAACATTTAATTAGGATTTTTATTTGTGCCTCAACTAAATTCGATGTTATTATTCCTTCCGGCAAGTCTTAGTGCTCTGCAACAACGCTCGTTAGCAAAGGCACGGTGTTCCAGAGGAACAACACCAAAGTTGATTACGCAAGCAGCTAAACACGTTTAATTAGGAATGTTATTTATACTTGAACTCAGTTCATAAATGTTACAGACCAAATTTATACGTGGGTACTGGTTGCATTCGAGTGTTTCAGAAATGGTTTTGCAGGATTGCAAAACTGGTGTACAAAAAGTTTGGACTTAAATTTGCAAAACCTGTCTTATTAATAGATGAAGATGATTAAACATTTTTGTTTAACACATACATGCCATATATGTGAGAGATAAATATTCAATTAAAGATAATTACCACTCACATGCCATATCTCTTGCCATACCTATGTGAAAGAAATGTTTGAAGAGAACTGACGTATAAATGTCATAACTTTGAGACCAATATTCAAGGACACTATCACATACACACCATATCGATGAGAGAGAAATATTAAAAAATAAAATTAACACATCAATTCAATATCTGTGAAAAATAAATATTTAAAGACAATTAAGAATTGATTTTGTTAAAGACATATGACACAAATAAGCTACATGTGTGAGAGAGAAACATGTAAAGAAACTTAACATAAGTATAAAGATGCAAAACAAACATAGCGAACAATCGGGTTTGTTAAGTTATAAGTTCATGTGGCAGTCATTAGAACAGCTGTTTGAAAATTTAAAGCGCATAACATGGTGTGCATTGCAGATGCACAGCCAGTGTTTACCTGTAGTTTTGATAGAACAATTTACAACACAGTAACACCACCGATAGAAAAAGCCTATCTACGTCTGGGACATTCAAGCATATCCAACAAAGATTACTATTATGTACATGATGTGACGCCAGACTTAAGCTTTCAATTATTAAGGGCTCATCTACACGACCATTGTACGATAAAGATACCAAACTGTGTGACATTTCCAATCAGTTTCATATTGTGTGTATAAAACCATTGACCTATAATATTATTATATCACACCCGATTAGATCCTGATATGAGTTTAATGACATAGGATGTTCGACTTTAATTTTTAACAATAAAACTTCATGATCCTGATGATCTGGTGTGGAATGTATGGCGAAATTAGTATAATGCCATATATAAGCACAAGCAAAGAAGAAGGAAAAATAAAAGAGAGTTCAGGCATACAAAACCAAAATCGTATATCATGTACATATGCACCAGTAACTTGTATGAATGTTCCACGAGCCCATCTCCATGAGTACAAGATGAACACATTGGCTGTTAGAAATATCTGACAATAGTGATACTGGTTGCATATTGGAAGCAAATATGGGTATTTCATTTGTCCCTAGTGTCGTTAGTGTGAGTTAGATCATTTCCAATCCATCCCCTTGCTCCTGTTATTTTAATTCCAGACGAAAATTATGTGTCTCCATTTAAAACTGAAACTGATCTATCGAATTGTCCTTTATGATCAGTAATTGTAGCTTAATCATACAAAGAACCAAATTATAGTCTGAGGCAAAACTCCACTAATGATTTCGCAAGGGATTCTAAAACTGCTGAATGACAGTATTCGATAAGAGGATGAAAATTTTGAGAAAAAGATAACAATGAAAGCGTTCACAGATTACTATTTTTTTCAAATGGTAAACGGAAGTCAGTAGAAGATGAAGATTTGGTGATTGTCACTATGATAAACATAAAGATTAAACTAATATATGGCGATATTACAGTGCCAGATGTATTAATAGAGCTCATCAATAAATAGGGTGGTCTTACAGTGCCAGAGTTACCTTAGAACTCAGCAATAAATAGGGTGATTGAACGAGATTGTTAGTGACTAACACATATTCGTTTTAAACATGAAGGATAAAAGCAAGTACATTGGAAAATGTCCAAAGGACAGCAATATTTATATTGCACAAATGAAAAATGAAGCTGTTGTAGTTCTTAAAAATGAGCTAATATGTGCATCAACTAGAATGTTCTGTTCGATAAAGTCACGTGCACTAACCAGGGCGTTTTCTTCAGTTAAAGTCACGTGTACCAATCAGGAACATCATTTAAAAATTGGGATGTACTTAAATTGTCTGTTTGAACATAAATAAAATGTTAAAAGATGCATTTATTTAGACCAAGAAATGAATTTAATAAGATCAAGAAATGAATTTATTAAGAACACGAGATGAATTGATTAAGATTACGAGATCAATTTATTAAGATCACGAGATGTATACCTAAGTAAACCTAATTACCCTATGGACATGTAAGCACATTGCTTTGAAAATGAAATTCAAGTCTTTTGTTCTACTTCAATGTATCTGTAAGTTTACATTTCATCGTATCTGGATTAAGATGATTCTCTTCAACTTCCATATAAGTTTTATTCTTTGCTAAAGAAGACAATCTATTTTTTTTAAATCTGTGGTTGCAGTTGTGTTAGTGCACAATTAAAGATTCAGATATTATGGAATTGCTGCCACAAAAAGAAAATCTAGTTAAATTACTTTCATATGTTAAATGCAAATTATTTGTGCCTTGATAGTCAGTCTAGCTACTTTTCTAATTTATGTTCAAGCTGTTATTCAAATGTTAACATGACCGTCTGGAAATAAATATGCATACGTTTTATCGACATCTAGAGTTTATTTTATGTTCATGAGAGAGTAAATACATTGCTGCGAGTTAGTTGAGAACTGCTGCAATGGAATACTATTGTGTTCATCTCAATCTCAAATTAAGCCATATTTAATGGTTAATAGTGGTAAAAATAAATAGTTACGTTTCTCATGTATACACCGAAGAAATCATTAGTGGTTCATTTAAACAGCTGACGTAAAGAAACTCTCTGTATGTCTGTCTGTCTCTATCTCTCCCATGTAGAAAGCATCTCCCAATCATCAACCAATTGCGAAAATGGTTCTGAGATATTGTTTGGTTGTGGAGACAAATATTTTCCGCTTCATTATTAAGATTACCAATTTATATTATTTCCTTTGACTTATTTTCATAGTATCGTGTTAAGTTCAGAATTTCGAGGAGAAGCACAAGGATACAGTGGACAATTCAATGTTAGTATCTCGAAGTTTGGTGGTGTTCTTAACATCATTCAATGCAACACTAACTGCATAACTTAGTACTAGTATTTTGTGCATTGCCTGTTTCATCATCATAACGTTCATATCTGTGTCACCTGTTACACCTTTTTGAATCGTGATAGTTCAAAACACCCGTTACACCTTTTTGAATTGTGATAGTTCTAGTCGATAAAGATAATCACAAATATTCATATGTCACAAACATGTTGTAGTCATCTCATATGAAAAAGATCATCCTTTCAGCAGAATATCGCTTAATGAGAGATTTGTTAAATCTACTTCAGTTTTTAATCCTTGTTAGCTGTTTAAAACTTTTTTCCAGTGCATTTAAAACTTTATCATTCGTATCATCCCAATTTAATATTTCATCCATACGACCCTGCAGTACGCCGATGTTATTGACCAGTTTTTGATCAACGTACTCTTTTGTATGTCTACAGGGGTCAACTCAGCTTGTAATTTGTTGTAATCCTCGGTGAATATAACATCATTCAGTGCAACACTAACTGCATAACTTAGTACTAGTATTTTGTGCATTGCCTGTTTCATCATCATAACGTTCATATCTGTGTCACCTGTTACACCTTTTTGAATCGTGATAGTTCAAAACACCCGTTACACCTTTTTGAATCGTGATAGTTCTAGTCGATAAAGATAATCACAAAAGATCATCTTTTCAGCAGAATATCGCTTAATGAGAGATTTGTTAAATCTACTTCAGTTTTTAATCCTTGTTAGCTGTTTAAAACTTTTTTCCAGTGCATTTAAAACTTTATCATTCGTATCATCCCAATTTAATATTTCATCCATACGACCCTGCAGTACGCCGATGTTATTGACCAGTTTTTGATCAACGTACTCTTTTGTATGTCTACAGGGGTCAACTCAGCTTGTAATTTGTTGTAATCCTCGGTGAATATAACATCATTATTCATTTTAAATGTTGCTTAAATTGGCAATATACACATTTTAAGTTGTTTGCATTCTTCTAACCCTGATATTATGCACATTAATTATTTTCTACACCCTCTACTTTTTGATCTTCCTGGATGTCTCTGTTAAGTCACCATATTTTTTATTCTAACATCATATTAGTGTTTTCTTGTTGTTAAGTTCACTAATAATTGTGCTCATACTGTTATCTTTTAATATCTTGATCGTTCTTTAAGATTTTAGTGCTCAAATATATCTGTAATTTTACAATGTTGTAGTCTTCCAGAGATTTCGTTATCATCTGCTCGTCAGTCTCAGCGTGTATCCTTGCTCGATCGGTCTTATATATTGTCTAACTGTAAATAAATTAAATGTTATTCCCCTTGCTGTTGGCAGGGGTTGCATAGCATAAGATCAATTTTTTGAATATCTTAATCAACCATTCTTTGCTTCCGCCTCGTTGTCTACCTTTTCTCATCCATAGGGTTTCTGTTGAGTTAGCTTGTTCAGTACCAACCTTTTATATAGCTGAAAATGTATGATCAACCTGTTCCCTCTACATCTTGGTATATTTCCAATTATAAACATCCAGTCTTAAATATTTGAGTATCAACTCATTTTTGCAAAATTGTACAATAGCCACTTTGAAATATTTTGTTCAAGACGTAGATCTGGTAATATTGTTATGTTTTAGATTAAAGCCTATGTTTTTTCTTGACAAAGTGTGGGACACATCTTTCTCTCTCTCTCTCTCTCTCTCTCTCTCTCTCTCTCTCTCTCTCTCTCTCTCTCTCCTGTTTCCAAAACATTAAGATACGAAGTTTCTGAGTCATCTAAGAGTTATTTCTTTAATTATCCTGTGCACGATCTACACAACAAAATTTACATGGAAAACATGTGTTAAAGGCATGTCTATTATTTTTCAATCTTCATCTCATAGGCTTAATTATGTAAATTTCCTCATTTGTATTTGTTTGAAACGTATATCAATATTTAAAACGGTCAAATACCCTAATAAACTCAAATAATAGTCAGTAACAGGAGAAATTTTGCTGCTTTTGATGTGATCAAGGAAATGTATAACTTTTGGGGTTCCAAAACTCGCAGACTGTGTCTGATTAATGAGCTGTATCTCTTTATTTGATGGTCGACAAATAGACCTATTAATATCTTAAACAACGTCTTTAAAAGCTTATGTCTTGTAACTATAAACGCCGACCTAACTGTGACATGGTAAACATACTTGATACTGCTATTTGTTTAGCTGGACAATTTATTTTTTATCTAACGAAATAAATAATAGTCTATGCCGAAAACCTACAGCAACATACATCTTACTGAATATTACTTGAAACGTATTATTCCAGTCATGTTGCTATGATTGTATTGAATGGCCATTGCTGAATCCCACTTTCTTTATAACTGTTGATCACTTATAAAGAAACTTTTAGTTTTGACCAGGTGAAGAACACCACCGACTGTGAGATAATAGACTATGCTGTAAGACCTTGTTCCTTTGCATACAATTGTTCTTTCTTTAATGGTTCGGAATATACTCTCTGTAACTCCTCTTAATTTGTTTTTAAAATAGTCTTCAATGTTCAACTTTGCGTGGACCTTTAATCTTGTGTGCATTTCCCTTTCCCATTTCTATCATAACCTTGTTTTATTTATGCTTTTTATCTCAATATATTATATTTATTTGACACGGAAATATGTAAGATTGATGAATATAAATCTGGATATGGAAAAGGTCTGGTTGCAATATGTCTTAATGATGGTATTTATAAGTATTACAAATCTATTATCTTAAAACAAGTAATAGAAAAGAGTGAGGTGCAGCAAGCGTTCTAAAATTCAACAATAATTTATTTCTTTTGAATACAAAGTGAAAATGTAAAAGCGAAGCGTACGGTATTACGAATTAAATCACCAATAATACTAGAATTACAGACACAAGTCCTAATGATTAAAGTTATGAATGAACGTAAGCATAAATTCAAATTAAATCAAACGCTGTGGTGGCCCGTTTAGTATTGATTTGGGTAGAGCCTTTTGTTGGAGCACAATTATATAATCCAAGACTTAATCATTATTAGAAAGTTCATTATCTTTTCAAGTCGCTATTTCCAAGACTCTTACTATGGATGATCACTTTGCATTTCCATTGAATAAAAAATTTGAATGAATAAAATTCCAGCCCGAACGAATAACTGCACGCAACATTAATACAATTGATTCTGCACAGTTTCTAATACAAAAATTAATAAATAATGTCAGGAAAAACAAGACTAGATAGTCATCTACTTGATTACTCGTCACAATCAGTATTTTGTAAAAGAACTATTACCTAATGAAAATAATTTTCTGGACGGTTCCTATCGTTTACAAAATAAAATCTTAGTTAATTAGAATATAACACAAAATAAATACAATATCCTTGACTCATGCCAAGATAATAATCCTAATAGGATTTCCATATTCATAGGAAACTATTTGCTACGTATTAGTTGTTCACAGAACTAAAGAAATCAATGATTCAGGCCAATTATGAAATTAACTTGATTTTGGACAAAGTTAAGTCCAACATACAATTTTCCACAGCATATAATGAAATAAAGAAAACTAAATAATTAGAACGAACTAACAATGGAAATTAAATATACATAACACAAGGAATGATGTTGTTGTTCTTGTATGGTTTAACGCCATTTTTCAGCACAAGATAGGCTATACATGGCGGTCAGTACAATTGGTGGAGGAAGAACCCTGGAAAACTCCGGGAAGAACCACCGACCCACGAGAAACTACTCACAAGGAATGAAAAATGATTTCAAATGTAATTTGGTATGTAACGGAGATCAATTTCAATACATATTAAATATGTGAGGAATGGTAAAAAATAAGTTGGCCTTGCAGACCAAGTGGTCACTGTCAATCTTGCCAAAAAACATTTACAAAAGTACAGAAAAAGACACGGTACATTGACAATAAAGATCGCTGGAATAAATATATGAACAAAGACATCTACTAATACATTGACGGAAACATTAGATTAATTAGCATGACAAGCGCTTGAATTTTAAAGGTTTCTGAACAATATCATAAAATCAGACAACACGACATAACATATGAAGCATATTTTGACTTTTGCCGTCGATGGGTAAGCTTTAGAAAATCTTAAATATGCCAGTGATATTATTTAGCTATACATCATGTCGGATCATGTATCTCTTTTGATCGATCAGATGTTGACTATCAAAGAAAATGCTTTTGTTTTTCAACCACTAGGTACATCATAGCTTGCAAAAACAAGTCTAAATTATAAAATGCCCACCGAAGATGAAATAAAAGAGCACAATAAAACGGATAAGTGATTCAAGCTGTCTAAATTTCATTATTTTCTAATATAATTTTCAAATGTAACCTAAATGCATATTAAATGATCACTCCAGTTATGGTAACTATTGTAAAAGGTGAGGCTGTGGGCATATTTGAACAACAACAAAATTATCTGGTACAAATTTTTATTAATCATGTATTCATTAAAAAGAACGATTTCCTCATAAATTCCTATATAATTATATAGATCATCATCATCATCAATATAATATAAAATATATATCACGCATCTAGGTAGAAAATACATTTTACATATCTGATATTTATGTTTCAGTATTCTGAAATTATCAAAAATTGCAGATATAGACAAACCTAAATCAAACAAAAGAAATCATGCGATGTATTTTATTCAAATTGATCTTATGTTGTCTTATGTCAGTTAAGTTTGAAGACTGTTGCAGTTGTCAACTGGAAAAAATCTCTGATCATTGTTGTCACACTAAAAATTACATCTGACAATAATTTTGACATTTTTGGCAGTTTAGCATTTTCAAATATTTTATTTATCATCTCTTGCATTTGTTTCAACTCCTCTGCAGTTAAGTCTTTACCGGACAAAGCTTTGTATGTTCTATTTACAGTTAAATATTTACTGGACATTTTTTTTGTATACTACATTTGCTACATTTTTTCCCTTTATTGTTCTTCTTATTCCAGAGAAATGGAGGTATTGTCTTTTTCCCTCGTTAAATCCAAATTTGTTCTTCAAGTGTGACTTTGTTCTGGCTGACACTTTCCGTCAGCACTCCACAACTCTGATATTGTGAGTTATTCATCTCGTCCTTGTTTAAACAACGGACAAATAACAAAGGGTGGTGTACATTAGGTAATGAACCCATTCTGTTATGATGATGATGATTCAGCTGCTGATGATGATAGCACCTACACAAATGAAAACAGAAGTTGATGAAACAATCAAACTTGCAAGTAGGTTTGAAAAGCAAAATATCCTAGGCGTTGATTAGCCACATACTGAACAAAACAAAATTAAATAGGAGAAACTTAAAGAAAATCGGTTTATGAAGTAGACCTAGATTTGAAATATAGAAAATGTACTATAAAGATCGTTACTGTGAAATAGATATTACATCCAGATGACGTTGATTAAGGATACCAAAATGATGGTACAACAATTTCAATCGAAGAATACTATTTTTATGAATAATTAAATAGTGAAGGTGTATTTAAGAAAAGAAAATTTCCTACCATAACTGATGGATGTTTGAATGGATTAAATAGACTTTGAATTAGGTAATAAATGGAAGTACATGTGGAAGCGCAACTCGATTTAAATATCAAATTGAATCTACTATTCTACAAAGGCAATGATTAAAGTGCCAAAAAATTAGATAGTTTGCTTGTACGCATCTACAGATTAGGAAATATTATCAGAGAATTGGAAAGTAAAATATGTGTATTTTGGTGTAATATAAAAAAATACACTACATACTTGGAGATAAATTTCAAAGTATCTGAATGTTATTTACCAGGCAAGAAGAAAGAGTGGATGAGAGGCAAAGATAATGTAATTGCAGCCTCAAGAAACAGAATATTTAAAATACATGTTGAACAACATAACGAAAAAATAGAAAGACATGAATAGTGTTTAAAATTGAAACAATTGGTAAGTTAAGAAATCTATTACCTAACGAACAAGACAGAGTTAAAATTATGATGTCTCAGCAAGTTGCAAATATAAAGAATTATTATGTAATTCAAAGTGTTTGTAAATAGGGAAATATTTGAAGTTATTAACAAATACAAAATTGCCTCCAACTCAGAGCTAATTTTGTATTTTGGATCAAAAGTGAACATAACGCATTTTGCTGAATCAGAGTCAAAGGCAACCAAATTTCGAAAAGTAACTGCACCAACCATTAGAATCAAAATAAAGAAATTAATATTTATATTTCCTGCTCAGTATTGGTCTTTTCCATTTCTAACTTGACATATTTCTTTCTGAGCATCAGATAGCACTGGCACACTTGACAGTAGAAATATCGTTATTTTATTCTTCATAACAACGCAAGTCTTAAAAACGTTGTCATTTTCAATGTCTTCTACAATCTTTTTTTGTAATGACCAAGATTGTTATCGGTTCTTAGAATACTGCTCTTTGATTCGCCAATATCTGTGGCAGGGTTTATCCCCACTTTCAACAAGCCACTGGATTTCTGTAATTGTAATTTCATCCTACAATACCATCCATTTGCATCACTTTGCCATTCGATGCCAAAAAGATACGATTAAGACTAATAGCATAGCTGAGTTCCATATTTTAGCATGTTATATAGCGTCAAAAATTTGTCATAATGTTTTAATCTATTCAACTTATTAAATATTTACATTACCTCTCTTGTTGAGTTTATTCTGGTGTAGCTCTGTGACATCTTTAATATAATCTGAAAACATTAATTTACCTTTGCTAATTAAGCTTCGTAGTAGTCGATTATACCAATTTATATTTACAAATGGAATCGAGATTGCCTCATTGGCATCAATTTAAAAGTTACAAATATGCACGAAATTTCCATGTACATGGATCTTTATGTGTTATCCCTTCCACAACTCCAATCACCACATAACACACGCAATAACAACTTTAAATCTGTTGATAAGTCAGGAAAGCAAGTAGTATACACTCAAAGATGGATTTTTAATTAACAGTGAATAACTATTTTAAAATTATTTGTTGCATAAACAAAAGAGAACCTATTACAATTTGTACAAGTATACTCTCATTATTAACACTACTTCACACCCATTAGCAACTTGAATAGACAATGCTTACATGTTGTACATTAATGAGGACAATGGGCAAAATGTGAAAAGGGTTACTCTCCTTTGCAATTTTCGTTGCCATTGCTTAATATATGAAATATGACAAGGACAGTAAAGATATGTCTGAATAGATGGAATCACACATCGCGGAATTTTTTTTCACTATTTTACAACGTCGTTTAATTAAATAAATAAGAAAATTTGCTCAGTTTTTACCTTTAGAGAAATTATCTGCTTCTTGATAAATAAAGTGACGAATAAGACTTAAGTGTAATATTTTGCTAAACAAGGTCTAGCCGAATCGCCATGTTCCTTCACAAAATTTGAATTGCAGGATTTTGCAGCAAGTCATTTTCAACAGAAACATTGACAAATTCAAACACTCGGAGTATTTGATGCAATATGCCTCTTTGATATAAAATAGCAGTTCGTCCCCTAATTGTATTAGCTGACTATGATTCAAAAGTACAACATAGCTTTCAATAGATTCACTTAAAATGCATTGTACTGATTGGGTTCGCTTTGGAATCGATGTGGCATCAGGATATGATTGCAGAGCGTTATTAGTGCTTTGAAGCATCAAAATACTATTACAGAGCGGTGTTAGTGCTTTGAAGCATCCATATATGATTGCAGAGCGTTGTCGGTATTTTGAAGCATCAAGATATCATTGCAGAGCGTTGTCAGTCGGTGTTTTGAACCATCAAGATATGATTGCAGAGCATTGTTAGTGCTTCACATTTTGAGCACCTAATACAAACACCAATAAAAGCTCTTACGTCCGAATGCGTAAAATATATGAATTTTTTTAAACAAGTTAAATCCTCGAATGCATACTACGTTTCCCTCATTGAGTGATCTATTAAATTTAATACACAGTGATGACGAGTTTGAAGATTTATTTATATATAAAAAAGTAAATGAACTCATTGAAAATTCTATTATGAAATCGATGAAATTGCATGGTGTTTATATCACAGGGTGAGTGACGATATTGGTTTGCCACAAAAATACCTGCAAATAGTATTTGTTTAATAAACTTCTGATAAAAGAAAATATCAGATCTCTTTGAGGCATTCAACTCCCTTAGACGTGACTTCAATACAAAAAAGACTTTTAAATATGACATTATAACAAACTGAGAGCATTCTTAAATAATTAATAACTCTGGTCGTTCATCACCTTATGATAACATTAAGTACAAGATATGTGGACGTAATTAGATACTGGATGCAAATGTTTTGTAAAGAATTAAGATGAATAGATGTGTGGATGAAAGGTAAGAATAAATTATTTTACATTTTCTCTTTAGTCGGTATTTTTATTTCTTTAGGTCTCTTATTTGCAATCGCTATAAAGTACAAAAGATGTATTTTTAACATGAAAAACACATGATACATCATCATTGTTATTACGACACGTTTATAACGAGAGGAAAACCTTGAGTGATATATATATATATATATATATATATATATATATATATATATATATATATATATATATATATATATATATATATATATATATATATATATATATATATATATATATATATATACACATTTACCATATAATTAAATTTCAATAGCAATGAAAGTTAAAATACAATGGAATCAATTAATGATATCATAAGTTTCTTTGGTGTTTTACTTCACTTTAACAATTAAAAGCTGATATCATTTTTGAACGATTCAATAGTTTCCACACTGCATTGTCGGGAGAGGCGAAACCAATAACATTACTGAATGTTTCCCTTCACGACTGAAGTGTTTCTGCATATCTACTCCAAAAACGTAAATTTTCATTTTTATTACTTATTTTTAATGGCCAATTAATCGATTTGCATGTGGAGTTTTTTTTCAATATGTGCCTGTGCTATCAAAATGCTACATTACCACATCAATGAAAAGAACTTCTAATGTTTTACAATAATTTTGGGACAGAGACGTTTTACAAGGTTAGCTTGTACATATGTTATCATGCTTTAGATTGTTTATTCTGACCAAAAAAAAATGACTATTCGTATAAAAATAAAGAGATATTTATTTATGTTAACACATTTATCCTCGGTTTTTTACTGTTGAGATTGGATCGTATAGAAATATTACATAGTGGTTTCATCTGACAGACTTCAGCTGTAACATTCTAAACAAATGATTTTGATGATTGTGTGCTTTCTTATAAGTATTTTCATTCCGTTTATTTTGTTTGTTTGTTTGTTTTTTATATTGTTTTTTTTATTTGATCTTTAATGTTGTTGTTGTTGTTTGTTTTTACATTGACACATGAATTTGTATGTGGCCCTGTTAAGATAGCAGTTCCGTTGCAGACGCTGAATCCCATTTTGGATTGTCATTTGATATCTGTTTGCTATGAACATTAATCAGCGCCCGATATCCATCGTTTAAAAACATGACTGTGCTGATGATTACAACATATCATTTGATTTTCAATCACGGGGTTATTTTTTTCTTACAAATATGTACCGTAGGTAGTAGAGTATTACCGGTTTCCATGATTCATGTAGAAAACTAATTATAAATATGTTAATAAATGAAGTCTACTTTTTGCTGTTTGGAGTTCATTTTCGTGGATTTCTTGATTGCTGCATAAATGCACACTAGAGTGTTTACTATCTGACTCATTTTAAGATCTGTACATCCTGATGTCAAAGGAGAGAGCGGAAGGGCGGGAAGGAGATAGAGTAGGAGCAGGAAAAGAAGAAAGCTGAAATAGATCTAAACATAGAAATAAAGGTTTCATTAAGATATATGAGCGTATTTCCGTAGTTGAAAAAGGTGTTCAAAACATGATATCGACAATTTAGCTATAAAAGTAGTATCGCCACTGTGGCGATATCATTTTTCTTCTACTGATATATTTCAGTATGCCATTATGAAAAACCTTTTTAAAGAAATAATTCTGAGAAAATTTCTGAAAGGATAATCATATTAAAGTGATTGTTACCAGTATTTTAAAATTAGAATGAAATAGCTTTAAAGGGTTATAAAGATATTGCCTATTTACTTTTTACCTGATTTGTGATTCTGGTATGATACAAAACTTGGAAGTCCGCCAAATAGTCGTTATAAACTGAAAACAATTGCTAAGCAATTAAAACTGACTCATTGAGCTAAGAAAAAGAATCATTCATAAACATAGAACCTAATTATATCGGTGGAAGGCAAAAATGTTATGGAAAACGTTAAATGATATATAAACACATGCTATTTCATGTTATTTATGTTGTCGCGACGCCAAGGGATGATTAGAAAGAAATATCAGTCAAATTAGTACATAATATTTCACATGAAAGAAAGCCATTAAAAGTCCTATTGGTTTCGTGCATAATAAATCACGAACTTAAAGTAGGGCATGAGGAAAACGCTTTATCAAAGAAAATTTCTTTTTAAATAAAAGAGAATGTCTTTCAATTTCACAGTGCACTCATTGTATGTCAATATAGTGAAAATTCGTGAATGATAAATATTCCTGAAAAAGACAACAAAAACAAAACAAATTAATGCCAAAATTAATCATCAGAGAAATTTTGAATTTTTGACATTGTTCGAATTTGTTAGACAAAGAAGCATTCTATTTCTAACGTGGACTCTATGACTGCTACCAAATCAGTGACAAAACAATAAACAAAAAAACAATATGAATACATTTACTGTGGACAGAGCCCAGTTTAACCCAATCAGGATGAAAGAAAATGATAAAATATGTTCAAGGAACATGCGTAACAACAAAAGTTTTACTATAGATTTATTTTTGTAAATGTTTGTATATAACATAATAGAAGTCATATAGATTTTATCGTTGGTGTTTTCTATAACTGTAGCTTGTATTTGTCGATAAATTCCAGAGAAATAAATGTAAAAGTATTAGTACTTACTTATTAATGTTGAAAACAAGTGAAAAATACTCACATAAAAATAGAATAACATGCAGCCGGACAGATAGATAGATGAAGAATGACAAATCATCATTTTCTCGAGAAAATGGAAATAATGTGAGATTAAACGACTTTCTTCAAGGGAAATAAAGATGAATATTTGAGTTTCTTCTCTATCACAAAACTGTGTATTATAGATACGACATTTTCGCCGCATGTTGTTGTATAACCTATGCGTCGTTTCTCGGGCCTCATGACTAAATTATCAGTTCTTGTGTCACATCATTATATTCTTCATCTTTTGAGATATTAACTTTCTACACTTGAAAAGCATCTAATGTGGAAAATGGAATGGACCTTGCGTTTTCTTCTCTTCATCGCATTATCGCGTATAATTCTATTCTATTTTTTTCATTAAACCAGATATGTGTCCCACCATTATGATACAATTGAAACAGGGTAGATTCAGTATGCATGGACAAAGTTCCTGTTCAAACCCAAATTTGATATTTGTTTCTATTCTGGAAATTGAATAAAAAGAAATTTATCTAGGCCTTTAATATAAAGTCTCATACTAAGGTTTTGATTTCGTCAATCCTTATTGTATGAGCTGAACGACATTTGTGAATCAACGATGGGAAAAATGGATGAATGTTTCCGTTCATAGGTGGGGAGGAGGGCCTAAAATATATTAGAAGAAAATTACTTCTTTACTTCAAAAACAGCCCAAACTGTTGTTTGTCATATATTTTCTACCACTTAAGAAAGTCGTCCTATTCCAATTTTAAATGAAGTGTACAAGAATTGCATTTAGATCGTATCATAAGATATTTCAAAATATTATTAACGTACAATCAGGGGGAAACGCCATTTTTAATCACTAATTCGAGTGTAGGTCAAACACAAACAAACATTATCATTATAGGTGTGTTTTAAAATATTGAAATCAGCATTTTCTTAATTTTATCTCAGGTTGTAGGGTCGTTTCAGTGTTAGAACTTTTTATGTAAAGACAATCAAAATACAGCAAACACGTTTCTGAATATGATATAAACATATACTGGGAGGTTAGTATCTTTCTTTAATTCATTGACTTTGCGTTACACTTCCTGTGCTGGTGCGACCGGAGATAGCTATTAAAAGCCATCTTTGAAAAATCACTCCAAAAATGTACTTTTTACACATTACGCACATAGCCGATATGAATCAATCAGCCAATCAATAAAGTTCGCAAAAGGAAGTAACGACACTGCTGTATGAATTACGTTGCTGACTAACCAGGCAGGAGTTTATATGTAACTATTAGGCCAGAACTTTTAAGTAAAAGCATTAGATTGAAATTTATTCTAAATTGTATTAAAAGTAATTTTTTATTAATTTATATTGAAAATAATTTTCCACTAAAATATATTGAGATAAAATTTATATATTTGTGTAATATAACTGTATGATATTTTATAAAGATCGCACTTTACGAGCGGGTGCAGAAACCCATACAATACATTTCGCTCGTAACTAAATGTCAACAATTGTCAGCACAAATTACATTTGGCTCGTATCTAATTATCATCAATTTAGATTTGGGGGAAGCTGCTGAACAGACAAATTATTATATCAATAATGGATGCGTTACGCAGATGGTTCACACGATCACCATGGAAAAGTTCAAGGGGCATGTTCTCACTAGACTGAGCGAACGCAAAAACTGTATAAATAGCGAAGCAGGCTTACGAAGAATTAGTTCGTTGCTCGAGTCACAACAGCTCTGTCTTTTCCTTACAGGTACGAATCGTCTGCGTTCGCAAACTTCTTTAAAGAATGTGTACTTTTTAATATTTGAAACTTTAACGGTAAAGTTCATATTTTCCAAATTTTTGTGAGTTCTTTATATTTTATATCATAATATAATGGAATGTTTAATTGTATTTGTGGTATGTATTATTGGAAAAGAAGAATTCGCTACCAACTTCATGTTTAGATTTAATTTGGAAATAAAAGATTCTTTAAGTAATATTGAGTAATGTTTAGTAACCTATTCCAAATTAGTATCCTATTTTAAATTTAGCATGATACATTTCTTCAAAATGATTGTTGCATTAATCACAACTATTGAATTTTATACTCATTGGATATCATGAAGTTAATCGAGATTTAACTATCTGTATTGCATTCTAAAAGGCAGAAATTATACAATGAAGTTGGTAAGCACGATGGGAAAGTGTAAGGTCATATGTATTTCGTGTATTCTTAATATAAAGGCTTTATAAATGTATCTTTAGAATTTAGCATTATATATACATATACATATATATATATATATATATATATATATATATATATATATATATATATATATATATAAAAGTTCGTTGCTCGAGTCAGAACAGCTCTGTCTTTTCCTTACAGCGATTCCGTACCTTACTGCCCAAGATGTAGCCGTATCACCACGGGTATTGGTGACACCCTTGTTAGAGAGCCTGAATTCTCTCTCTCTCTCTCTCTCTCTCTCTCTCTCTCTCTCTCTCTCTCTCTCTCTCTCTCTAACCATGGGCAAAGACATTTCGTAACTTATGAGTAATCCCTTCTCATAGCAAGAGATGAGAAGAAGGTTATGATACAAACGCGTATCATAGCATAACTAATTACCGGACGCTGTTATTGGCTTGCCACATTTGGCCGGTTCCAGGAAAGATTGGTCAGCTGAAAAAATTATACGTTGCGGTTATTTTCTTATTTGATAACTTACCTGATAATTCTTCAAAGTTTGTTTGAAGAAATATAATTGATACGCTAAAAACAATATTCGCAGAAAAATGCCTCAACGGCTTCACTATATGAATTGACGAAGATTTGTGTTTATTAGAGACGGAGAGTTCAGCAATATGGCTTTCAATCAAACTACCGATAAATTATAATGTAAAAAGTTAAATTCATAAATAATGAATTGCTGGTCCAAATCCATGTAATAATACCATTCAAACAATACAGACTTGCTAAAAATGGACTAACTAAAAACGAATAATGGGTAGAGTATAGATTTTATATCAGAGAAACATTTCAGATATTGAAATAAGTTTTGTTGCATGTTATCGTACGTTTAGGGCCTAGCTAAATTTTACCCTTACATATATAGCTACCGCGAGTTTCCATGGGATAGACCATTTCTGACAATGGGGAAAAAGGTTCACAGAGAGCAAGCTTCTAGCTCTGTCGAGATATGATATAAATGTATGATGGATCTCTGCATATGTTTCTTATTGTTATTTACATGTATCCGGCCACTTACACATTCACCCAAATTTAGCCTTGAGGAACTGGAAATGTTTCCAACCCTTTTTTTCATATAAAGAGGCATACAAACAAACCAAAAAACAAATATACAAATGAACAAAACTACATACATCAATATCACTAGACAATGTTCAGCCAGTTTATTCGCACCAAAATTCCCTTAAAGGCAAGCCGACAAAAACCTGGTACTGTAGATTTAAAGTTTTTATACAGTGGGAAATACAGTCCTCAAAAGTCATGCTGTCTAGGAGGAATTTCTACAAAACTATATTCACAACGGCAATAAAGTGAAACAAGCTGAAGAGCAAAGTAAACAAAGTTTTTTAAATGATTATATGATTGATTATCATTTGTTAAATATTAATTACAGCTGTATTAGTGATGTTGACTTATTTAATCGCTCGATGGAATATTTTTTATCAGGAACAATTGCAACAACAACAACAGCAACAACAACAATAATAATAAATAATAATAACAACAACCATAATAATAATAGTTCATCATCAGGAAGAACATTTACTAATACGGAGAATACTTGCATAAACCGTCAAACTGCATCCATACCTTATGAGGCAGATAGATCCGAACTTTTGTGATTTCAAAGGAACTTTACGCACTGGCTTTCTTGTTATCTTTTTCTTTGCATTAATGACTTTTGAATTGATTATGTTGTGCAAACTCAGAGATAACATAAAGTTAATGAGAGGATTAAAATTTCACAACTTATCAAAATATGTGGACTTACTCGACGATAAATATTTTAATCACCAGCAATTTTGATCCACTCTAGACAAAAAGTTCGGTATAAAAATAGCAGTCTCTGGTCTATAATGCTATATAATTCATTCGATCTGTTACATTTGTGGTAAGTACAGTTTGAATTGTTGCTACGCAAACGATGATTTAAGCAATTCAGTGCCTAACACAGTTGTTATTTGCAATGATTTAACACCAAATAGAAAAATTCGATTAACAAATGTCATATTTTACATTAATTAGACAATTACATAATTTATATAGCTAATTTCTATTGCCAATATCATTGCATCAAATTTCGCTACAAACGTTTTTCTAATCAAATATTATCAAATCCCTATTGAGAAAATAAATTATGAAAACATAGCAAATGACAGCTTTTGGTGCAACCCTCAAAGAAACTTATTGTAATCAACCAAAATTCAACATTTTGAGTTAAGAAATTTGAACGTATACCAGATGTGGAGATTATAGGTCATCGACAAAGTGAAACAAGAAACTATTCATTAAAGCTAGATAAAAAGAGAGAATAGTTCTAAGCATAGCAGAATAGCTATCAACGTAAGACTCTTAACTGTGCAGATATGGCCTACACTAACTTTCATTTCTTGTTATCATTGATATTATAATTTTAGTACATTGAATACTGCCGATACGGATAGTACGGACGACTGACATACAGATAAATAAATAATAAAGACAGATACATACATACATACACGTACGAATGAATTGCCCACTGAACTTAGACACAAAGACACAGTGATCACATTCAAGAGGGCTCTCAAAACTCACCTATTTCTACTGCAAGAACAAACTTAAAGACCTAATAATGTTTCCTACCTGAAATATTTTCGGCACGTTTTTTATTTTTTAATGTTTTTCTAATTTCATGGTGTTTGTTTTTATAATAATATTACTATATGTTTTTTATTTTATAGGTATTGTCTAATGTTGTAAAGCGCTTAGAGCTTCTAAAGATTAGGCGCTATACAAAGTCCTCATTATTATTATTATTATTATATACAAGCACATACATACATACACACATACATACATACATACATACATACATACATACATACATACATACACACACCGATGCGCAAATGACTTTGGTACAAAGAGGGAAATGCTTTCGTTGGTTTTAAGTTAAGAACTTGACACTTGATAAAGAATAAGTTTTCTTGAGGTTTGTGTCGTCCATAAAAGCTCGCTCTGTCTGATTTTCATTGAAAACAGTTGAATGATAAGTAATGAACGCAAAATATAAGAATAATATATTGATTTTAAAACTTTCAAAATTATGTATATGTGTATATGCGCGCGCATGCTAAGGACCTTGTGTGTCAGAGATTGATGAAGATAAATGCAGAAAAAAAAAATCGCAGCAAATAGTGTCAAATTAGTTTCTAACTAACCTAAACTCTTTAAACTCTCGTTGAGACTTTGACAAAAATTAATTACAAAACGGAGACAAACTGGACAAATAATAAACATAGAAAAGGCATTGAATTGACAAAATTTCATATGACTATATCGAGCCAAAATGTTGTTAAAGTTTTTAAATGTCGTCCAACTGCGCCCAAGTCAATATTGACCAACACAAGGAGGGGTAGAAGCGATACCTTTTTTTAATGTAAAGTGGGATGTCCTGTTCTTATAATAATAATAATAATAAGAAGAAGAAAAAGAAGAAGAAGAAGAAGAAGAAGAGTAATAATAATATTACCAACATGAACTATAAAAATGGTACTATTTATGTGTAACCCAATGGATCATGAAATAAATGTACGAATTATTTATTTTGGAAAATATGGGCATTAAACTATTTTAAGAACGTGTGGGCATACGTTTGAAGTTTTCTGGTTTATGTCGCCAGGTTTTAGTGTTCGATAACAACGTATTCAATAAGATTATATTTCTTTCCTGGTTTGAAACTCTGATTGCGGTTATTTGTAATTGCAGGAAGCATAACAAGACTGAATGTGTGACCAAGAGAAGATAAGCGTTCTACAACTCTACTTCTGCCCAAGTTCTTTGTTATCCAATAAGATCAATGAGGATTTATACTTTTGTGCTGATGGCAAATCTTGCATATCATGAGAACAATAGCATTCATTTACTCTCAACCTAATATCTGCAAGAAAAGACCTTTAAAGGGCATTCCGCAGAAGAAAAATGTGGTCTTCAGTCATTGGATCTACATCTCGTACATTTTACGAACGATTCAGGTATACTTTTCATTTTGTAACACAACAGTGGAACTAAAAACGCATGGACATTGGTAGACATTTGAATTAAATAATCTCTTTAGTTCTTTGCCAAACTACAAAATATCGCGTGTAGGAATGATGGTGATAGCATAAATATATCAACAATTATGATCATTGTATACTCTTGAAAACGGATATGAACGCAAGTTTTGAAGAGTACACATTTATGAATGCATCACATCAAAGAGTTATTTAATTTGTTTGTACTTGTAATGTAATGGAAAACCTTTCTTAAACCGAAATATACAAAAGTCATTATGGTAATGTTAAATAATATTATTCCAGATTAAATTAGGAATTAGCGAGTTTTCTAATAGTATTCATTCTTGTTTGCACTATTTATTGTTCAATCAAGGTTGATTACTTCTTAACTAAACTAATCACCTAATGCAGGAGTTCAGCACGTTATGAGTCTTTCTGTTTGGCTTAGTTCATTTCACACGGTATTTCTGGTCTGATGTAAGAAATCTCTAATAATACGCCTCTTATTCGATAGGTACTCTTCATGTTTGGAAAACAGTTTTAGTCGTTTATTTATCATACGTGTAGGACTGAAGAAGTCATGTATTACTGGGTATAAATCTAACAGTTAATTTAATCGCAAACAATGACGAGGACGAAAATGGCTGACTGCGTTGATCAGATAAGGGACAGTGTTATTAAATTTCTTTCCGTGAAAAATATTTCGATGGTAATGTGTGTGTGTCTCGCAATACACAACGAATAACAATCATGCAGACATTAATTTACTTCTCTATTTATTTAAATATTTACGGAAATGTTCATTTTATTCCACATTTCATGCATAAATATAACCCGAGATTAAAAAAAATTTCGTTGAATAGCATCATAATCAAAGGTGTGTCTATACCTATCAGCACATGTTAATATATACAAAATATTCATTATCTTACTAAACACGCGTGAAAACTACACGTTATTGTCTTTTCGCATTTTCATATTCAAGTTTATATTAGATAGCTTGGGATGAATCCTAAATCCCTCAAAAATATCCTTTCTAAATTCCCAAAGGTGCCCCCAGAGTT
Source organism: Sinohyriopsis cumingii (assembly GCA_028554795.2). Taxonomy (NCBI): domain Eukaryota; kingdom Metazoa; phylum Mollusca; class Bivalvia; order Unionida; family Unionidae; genus Sinohyriopsis; species Sinohyriopsis cumingii. Next base: position 73,221,480 of record CM068838.1, on the reverse strand, counting down.
AATCAAATAAGAAACATACTAACGCCAACAAAGAAATTATTCTAAGAAGGTTCAATGATGGATTACTTGATAATAAACAGTTAACCGACATTATAATATGTCGAACGTTTTATCTCCCGATTAATACAACTTCAAGATGATTTTTTATTTCTCTTCCTAAAATGCCAGTATATGTTTGTTGAAGAACTTTTTAGACGAAGTTCTAAGACAGAAATGCTGAAGAAAATGCATTTCGTCCGTTGGAATAGTTTTGATATATTAACCTTTCTGAATCAAATATACCTAGACTATTTTAAATGAATCTGCACTCTTACAAGAATTGTGACATATATATATATATATATATATATATATATATATATATATATATATATATATATATATATATATATATATATTGCGTTTTAATGCAGAAGTTAATAAATAACTATAGCCTTATACCCCGTATGTTTATAAACAGTTGTAATGTTTGTGCTTAAACTAAGTATCATAGCGTATGGTCGGATAGAAAAACTATTTCCTTAAACGATGTGATAATTACTATGCTGCCAATGTGTGTAAAAGTTTATTCTGTAGACCCGTGTAGATCAATTTTTGTTTGAGTTTGAACCTGAGATGGTGCATAGTCCAAGGTATTCATTGTCAAAAAGTATCTTTGAATATGGATGCCAGTAGAAACTCAAGCACAAACTCTCCAAACCACCTCAAACATAGGTGTGCCACATATATTTTTCATAATTGTTATTTTGGTTTAGGTAACTGTACATACTCCTGTTATTTCTAGAGAAAGAATTAAAATGAAAATTACAATAATTCTTTTATTAAAAGAGATTATGTTTTATGACGACTAATTGGAAAAATGTACAAGACATTGATATTTTATGCGAATAGCTGACTTTCGATCAATACGTAATACCTTTAAGAATATGGTAGAGGACTTTAAATATGACGTTAATGGTTTTACATAAGGCCGCCCCAAGCATTGGATACAAATGAAATGCAGGATCCTAAGCAGCACATACGCCTAGAGCTATAAGTTTTAAGTTCTAAGGTAAACATTTATTTTATCACCTCAATATTAAATAGGTACTCTAAAGTACTAAACAAAAATTTAAATTGTTTGTCTTGACAATATGAGCACTTTAAGAAGAAACCGAGAGTGGCAAGAGTAATGTTTAAAATCATTGCTAAATAGATTTTGCATACCAATAGCGGAACAAAATACTTAATCCTCATTTACAAAATGTCAAATTACTTACATCTTGCCATATCTTTTTCCCCCAGTCGTCATTAACGTTTCAGTATATATCCTATAATGTAAATAACGTCCAGAAATACATGCTAGAACTTATTTGTTTTTACTTTCTCTAATATGTCATTCGAAAATGGAACAATACACATGCAAAAAATTTAACACTATGACTCCATTAGCAACTTAAAGGTTTATATATATTTATTGTTAATAATAATGATACTTATATGTCCCCAGACACTATTACTGGAGCACAAGAAAACTCAAGATTTGTTTTGTCTTCTATCTCTTCTTCACTCCTTACACGAGACTATGTTTCTTCGAGTCCTTTAACTCGTAAGTAGTGTAGTGAGATAATATAGGGACTATGGGACTTTAATGTTAAAATAGGTAGTTTGTACCGTAGGGACAATGGGAATTTAACATGGGGAATTTTAACATAGGTGGGACTATAGAGGGACAATGGATTGGGACTGTCTAGGGACAATGGGAATTTAACATGGTAGGACTGTCTATGGACAATGAGAATTTAACATGGTGGGACAGTCTAGGGACAATGAGAATTTAACATGGTGGGACAGTCTAGGGACAATGGGAATTTAACATGGGATATTTATATGACACAGACAATAGACAACAGACAAGAAACAAATACTTATACAACATTTAGAAAAAAAAAGTTGGAGGCAAGAAAGTCAATTTCTTTTCGAGGCAAATGAGAGGCCCTGAAAAGGGCATTGGGTTTATGTTAAATTATTACGTTAACATTGAGGGCGTTGTATAGGTCTCCCTCTTTTCCTCAAACTTTGTCTGACTTCTGGTCCGTAAATCAAAACTCTCTTCAAACAGCATTGTCTCTCCACATAAATTCTTCTTTTCCAAACGCTTGTATCAGTGATCCTGACAATGGTCCATGATGATCTGACATACATGGGTAAGTCTGTACGGAACAGCATTGAAGATACGAGAGTAGAGGATTCTACGTTGGTCCACATCTTTGTGACGAGAACAGGTGAAGGAATGCAGCGAACTGCGGTTATTTATAGGGGAAGGGAGGATCGAAACGGATTGAGTTCATTCACCAATCCAAACACGCGTTACAAAATTCAGTCACCACACGGAGTCAGTCGTCCAATCCGAAGAGAGCAGTCTGTGACGTCACATTCCCTATATAGAGGCGCTAGCGACTGTGCGCAGTCAATCCATGCGATACCGTTTTCAAACATGACGGAAACTAAGAAGACGATGAATTGGGGTGCACCGGCCCTGGAGACGAAAAGCGATGGAATAGCATCGACTACCCAAGTCAACACAGGCCTACTTCCAGAAAAGGTTAATTTCAATTGGGATTTTGTCGATTTTCTTTCGCAAGAATTTGTTCCGGAACCAGTACCTTCGCCACCTTCTCCTTCTTTACCACACGTGGAGAATTTTAAACAGAGACAGAAAGAAGAATTGGAGAAATTTAGACAACAGCAAAAGGAAGCAGAACAAGTTTTTCTCCTTCAACAACAACAACAACAAGAAATAAGAAGAAAACGACAGGAAGAAGAAGAAGCAGCTAAGAAACAAGGTAGTGAAAGTCAAACGGTCACAATACTTTTAGACATTTTAGCAGAGTTAAGAAGTCTGAAACAAATGTATCAGACTTCTTTATTAAGACCGAAGAGAAAAAGACCTTCCCGAGATAAACAACCCAACCCTGTGACTACGTCTGCCGTACCACCCTTAGTGATTTCTACCAAATCATCATCGACAGGAATTAGTTCAGAAGTAGGCATTGGCCGTGGCAAAGGCTTAAGGCAGTTGAAGTTGATTGGTTCCCATTCCTAAGTTTGTTGTTTAAACAAACAAATACCCAAAGGCCCTCTTCAGGGCCACACATTTCACTCGAAAAGAGATAGTATTTTATTTGCCAACATCAATTAAAACTCAAAAAGCCCTTTTTTTGCCCTATTGTATCTGCGTGTGAGTGCGTTAGTGTAGATTCTTATTCTAAAAATCAAAACCAAGAAACACTTACTTTTTATGATTGGTCTATTCTGGTACAAATTTTAGAATCCAATTCACTGCACAACATAACACTTTAAAAAGTTCTTAGGCTTCTTCTTTGTCTGTCTTCACTCTCTCTGTTTTTGAAATTTCTTCACTTTCACAGCTTTTTCCTCCACTTCTTTCTCACTTTCTCCCCTTCTCCTTTTCTTCTCATGTTTCTCTTTCTGCACGTGCCTGGGTTCTTCCTTGGGGGAGGCTACCTCTTCTTCCTCTCCATAACCCCTCTCTTCTTCTTCTTCTTGCTCCTTTTGTTTCTTAGGGCAATCTGAAGACCAATGTCCTTTTTCTTGACAATGATAACAGGTATCTTGACTTTTGTCTCTTCTAGCACTTGTTTTTTTTGACGGTCTGGACACTCTGAAGACCAATGTCCTTTCTTCTTACAGATATAGCAAGTATCTTGACTTTTATCTCGAAAGGAGGTGAGTAGTCCGTCGGCTTGTCTGAAGAAAATTTTCTGATGACACCTCGCAAAGCTCTGATCAAAGGTTCGATCTGTGTAGGCTCTTCCATCGTTCTGCTCAATTTGAGAGTGAAAAGAATAGTGGAAGGCAAGTCACACACCCTTTATATATACGCTGGTCTGCCATGGATATAAAGTGACCCATGGTGTTTAACATGTAGTCATTTGACTTTTCGTAGTCAAGATGAAACGATCGAATCAATTCGAGAAGAAAGAAGAAGAAGAAAGTAAGAGGCAGAAACGTGACTTATCGCCCCGTAAATAGCTGAAGGCTTGGCACAAATTCATGCCAGTGATTTTGAAGATGACATGAGTGAACCAGAATCCAGACCCAGCGATTCTACACCCAAAGTTCACCACCCTTAGTAAACCCTGAAAATTACTATCACATTCGAGAGACGGAAAAGCGCTCATCTAGAAAATTTAGAACCACGGCTTATACTTACAGGGTGAAGTTTCAAGATTTTAAGACCGACGTACCGCTGGAGAAAGCAGAAGGTGTGGGATTCTTTGTTAACCACACTGAAACACCAATGTCAAGCCAAAGAAGACGATCGCTTGAGACTTTCCATTCATCGCGACGGTTTGAAATCCCCTGTTTGGATCGAGTTTAGTAGCCCAGCAGAACTGACACCTTCCAAAGTCATGGACAAGATACAACACGTGCAACAATCCAATGACCAATTTCACATCACAGATGGAAAAGCGACACTGTTTATGACCCACGTCTCTCTCCCCAAAGGGACCAGACGCAAAAAGGTGTTATTGCTAGACGACCCTCGCAGCATTAAGCGTAGCCTCGTCCAAATTAACAACTCTCAAGACCAGATGTGTTTAGCCAGGGCTATCGTGGTGGGACGAACGTATGCCGACAAGAACGACACGGCAGAATGGAAAAGGGCCTGGGAGAACATTCGAAAATCGAACCAAGCCAAACAACGAAGTGAAGCAGAACTCCTGTTACAACAAACTGGCCTATCCAAAGACACGCCCTGTGGCATTCCTGAAATGCAAACATTGCTATATGTCCTAGTTCCAAGCTACGCCTTGAAAGTGCACCCTGAAGAAGTGCGCGGGTCTCTGTTGTTTCGAGGCAAAGATTTCCAAGATGGAAAATACATTCACGTCTATTATCACGATGAACATTTCGATATCATTACCAGTATCACAGCATTCCTGGGATACGGTTATTACTTTGAGACATGTGACTATGGCTATAACAATCGAGAGCAACACAAACATTGTGGATCGAAATGATCCGGATGTTTGGCCTCTCAACCCTGTCTAGACAAAGGACAAGAACGAGTGCATTGCCCTGCTTGTCTGTGCACTTTTGTCAGCCCTGCCTGTTACCAATAACATCTAAAAACGCAAGGTTCACAGCAGAAATATGCTTGTCAACTCCTGAGATTGTGTCGTACGTGTGGACAAGGCATACTTACCAATAATGCCAAGACACACGTATGTCCAGGAAAGAAAACATGTCACATTTGTCACCAAATCGTGGACTTGGAACACCAGTGTTCATTCAAAAATACCAACCACAACAAGACGAGGAAGATAATCAGAAGAAAGGCAATTTCATCTTTTTCGATTTCGAATGCATACAAGAGACTGACATTCACATTGCTAATTTCTGTGTGGCTCATAGATCGTGCGAAAAGTGCATCCAAGAACCTATCTTTAGTCATTGCCCTCACTGCAGCAAAATTCCTGGAGGACGTGAAAAAAATATTTCATGGATCTTAGACCCCATCGACGAAACTTGGAGCTAAGAGGACACCGAACGTTACGGAGATTGTCATCGCCATGCCACGGTGATGGCCAACAATTTCTCGGGATACGATGGACAGTTTCTTCTCAGATACTATACGGAAGAATGCACCGAACGCCCTAAAGTGACTTTGAATGGAGCCAAAATCATTTCCATGCAAGTGGGACAAGTACAGTTTAAAGATTCGATGAGCTATTTGGCCATGCCTTTGAGTCGAATGCCTAAAACGTTTGGAATGACAGAAATGGCTAAATGTTATTTTCCTCACTTTTTCAATACCGAAGCCAATCAACATGCCGTTCTACCCCATTTGCCTGAGGCTAAAGACTATGACCCTGACAACATGCGTACCGAACAACGAGAAGCTTTCTACGCTTGGTACCAGGCCCGTGCCTCTGACCCTTTCGACTTTCAGGAAGAAATGTTAAAGTATTGTCGTTCCGACGTGGACATTTTACGACGTTGCTGCGGAAATTTCGTGAACTGTTCATGGAACACGGAGAGATAGATCCTTTGAAAGAAGCCTGCACCATTGCCAAAGCGTGTTCCTTAGTGTACAGACAAAGATTCATGCCTGAAAACACCGTGGCTGTCATCAGTCCTCAAACGACCAACTTTGTCAAACGTCAATACTCGGTTAAAGCCCTACGCTGGTTACATTACTTTTGCGACAAGGAAGACAAATGGATTCAGCATGCCCGCAACGGAGGGGGAGAAAAGACCATCGGAACATATTCGGTCGATGGCTGGGACTTAGAAAATCCCAAGATCGTGTACGAGTTTAACGGTTGCTTATTTCACGGATGTCCTGTCTGCTACCCTGAACGTGGCAATAAAATCAGTTTTTACAACGAACCATGGAAGACTTGTACCAGGACACCTGTCAGCGACGCTTGAAGTTAGAACAGCAAGGATACCAAGTGGTGGAAATGTGGGAACACGAGTAGCATCACCATTTGAAAACCGATCCCGAGTTTAAACGCATCGTAGCAAGTTGCAAGTTGATGGAACCACTGAACCCAGGGTACAGTGTGTACGGAGGAAGGACAAATGCCACCTGTTTGTTGTACCACACTGACGAAGAGACAGGAGAAGAAATCAAATACTTGGACTTGTGCTCACTGTATCCTTACGTGTGCAGATATTGTCGCTTTCCTGCAGGACACCCGCAATTGTTGACGGAACACATCGACCTGGACTACATTCGACAATACAAAGGTTGATCAAGTGCAAAGTTTTGCCTCCGTACCATCCCGTGTTACCTCACCATTGCCAAGGAAAACTGATGTTTCCCTTGTGCCGTACTGGTGCCGTACTTGTGCTGAAACGTGCAACCAAGACCAGACTTGTCAGCACATTCAGGAAGAACGCACCTTGACGGGGACGTGGGTCAGCGTGGAATTGTTTAAAGCTCTAGACCTGGGATACCAACTGTTAGAAGTATACGTAATTTACCACTTTCCCAAGACACAACAGTACCACAAGGGTAACCCAACTCAGAAAGACATTTTCGCAGACTAGGTGGACGCCTTTTTGAAACTGAAACAAGAAGCCAGTGGCTATCATTCCTGGTGTCACACTCCCGAATATGAAAAGACATTCAAAGAGAAATACTGGGAACAAGAAGGTATCACTTTAGACCACAACGAGAAAAACGAAGGCAGGCGATCGTTTGCCAAAGTGATGTTAAATTGCTTGTGGGGCAAAATGGCACAACGGCCGTGTTTACCCAAGACGGAGTATTTGACAGAACCTTCCCGCTACTTCCAGATGATTCACGACAAACCCAAATACATGAAATACGTGGACGTCGTTGGCGAAGATTTGATCTTAGTCAATTACGAAGAAGATCTGGACTTTGTACAAGCATACGAATTTGAAAATGTCATCATTGCGGCTTACATGACAGCCCATGCTCGCTTAAAATTGTACGAACATCAACCTGACATCGAAGGAGACCGTTTAGGAGCCTGGGCAGACGAGTACCCCGACGAGAAGATTTTAAGTTTCGCTAGTGGCGGTCCTAAAAATTACGGCTACGAATACCGGGACAAACAAGGAGAAGTGCACACCGAGTGTAAAGTGAAAGGATTGACTCTCAATTATCGCACCATTCAAGTGGTAAACTTTAGCGTATTGAAAGAAGCCTTGCAATCTGGAGAGGATGGGAAATTTGAAGTGACCACCTACCAACCGAACAAGATTGTACGTTTACCCACTCACCAAATCGTCAGTCGACCCTTGGAAAAAGTCTATCAAATTGTGTACCAGAAGCGAATGAGGCTTCCCAACCACTTTACGTACGTCACATCGATATTGGTCAGCATATAAAAAGAGACAATGTGCAAGATCGATAGTTCATTGTGACTACCAAGACCACACGAACAAGATGAATCCTTCATTCAAGTTCGGTGATTCTCAAGTGGAGTGCGATGCTGTGCCTTGCGATGAGAGCAATGCTGTACGCTGTGACCTCAGTGATGCAGTAAAGCATCATGGGAACTTTGTTCTCACTACACCTACCATAGAAAGTGATGCTGTGCGTGTCAAACCTGATGGATGCGAAATCGATGCCACTCGTCATCGTGGACTCTTTACTGGTTGTCATTGTGGATGTCAACCTTCACGTCTACCACCCTACGGATGTCATCCAGCCCTGAGCAAACTGCTGTCGATGTCACCCTACCCTCATCGAAACGAAACTGTGAAAGACGAATATTCGTTCCCTGTGCGTTTGCCTGAATACTGCAACTTTGAAAATCGTTTTCAATCGTTCAAAGGAAAATGGCCTAAATATCTGGGAGGACCGACCACTGAAGAATTAGCCAGAACCGGATTTTTCTACTTGGGCGAAGGGGATAAAGTGAAGTGCTTCAGTTGCCGTGTGTCACTTCACCAGTGGGAACAACAAAATATGGCCTATCTGGAACATGCTCGATGGTCCCCGAATTATCACTATTTACCTTTAGTGGGACGATATCAGTAATCCCTGAATGGATACTTTACAACAGAACATTCGTGGTTTGCCTGTGGAGTTGAGATAACGCATTTACTGAGAACTGGTCAAAATACAAGTCAAACGTAAAGAACAATTGCATCCGTTACGTCACCGGTGTTTAAACCACTGGTACCTGAATGCTATAAGAGGACTGATTCATTTGAAAATGTTCCAATGGTCAGATATTGTTCAACGGGACAAGGACAGTAAGAATTTGATGTCTACTCATCCTACCTACTACTTACATGTTGACCATTCTACAACTAGTACCTGAGGAAGAGTTAGTGGATTGCCAAAATGTTTTACCTGATCGAATTTTGTCTCTATAGGAAAATTCTCTGCAATGTGTGGTGTGTCAACTAGAGATTAAAACATTTGGTTTAGCTACTGGAGTACAATCAGATGTGTACAGAAATTTCACTTATTACCTTCGACAAAAGAGGGTTTTAGTATGACCTGATCATGGATACTTTACAAGAGAACATTCGTGGTTTGCCTGTGGAGTTGAGATAACGCATTTACCGAGAACTGGGCAAAATACAAGTCAAACGTAAGGAACAATTGCATTCGTTACGTCACCAGTGTTTAAACCACTGGTACCTGAATGTTATAAGAGGACTGATTCATGAGAAAGTGTTCCAATGGTCAGACCTTCTTAAACACTTCGAGGACGAGAAGGATCAACATGTTCATGATTTTCGTTACTTCGAGATACACCTACTGCAACTAATTGAGAGAGAAGAGTTGAAGGATTACAAAAATCTTTTACACAACATCTGCTTAGTGGAAGAGGAAACTTCTGAACGAACTCTGAACTGTAGGTTAGTGTTTGGAACATTTAGATTCCCTACTGGAGAACGAATATCTCTGGGTAGAAAGTACATTTATTGATTCCGAAAAAAAGAGGGTATAAAAACAGGCTGCCATGATAAGGCTTTTATCAAAAGTGATTCAACAGAAGAACCTGTCACCGAGGACAGGACTGTTGTGGACATTCCTGAAAGACCCTTTCGGGAGGACACTTGTGTGACATTGCCCCCTGTAGAAGCTGTCAGAACATTACACCCTGTTCCTAGGACATCTAGGTTAACCAAAACATGTTGTACAGAAACTTGTTTCTATTCCACTTTGATCGTTTTAATCCGCATTTAATCGTTGTACTTAACCCTTTGGCTTTTATGTATTGTAGGCTTTCGTGTTTATTTTAAAACATCCTGAAAAAGTACAAAAACTATTGTCTTGTCTGTCTCCGTGTCACAAGTGACATTCCTGACACCATGGCTACCTCTGCTGTCTCTGCTCCCTCTTCTTCCACTTTCAAAGTCATCGACGAACACTTAGATCGTGCCAGTTGGGAGGCTTTGTATCTTCGCCATCCCTTTAACATGCTCATTGCTGGACCTAGCGGTTCAGACAAAACCGAATTTGTCAAACGGTTGATCGAACATAAACATCATTTGATCGATCGTCCACCTCAACGAATCGTGTGGTGTTACAAAGAGTGGCAATCGGCGTACAGCCTCTTGTGAGAAAGTCAAGGCGATTCCATCGTGTTTGTGGAAGGCATTCCTGACCCCCTTCAAACCCATCTGGTCATTTTTGACGACATGTTAGGAGAAGACGAAGAAGAAATTAAACTTTGGTTTACGCGCAAAGGGCATCATCGTAATGCCAGTGTCATTTACATCACTCAAAATTTGTTTCAACAAAGTAAAACCCATCGCACCATCAGTCTCAATGCTCATTACGTGGTCTTGTTTAAAATCCCTCGAGATAAATCGCAAGTACAAGTCTTAGCCAAACAGTTAGGAACGCCTTGGCTAACTCAGGCGTACGACGATGCCACTCAAACTCCACACGCCTATTTACTCGTCGATTTGAAACTCACTACCTCCGATTATTTGCGATTTCGTACCCATTTGTTTCACAACTGGTGTCAAGACGGATGGCCTGTCCTGTACATGTCTCCGTCCTCGAGTTAAGCCAAATAAAATCTATAAAAACCTCGGACACTTTTCGTCTGTCACACAGCGTCAACATGACGTCCCTTCAGTCTCATCTTCCCTTCAAATCGGTTCGTGATTTATCTGGCATCAGTCGCGAGAAAAATCCACAAATACGTGCTCGTGTCTTAGAAGCCAGTCTCCGAGAAGTCTTACGATGGTTCACGGTGACAGCACGTCAATTACTGCAAGGCATCATTCAGATTCCTCATCAAACCAAACGCTTTTTTGATAGAAACAAAGTAGCTTTGACCCAACTGGCCGATCTCCTCATTGACTCTCAAACCAAAAGGCAAATCATTTTGAAACCTGGAGGGAGCGGTACTCTAGGAGATGTCATCATTCGCTCCCTCTTAAGATGGGATCCTAATGCTCCCAAAGTTCTCCCCAAGAAAAAAGTCACTCCCAGAAAGCCAAACGAAGCCCCAAGAAGAAAAAGAGCAACGGTGTCAAGACCAGGTCACAACCCCACAAAAAGAAAATCCCCCAGAAAAAGAAACAGATAAGTCCCCAGAAAAAGAAAAGCCCACAGAAAACAGCTTCTTTTCGCAAGAGAGGCACTTCAGCCAGGACGCAACCTTACATTTGCAAACCACGACCTGCAACGACGGTGATCGCGTCTCCGGTAGACTCAAGTTCATCCACTTCTCCATTGATGACACCATGGAAGCCCGTGTCTCCAAGAACTTCTCCACCAGTGGCGATACCCTCCTCCTCTTTAGCTGCAGTGGCAGCTGCTCACAAAGTAGCTGCTCCCAAAATTAAAGTCCAAGATAGATCGGGCATGTTACAGAGTTTACTGGATTTGTCCAAGCAAGAACTGGCTCGATTTAGTCCGTTGCGAACCCCTTCACGACGTGTGATGCCTGTCATCAAGTTAATACGACGTAAAGACTATCAGTGGCGACGCGTTCCAGTAAAATAAAGGTTAGAGACAAAGTATGGGTATCAGTGTTTTGTGCTCCTGAAGTCCCAAAGATGTCACCCCCCACAAAAGATTCCTCTTCTAAACCCAAATGAAAGGAATGCCTCCTCGTTTAGTCAAACATGGGGACATGATGTCTGTCCTGTCGAAAGCTTCTCCACCCATGCGAGAAAAACTCATTCAAACGGCCTCCAAAGATGTCATCGATACCGTGTGCGAATGTTAATTGAATGTCTTGAAAGGCACGATACCTTTGTTTAAACATTAAAAACAATGCTTAGGCAAACATCGTCACGTTCTTCGCAAAATGGTTCAAAATAAACAAAAAACATTCGTCAAAAGAAGAAGATGTTGATCCAACGCGGAGGAATTTTGCCTCTATTGTTAGGACATTTGCTGAAAATAGTCTTGGGAACCATGCTGGGAGGACTCGTGGGATCAAGATAAAAAGGACCTCTGGAGTCCCAAGATCTCAGACGTGGCCCTTGACATCGAATGGAAGGACGAAAACTAGCTTTAGTGCCTTACAAAAGATGGATGGAATACCATCGTTGGCAAGAACAACGAACACCGTATTTACCTCCCAATCCAAATTTTGAGCGAGATGTCCCAGTTACAACACGAATTGCAGTCGTTAATGGATCGCCACGATTTGTCCGAAACAGAAAAATCGCAAAAGTACGGTCAACTCTTGCAACCACTGCAACTCTTGCACCAGAAAACTTTAGACGAAACAACTCTACCCACTCTGAATGATTTTAAGACCTTGACGAAAATTCCAGCACCACCACCACCAACACTACTACTGCCAGTGACCAAGACAGAAAAAGGAGAAGAAGAAGGGCTTCAAATTCCGCCAGAAAAAATATGCAAGTTAACAACACCACCTACATCCAGAATTAGAAGAAAAAGAAGGTGAAGATAGAAGTGAAACAAGAACCGATTACCCCTGTTCAGACATCCTCCTCCTCCCATTCAACGCAAGGTTTCCAGAAGTCGCATCCAAGGTGAAGGCATCGATCATAAATGGCAAGCCGATTTAGCCGATGTCTCTCATTTGGCCACCTACAATCGCGGCTACAAATATTTGTTTTGTATCATAGACGTCTTTTCCAAATTTGCCTGCGTCGTGCCATTGATTTCCAAATCGAGCAGCGAGTTAGTGCGAGCCCTGCAACTGGTGTTGAAACATAACGGTAATCACCCTATTCGATGGCAAACGGACAAAGGTACCGAATTTATGAACCAAGCTTTCCAAAAAGAATTAAAGAAACGTGACATTCGTTTCTTTACCATCGAGAATCCTGAAACCAAGGCCAGCATCGTGGAACGTTTTCAACGCACTTTGAAAGAACGCATGTGGAAATATTTCACGCATCACCACACTCTTAAGTATATCGGCATCTTACCGTACCTTGTTCAAGCGTACAACCAGTCTTACCATCGAAGCATTGGACGTGCCACGCAAGATGTGACTGCCGACAACGAAGTGCTGGTTTCTGATCGCCTGTTTGGTACGTCCCCGACGGTGGCTGTTGCCAAGAAAAGTGAAGTGTTGACCGTAGGAGATTGGGTGCACATTGGCAAACCAAACTCACTTTTGACAAAGGTTACTTACCCAACTGGACGACCGAATTATTCGTGTCACTGGACGAGTGCATGGTCGTCATCCTACCGTCTATAAATTGGAAGACATGAACGGAGAAGTGTTACAAGAAACGTTTTATTTGCCTGAGTTACAACGTGTCACCAAAAAATAAGACGTCGTGTACGACATCGAAAGCATTCTCGAACGCAGAAAAGTGGTCAAACGACGTGTCAAAGATGTCAAAGTACGTTGGAAAGGATATCCACCCAGTTTTGATTCTTGGATCGACGCTTCGCAAGTCATCGACTATAAAAAGAAGTGACCATCATGCCCTTTCACACAACCTCAGCTGCTGCTACCATTGCAGCCACCACTCCTTCACCCAGTTCTTCTCTGCAAGATTTACAGAAACAACCCTTGTGGGTGTGGTATGGAGAACTTGTGCCTAAAACACAAATCGTCTTTTTCTGCCAAATCTTTGTGGTATATTGTGTCTTCTTCCAGCCATCGCCATTTTGAGTTTGCAACAAGGAGACAAACAATTGTAGACCATTTTATTGAGCAGTTGCATCGGTTACCTTCTTCCCAATCCATCCCTGAAATTCTCCTCGAACGGTAACAACGGGAATATTGCGTACAGTGCCAGTCACCACTCCAACAACAACAACCCCATTTTGGGCGGAGACACTCCTCTGACTTCAAGTAACCCCTCGGACAGCCACAGAACTCTGGAATTATGAGTTACCATAACCAATTTTACTTAACCTTACCCAGTGACAGTTCCATGGATTTGATTCCCAATAACACTTTGTGCTGTTACACAGTCAAATTACCTCAGGCCATCCAGTTAGATCACGAAGCCTATTGGGAAGTGGCTTTAGTGGAAATCATTCACACGACCCAAGTCCTCAAGGTCCTTCCAAATCAAAATTTTACGGTCGAAGTTCATGACGAGCAAATGCAAAAGTACTTGAATGATTTAAAATATGAGAATAAAACATATAATGAACAAACTCAAAAGTGGACCTACCACTTGATCATTCCCCCAGGCTATTATTTTAGTGGTCAACATTTGGTGAGCACCATTGCATCCAGGTTTAATGTCGTATTTCTTAAAGCTTTGGAGAGTGTCAAAAAAAGTGTCACCCTTGAGTACCATAACGTAGCTCGTCGCTTCCTGATGAAATCTGGGGGGGGGGGGTAAATCATGTATATTTTATTTTGTCCTGAATCTTGGGCGGGACATGGAGATGAGGATGGCAATGAACAAGAAAAACGAATTACCAGTTATTTCCGACAACGATTCTTTTACCAAGTTATTTCGTTCCCCAGTAGAAATGAACCAAGGACTGAATTTGATCTTTGTGTACTCCGATGTGGTGGAGTACAACGTGGTGGGACGCACCTCCGTACCGTTACTGCGTGTCATTCCTTTCAAAGTGAATTCTGCCACGAACGCTGACGAGGAAGGTGGAAACATCTATCACGTTCACCGCGAATTTGTACATCCTCATTATTTTCCCGTCAGTAAGTCGTATTTTGACACTGTCAACATTGCTATAAAAGGAGATCTTGGACAAAATATTCCATTCACCAAAGGAAAGGTCACGGTGAAACTCCATTTTCGAGAACTGTTCTCTAACGATTCGTAAGTCATGTATCCAGTGTAACGAGGTGTTGCTCGACAGCGAGGACACGGTTTAGGAGATATGCTAAAATCAGCTTTTCCTTCAGTGGCTCCGGTGTTGAAACCGATGGTGACACGAGGATTGCACGCCTTGAAAGATGCCGCACTGACGCAAGGCAAAGAATTTCTCCAAAATGTCATCATTGACAAACAAAACCCTAAAGAAGCATTCTTGAGAACAGGCAGAAATGTCTTGCTGCAAACGGGTAAAGACATTTTAGGCCGACGAGAAACTCCTATAAATGCCCTGAACGCTACCGAGTCATGCATTCTTACTTCCCTGGCGAAACAGCAAGGACAAGGCAGAAAGAGACGAAGAAGAAAACACCCTTTCACAAGACTTCACACTTCTAAAGCTAGAAAGACTAAGAAAAGAAGAACTGCTCGAGACTTAGACGTTTTCGATTATTAAATTATTGAGAAACAGAAAAATGATGCACCGAGAGTCTTGCACCTGTTCCAAGTCGGAACTGGATCTGTTTGCCATGCCACCCACCATGATGACGATGCAAGAATCCCAGTGGGTCGAATTTCATCCCGTTTCCTCTTTGTCGGATTCAGCTCCTATTGAGTTTGATATCAAAGGTCAGCCCGAAGATTACATTGATCTGAATAGCAGAAAAAATTAAGGAATTGATCAAGAAAGATTGCTATGGATGTAACAACGATCATCCCAGTCAAATTCACATGATAAATGTCTGCTATTGAGTCAAGAAGAAAAACTGGACGAATATCTGGACGAAGCTTGGAGTCTCATCTCGGAAGAAGACGTGTTGCATCAGTGGTATAAAGGCTTGCGTGAACATTTGTGTCCTCCATTAACAACTCAAGAGATCCATTGCATTGAAGCACTCTTAGCTCAGAGTTGGGAGACGAGGCGAAGAAACGGTTACTTGTCAGACATTTTCAAGCAAAACGTCAGGATTGAATTGATCACTTATTATCACCTGTGAAGAAAAACAAGAAAAAGAAAACAATACAAACATAGATACCTGGGAACTTTATTACCTTTTGAACCACAGTTCGTACACTGCTTCTTGGAATCCTGTCGTATGTGCAAAAGATGAACTACCTCATCGCAAACCTCAAGACCATCAAGCTTATGTGATCATCACGGTCGACAGTCATTTCCCAGGAACCCACTGGGAAGCCGTCTACTTTCCTCAAGAAGGATGTGTGGAGTATTTTGATTCGTATGGATTGCACCCTTTGGAAGACGATATCATTGACTTTATGAGAAGAAATGCTCAGACAACACGATTCAATAATGTGAAATTACAAGGCACATATTCATTGGAGTGTGGACAATATTGTTTGTATTTTCTGCATCAACGCAGTCTGTGATATTCTTTAGAACATTTAGTGACTTATTTTGATCGTCATTCTTCTAGAAACGATGAGAAAGTAGATCGATGGTTTTGTGACCATTATGCTTATCTTTTGTCTTTAGCTAGGAAACGTAGTGTACATCAATGGCCCAATGACTTCCAAAAGTGGAAATCTCAATTTCATTAACAATGTTGTCAACCTTGTCCAAAATAGAAAGTTAGTTCAAAAAAAAATTTGTTAGTTGGTTGAATGGTTAATGTTAAAAAAAATTGTTAATTGTTAGTTATAAGTTATTGGAATAAAAATGTTGTGTTTTGAAAAAAAATGCGTTTGTCATTTGTTTTTGCCATATGTATCATGAACCATGCTCTCTGACTTCTCTCTATCCCTCACATAAAACGAATTTAGTGTTCCGACTCGAAACCGTGTAGGGATGTCTTCCTTCGCGTTCGCGCTTACCAGCCTGACCATCCATTGTTGACTCATCCTCCTACGAAGATGTGCTCCAGACTAGCTAAGCTGAACGAAGCCTACGTGAATTTGCATCGGGTCATGACAAGTCTGATACCGAGACCTGAAGAGATAGACAATGTTAGAATGTTGAAAGTCACTTAAGACCTGATAGAAGAGCTCTTCAGAGAGGAAATCAAGAAGGAGAAAGAAGAATGGACGGAGAAGTACAGACTTTAGAAACAGCAGAGAGAGCAGAGAGAGAGAGAGCAGTAGCAACAAGAGCAGCAGGAACCAGACAGAGGTTTTGTTGACTGTCGTGTTGACACCAAAGTGTTCTCCTTCTCTTTCCAAAGAAGCAGACCCTATCCTGTGGGAAAGCCTGTCGCCGGACGAACCCTCAATCTTGGGTCATAAAAGATTGCCATAGCTCCTCGTTCACACAAAAAGCAGCCCTTTTCAGGACTACCCAATACTCAAGAAAAGAAATAATCATTCAATTGCCTATGATAGGTTAGTCAGTTAGAAAAAAAACAGAAGTGCGTATATAAGGACATGATTTCTTTATCTTGGTTAGAAAGTGTGACTCTAAGCTCTTCGTTTCCGTTGCTTGTCAAACAAAAATGTTGAATGAGTGATTTTTAGTAAAAAGTGAGTGAGTGTTTCTTTCAGGTCCGCGCGTTTTTGGTGATAATATGGATAATGTAAGATTTGGGTATTAGGGGATGTTTTCCTTCACGTCCTTGCTTCGGTAATATATACGGAGCATCCGTCAGTCTGGCTACCCCTGTTGATTCGTTAACAGCAAAAAATGAGTAGCAGAATCGCTAAGTTAATGGAACTCCAGATGCATATGGAATACGCCAGGCACCTCCTGGATGAGCTGGCAGCGGAGACCATTGAAGAGAAAGGAAGAATAGAGAAGGAGGAGGAAGAGAGAAGAAAGAAAGAAGAGGAGGAAAAGAAGAGAACCATTTTGAATCACGTAATGATGAGGCAAACAAGTGAAGTAAAAACAATGGTAAGAGTGCCTCCACAAGTAGCACCAGCACGAGAGCTGCAACCACAAGGACGACAACAACCAGTAGTACCACAACCTGTAGCAGCACCACAAATTCGCAATCCACGGGTGTGGCACAGAAGGCAGGAAAACTTCAGAATCCCACAAACGGAAAATTGGGATTCTAAAGCCAATCATCCCTCATCTCCGATCCCAGCCACACGTATCAATTGGGATCACGATTGGAGTCGTCGATGTGTCTGCGGTGCTAGACCTGGGAGATGTCATCATTAGCCAGGTACATCTGAAGTTCCAGAAAAACAGCCCTTTTTCAGGGCTAACCAAAGCTCTAGAAAAGAAAAACTATTCAATTTGCCAATCGTATGAGTGTGGGGTAGTGTGATTATAAACACTTACTCTTTTCCTGGTGAGATTGTATATGTTTGTGTGTGTGTGTGTGTGTGTGTGTGTGTGTGTGTGTGTGTGTGTGTATGTATGTGTGTGTTTGTAAGCGCTCACGTACGTTTGTGTGGATAGTAGATTATTGGGTTTTGTAAGCGCTAGCGTACGTTTGTGTGGATAGTAGAGTGAGTGGTTTTTTAACCTTCACTTCTCTGTTGATGGTATGTTTGAGTTTTGTTTTTGCTTCTTCGCATGTGTGGATAGTATAGTTTGGGTTTGATTTTTGGCTTCTTCGCATGTGTGGATAGTAGATTGTGGTTATGTTTCTGCTTCTTAGCGTGTGTGGATAATATAGTTGGGGTTTGATTTTGCTTATCTTCGTGTGAGGATAGTATATTTTGGGGTTTGTTTCTGCTTCTCGGCGTGTGTGGATAGTAGATTATGGGTTTGTTTCTGCTTCTCCCCGTGTGTGGATAGTAGATTTTGGGGTTTGATTATGCTTCTCGGCGTGTGTGGATAGTATAGTTTGGGTTTGATTTTGCTTCTCCCCGTGTGTGGATAGTATATTTTGGTTATGTTGTTTTTTGTTGCTTTTATGTTTCATTTCGTTTGTGTGGATAGTAGATAATATGAGAAGAGAAAAGTAGGTGATGTTTTCCTTCACGTCCGTGCTTTACAGATAAAAACTTAAAGCGTCCGTCATTCGCGCCATTCTACGGAATAAGCGAAAGAAGAAGATGGCAGCAGTATCAGACTTGTTCAACAACTTGAAAGAGAGTTGGTATTGGATAGTGGATGGCTATTATGCAGTGGAAAGGCTTGAGAAGGAATGGAGGCATGCAGTTACTAAAGACTTTGTCACAAGACAAGTAACTAACCTCAAACTAGCCATGGATCTTGTGAAAGAGATGATAGAGGATGAGGTGAAGAGAATAAGAGGCTTCATTAACCCACAGTATGCGAAAGTGAGTAACTTGAAAGAAGCCCTAGATATTGTAATGAGAGTAAGGTGCTTCTTAGAAGATATGCTGGAATGGACAGAGTGGCCTTTTGTTAAATGGGGAATGGACCAGCTAAAGAAAGCAGAAGAAACTATGAGGAAAGTGCTGACAGAAGAAGTTAATAAGATTAAAGAAAGATGGGCAAAAGATAAGAAAGAAGAAGAGAATAGAAAGACAAAAGAAAGATTTGAAAGACTGAATAATAACTGGATCAAAGTCCAGTAGAAGTTTAAAGCATTGGGCCATCCAGACTAGATGCCAGGGTCGGAGAAGAAGAAAGGAATATTGGGAAAGGTCAGGAGATGGATGAAGAAATGGCGGAAATAGAAGAAGAACCGAAAGGCCCTTGTCAGGGCGCCTCATTTGTCTCGAAAAGAAATTTCTTGCCTCCCAAATTTTTTTTCTAAATGTTGTATAAGTATTTGTTTCTTGTCTGTTGTCTATTGTCTGTGTCATATAAATATCCCATGTTAAATTCCCATTGTCCCTAGACTGTCACAATCCATTGTCCCTCTATAGTCCCACCCATGTTAAAATTATATGGTATAAAATTAACCTTTCTTCATAAGTGCTTGTCAAGTCCTTGATGGTGTAATTATCTAATGTTAATATAGTACGGACAGAGGCAATTTAAATCTGTATTCAGACACAGTAATATTGCACACACAAGCTTTGATACATATTGCCTAAAGGCAATTGTAATCAACAAAACTACACATTGGGAATTAAGCATTGAGGTCAGTTAATATAAATCGGTCGCGAAAGTAAAACAAGGACACAAATTACTCG
This sequence comes from Sinohyriopsis cumingii, assembly GCA_028554795.2. NCBI lineage: Eukaryota > Metazoa > Mollusca > Bivalvia > Unionida > Unionidae > Sinohyriopsis > Sinohyriopsis cumingii. The sequence continues at coordinate 73,201,764 of CM068838.1, read as the reverse complement.
TTAAGGCCCTATAAATCATAGTTTTTATTTTTTTATTTTCCAGTTTAGAGTAGCACAAATGGTCTATAAAGACGTTTGACAGGGTGCTAATTACGGGCCAAACGTTAGGAAACATAGTATTGAGTGAATTCAAATATATAGTCTTTACGACTTGAAAAAACATAGCTATGGCTTGTAGGATGTTTTATTGCATATTTTCACTGATGCTACTTCTCCATATGCAACGTATTGTGAATGCCCATAGAATCCATAAAAATAAAGGTAAGAATTTATGCTCATTTATTAACAGTTGCAACAAGTAAAATGTACAGACACATACACGCAGAAGGACATTCAGATCGATATATAAAACGACTGACATACTGATAGATATTTAAATATACGAGTATAATTAGATCGTTTGATAAAAATGAAGAAATACTGTTGTTCAGCCTTTTCTTGGAGAATTGCTTGCTGTTCGATGAACAAAACAATTTATAACTGCAAGTACATTTAGGTGTTTAAAAGTTCATATCACGGATAGTCGTTCAAATTGTAATTATAAAAAAGCAGCTAAATTGTCTGTAACATCAATGCACAAACAATTGCAATGTCATGCATGAAAACGCAAATTTTCTCCAGAAAAGTCAGTAATAATTTATTTCAGGGCATGGAGGATATGGGCATGGCGGTGATCTTGTCCCTAGGGGACCGATAATTAACATGTATTATCTTCTGTGCTACTATTGTAGTCTGCAACCTGATTATCCTTGTTTGCACAGATTCTGTCAAGGTAAATCCATTCATTTTCTCGCTTCTTGCAATGTACTAAAATAATTTACGTTCGTCATATCTATGTACTCCCGCAGGAATTTCAAAATGCGCTCATAGAAAATAATTATGTCATGCCTATGAATTCAAGCACGAACATCCTAATGGCTGCCTAATAAAATATCATTACGTCATACCTTTGCACTCAAACATGAACTTCCTAATGGCTGGCTAATAGAATATACTTACGTCATACATCTGCACTCAAACATGAATTTCATACTGTGTTGGCTAATTATAGCTTACTGCATTTGTATGGGAAAATATGAACGAGTTTTTCGAATGGAAATACTGCACGACCTTGGGAGCGTAGTATATCCATCCGGCAAGACAAGTTCATATTTTCCCATACAAATGCAGTAACCTTTTTATTATATGCTCATTTTTTATTATACCTAATGATTAATTATATTAACAAAATACGCTACAAGAAACAAAGTAATTGAATGTATGCCGTATTCCAAACTAAATACACAAGCGCAGATTCATCATTACACAACAACAACATTATTACTGCGCACATAACTCCGCCCAGATAAATTTGAACTTAGTTGCCCGCTCGACATAACTTTCGAAAGAAAATGGCGTGTCTTATTAAAATTGAAAATTGAAGTCATATTGTGAATGAATGCACATTACAACAACTTTTTCATTTGATCTGGAATGAATAGATTTTGGTATTTTTGTTTTTTCGATTCTACTAAATTTCGTGATTATGGACTGGATTTATATGTGACAATTCCACAGGAAATATATCGGATTGAAGAAGCGAGGGAGAAGTGTGTTGACATCTGCAAATGTGTTTCCGTTTCTGTCATCGAATGTTTGAAATCATAATGTGGGGAAAAATATGAAGTCTTTCAATTGCAATTATCAAAAAGACGCTATGGAATTTAATGCTTATTTCATTTTGAGTGCAGTAAGTATGATGTAATTGCACTTATGTTCGAAATTACAGTACATTTTCGAAATGTGTAATCAAGATTGAGAACCTATGACATGGCTCATGTAATTCGGATTTGCAGAAGAATGTACGTGTTGAGGAAATTCAGGATGTACAACTGTAAGTATATTTTTTTGCCATTCTTATCACCAGCTCAAGAAGACAGTATATGCCTTGTCACTTGTATGTTATTTGTCAGGACACTTTCTTGCGTCTGCTGCATAGCCAGCCTAGATCCAAAACATTGTATCATAGAAGTTAACGCGGAATTTGCCAAAGCAGCTGGTATGTGGCAGTCCACGAACCATCTGCTTTACTTCACTCAGAAACAAATTTAAACAACCAAAAAGTAAAGCGCCTACTACGCTAGTGTACATGATTTGTTTACAAATCAAAAGTGCTGGCGTCTGCGTCCATTGTTTGTTTACAATAGAACGTAGTTCCTTTATGTACGTGATCGCAATATGTGTATTTGCAAGTGAGTTCAGTATCGGGTAATATTGCACGATTCTGACAATGTAAAGCTAACGGAGAAAAAAATGAGCATACAATAATAGAATATACTTACGTCATACCTATTACTTCAGACATGAATTTCATAATGTGCTGGCTAATAGAATATACTTATGTCATATCTATGAACTCAAGCATTAACTTCAGTGTGTACTGCCTAATCCTGTGGTTTGCAGATAGCAACTCTACAATATTGGAGACGAATGTCTATTAACAACTGTTCATATATATGTTCATGTATGAATCTCTGTATATATTTGGCAAAACAAACGCCGCATCATGTACTCTCATATGTGTATAGTCATATTGGCAAGAGCCTAGTTTTAAAGGCACATCATGCTAATAATTGTTAAGTCGGAACGGAGCAGTATGGTATATTAAATAGGCAATGATTGCAAATATCAGCTTGCCGCATGAATTATTTGTTTTGTCAACCTATTTGAAACCCATTTCTCTCTACATTTTTATGATGATTAAGATATTGTGGGTATAAAACCTTTTATAACAATTTTTGGATTGATGCGATTTTCTAACAACCTTATCTGCTTAATGAGAACGTTAAGTTGCCATCTGTTAAAGACTTTCTTCCCTTTTGCTCTCAGTTGATATTCTGTATGAAGACAAGCTTGTTTTATTTAACTAAATTTGGACTTCGCCATTAGTTCATCAAAGTTGCAGAGGAAGCAATTTTAACATTTTATGTTTTTGTCAGAGTGGTTTTTGCTTTCATTCTTGCATTTGTATTGTAGAGACAGAATTTGGTGACGTTCAGTGTTATTTTCCTTGCTGACAAAATAGAGGGCATACAATGTGTAGTTAAATGGCATGCTTGTCCAAACCATGCTAATGCGTGCATATTTGGGATCCTTAGTGTTAATTGGTTGATGAGTCAACTGTATATGGCATTAATTCGATATCAACCGTGTGCAAATAGACTTCTGATGTCTGGAAACGGTTTAAAAAATATATTAACAAAGTTTCACATATATCGTTACGAAACGCATATGCCAAGTTTGTGTCGAAAGCGGCTTTTCTAGCATTAGCATAGGTTTCATATAAGCCAGATTCATCATTACGACATTTACAACAACGGCAACCAAAAACATAATTACACCGATGACGACAGCGACAAAATTATTTTTATAGCCCAACAAACATTGCACCAAATGATGCACTTAATGAAGAACAATTGTGAACTCACGGAGTTATTTCAGTGGTACGACAACGACGACTTATTACAAATAACTCTTTGACGCAAATATCATGTAAACATTAAAACAGTATGTTTCAGCGTGAAACTATTGTTTGTTATTATTTTGCAGGTTCCAGAGGAAAGGTCAGCTTCTTTGGATGGTATAAACAATGTTATTATTGCCGGTACTATGAGAATACTGGTTATCTACGATATTTTGAATGTCCACGATAGGCGTCGTATTCGTTTATCGAGAAAGACATTTCTCTCTTATATAAATGTATGAATAATAAAAGTTATTATATCACAATAGCTGAATTATCCATTGCATATTGTATAATCAATTGAATACGTTAATTCAAACAAAATTTATCTAAAGCACAATCCAGATTTAATAAAATGTCACCAGATTCAACTACTTATTGTGTGCAGCATATTTGTATAACGGATGAGATTTTATAGCTCTGGATATATGATGCTTAAAGTTTTCATTATAAATTAAAGTTCTTATGATTTTTGGTTCGTTTTATAATTTTCATCATTTCATCAACCAGACGTTTGACTGTTTGCTGAATGTTTAAGCATGCTCGATTATTTTTCACTTAAGTATGGATATTAATTGATTTAATGAAACACGCCATGTGAAACTATATATATATATATATATATATATATATATATATATATATATATATATATATATATATATATATATATATATATATATATATATGTGTGTGTGTGTGTGTGTGTGTGTGTGTGTGTGTGTGTGTGGTTTATCTTCAGTGAGAAGAATCTTTGTGCTTATGCAGTAGTGTACGCAAAGAGAGTACAATAGCATGTCTAAATTTTAAATTAGCTCCTTAATGGTTGGTATTTCCCACGCACAACAGATAACAAAAACAAAACAATGCACTGATAAATGCAAATTCGGCCTCGTATTATGTTGACACTTTCTGTGCTGGCTTACTTGTAACACTCAAATTATTACCATTTAAACGAACAAATGCAGGAGACTTTTTCTCGGATGTATTTAATACGCACATGAACCCCGAACGAGACATAGCTCATGGAAAAGAAAGCAAGCAATCTATCTTTTTACGAAACTTAAATAAAGGAACTATTCCAAATTGTATAGAAATATCATTAAACTCAACTGAACACATGATAACAAGAAACTATATTTATCTCCGCGCCAAAGAATTAAATATGTTTTCTTTAATGTACGTTAAGTAACTATAGATGATATCGAATATTATTTAAGATATAGTGGAGAAAGTTATGGGAACTGCCGCAAAAGTTGAAGGGAAATGGAATAAAATAGAATTGTGAATATATCACAGCATAATTAAAATTAACTTAATTTACTTTTTAACTTCATGATGAGATTATAAAATATATCAATTAGAAGTATGCGATATCGCAAAGTAGCGATATCACTATTGAATGTATTTATCACCCAGTAGCGATATCACTTCCAAGCTGCTTTTTTCCCCATTTAGTTAATATAACGAGACTTATGCATGCTATTTAAACCACTATTTCCATATGTATACCAATTTCATTATTCTGTATTAGTCTTCTTCTCCCTTCCCCACATCCATCTCTCTCCTCCCTTTCTCTCTCCTTCCTCCCCCCTCAAGCTCCCTCATCTCCCTCTCTCTATCAGAGGGAACAGATCTTGAAAAGATATCAACACTGTACGTTTATGTAACCAACGATACCATAACAAATATCATTGAACCATGACCCTTTTTTATTTTAGTATTCACTCCATTATTTTCTTAGATCTATTCTGGAAACGTAGATGCCTTTTATACCTTGTTATACCTTGTCGTCAATGCCTAAATGAACACCAGCTTACGATAGACAGCTGATTAGAACGAACAGTTAATCATAACGGACACTGCTTAGTGTGAACATCTGATAACAACGGACATCCGTTAAGACTAAACACCCAATCATAACCTTCATATATTTAGAATGAACGCTTAATTGTAACGGACACATGTTTAGTGGGAACACAATTATCACGGAACAAATAAATTATGAGCACCACTATAGTAAACTGAATCATGTCAATCCAAATTTAAGTGGTATCAACTAAATTCATATTCACAATTATACTGATAACATGATTTTTATTCTTACTCTTTTTGCAGAGAGAGAGAGAGAGAGAGTAACGGGCGAGCTAGGTCCTTAGAGTACTACGTTGGAGTACGGCACCACCAGAGATGAGTATGTTTCTTATCAGCTAACTAAAGAAGAGAGAATGGAGTAAACTCGAACTCTTGATTTGTTCAACCATAACACAAGATGATTCGTTTATTAAGAAACATTCCTTAAACAGCCTTGTTGTTTGTATACAAGGCCAGCATATTGCCTTGTGGTACAATTCTTTAAATGACATTCTCACACAAGGTCAGGTTATATATTAGCACCATGCTATTAGAACATTATATTAATACCTCTTTTTGAGGAATGCAAATTATATAAGATCTACTTTATTTGGATTTAGTTAACTGCAGAAGAGAAATATGATTTGATGCTTATATGTGAAATGTTAAATCTGCAAGTACAACACTTTCTTGACTGGCAACTTCGACCATAGCTTAATACTTATTTGAATTGAATTGATATAAATGGAATTAAACTGGCTGTCAAGTCGGCGAGGACAACACTCACAACGACTAAGACAACTAGTAAATTACATAATAGAAACATACAAAAACTATGTTTTTATGGATTGCTAGGTTAATCAAGTATTGTTGAATTGAATTTAGAATGTCAGGTTGGTGAGGAAAACACTCACAATGACTTTGATATTTTATTTCCCTACGAACATTTTTGGACCTATAATTTAAGAAAACAAAATTATATATTTGTAGTGCAAAGACACTTCTCTGTATGCCTTTAGCTTCATAAAACTAATTAAATTACGTAAATTATTAAATACATAAATAAAAGTATTGGTCTGTGAGGAAAACACCTGACCATATAACAGACTTTCAAATAACAATTGATATAACAACATCTAATTTGCTTGTAAAAATAAATCAGAAATGACTACAAGGCATCTAATTTGGAAGAGAGAAAATAATTTAAAAACAAAAACACGAATTCCTTAAAAAAATATGCTTTGTACTTAAATAACCTTTAAACAAAAATTTACTGTCCGAAATATTGATTTAAGTAATATAACTCAATAATAAACTAAACGAAACAAAATTTAAAACAAATAAAATAAAACTCACAATAACTGTGATAAGCCTAGTATGATTGCTGTTAGCTGACTGATCCCCCACAATTAGCCCACAACGCATCATATACTCCTGACAAAACCCACAAAACCCAAAACCACCAGAACCCACAAAACACACAGATCTAACAAAACCCACAACGCCCACAAAACCTACAGTTCTAATAAAACCCACAGCCAACAAAGCCCTCAAAACCCACAATGTTTGTTGGAATATTCAAAACCAAGCTTAAGCTACTATTGCATGTGAATATTTAATCAATTTTCACAATGACTATAGTCTACAGTTTTTTAGAAGTCGTCTGCTTCAGAAATAAAATGTGCTATTTATTATGGATTTTGATGTGCTGAATTCAAATTTGACACTTAAGATAACTAACTGGCTACTGTTTCCAAGACATTTAAGATTTTACATTTTACGTCTGTGTATATTGTGTAACTAACAGAGTTTTAATCATAACTTTTAAATGTAGGTCATTTCATGTGGTTATGGTTGCTTTACATGGTAATGTTTCACCTGTCCTGTTTGTCGAACACTTACGAAAAAGCAAAAGGGTTATATAAATAAAATTTATTATGAACCAATAGGCCAAAAACTAGTATGTATTTATATGTCCATCGTTTAATCGTTATTCAATGTCCACACGGCTATTCTTGGCTTGTCTCTTGTATTCATTAAATGGAGCATCTCTTGTCACTGTCCAGCAATAGTCTGCAAGTATTGATGGGTTCTATTTGCCTTGATAGCGTTTGTCCATTATTACAATGTCCTGGTGAAATCGCTCGCAGTTCGGTGGAAAACAAATCTAGATAAGATTGCAAAAAAATGTATCTCCCTGTTGTTGTATGCCTTGTTGTTTCCGAGAAAATTTGTTGCCACTAATTTTAAGGCTTTCCATGCCGAACATTTCTTGCCACGCACGGTCTAATATATCATATCGTCTGAGGACCAAAACAGACACCTTCCTTTATCTTAGCTTCACTTAACCTTGGACATTTTCTACGGAGATACTTGAAAGCTGCTTGTATTTTGTCAATGGTCATTACAGTTTTTCATCAGACTCAGCTTAATGCGCAAGGATTGTAAATAAATCTTATTTGATTCAACAAGTGTTGGATGCTAAATACTTTTCCTCCCAGGCTCCAAGGAATTTCTTGCACGGTTATCCCATTTGCAGAGAAAACAACGGTACTTTGTGTATCCGGTCTGGAGACCAAGCAAAAGAGCAAGAACCTTCAAACTGACACAAGGCTGCCACTGATGTTGATCATTGTTGATGAACCTCAAACGTTGTTTCATGTTTTCATAGGTTTCCTTCATATGGACTGCATGACCAACAAGAATTGATGACAGCATATTGCCATTATGCAGTAAAACATATTTAAGACTCGTCTTCGATGAATCAATGAACAGTCTCCATTTATCTGGATCATGAATGATGTTGAGGGCTGCTATGACACCATTGATGTTGCTGCAGGCTACAAGATCACCTTCCATGAAGAAGAATGGGACTTGACAGTCACGGAACATGGAAACGCTAACATCACCTGCCAGGAGATTGCACTGCTGTATTCTGTAGACCAACAAGTCTGCCTTATTTTTGGATAGTTCCAAATCCCTTTCAAGGTCATTCAGTTCACTTTGTGTTATGATGTGCGGTTCAGAGGAGGACGATGGGAGAAAATATGGGTCATATAACATTGATGGTTCACGAATAGAAGTTTCATCCTCTTCCTCTTCCTCGTCTGACTGAAGTGAGAATGATTCTGTTGCATCAGGAACAGACAGTCCTTCTCCGTGGGGTACTGGGTTTATAGCTGATGGAAAGTTTGGATAATGCACAGTCCACTTTTTCTTCTTTGACACAAATTTCCCGAATGGACGTACCATGCAGAACAATTGCTAATATAATCTGTTGGCTATCTCTAAATCATTGGCATTGCAAAAGGCATAGATTTCCTTTTCCTGCTTACCACAGGTGTTGCAACATACGTGTGGGGTCCACATCTTTTCCTGATCTCCACTTTTGCAGCCAAAATAAAGGTGGTAGGGTTTCTAAACCATATTGGTTATACTGCGCTTTTGTGATGCAAACGTCACATGGCCACAAACATAGCAGAAGTTATCTGCATTGTTGACACAAGTAAGATGCATATATGCTCACATTGGCTTAACGGAAATGTGTCCCTTTGCAAAATCAAACACCGACAAAAAAGAGAGCACGACACTGTATGATTTTTATAGCTGATATAGGGCTATGACGCAATAGCAGCTTCAGATTGCATCATTCATTGTTTTGCATAAAAAGCAAGTACTGTCCAAACCCAGTCGTAGATTTATTCATAAACCCAGTCAATGTATTTTAGTCATTTCTGATTTCAATTCCCAAGTCAAGAATTGTATAAACTGACCCAGTATAATATACTTAAAACTAGAGCCAATCAACAATTTTAAGGATCATTTTCGTTCGCTCTGACCCAGAATTAAAAAGGTTTGACTACATTTATTTCGGAAGCATTTTGGCTGTAGACCAGTGGATTATATATAGAAATTACCAACACGATATTTTACAAATTACTACATTGTGATTGCATTTTCACAAGAAATAAAAATCAGTTTTGTATATGTTGTTGTTGTTGTAGGGTTTAGCGCCATTTTTCAGAACACGATAGGCTATACATGGCGGCCAGTATTAATTGTGGAGGATGAACCCGGGAAAACCCCGAAAAGAACCACCGACCCACGAGAAGCTACTGGCAAGCTTTCTCACATACCCACATTGGCTGATCCAAGACTCGAACCAACGCAGACAGAGATGAGATGGCAATGATCCGTAGCGGAGTCCTTCTTCTGTATCTCTGTCGTACCTTAATTTCATTTTCGACTGAATAGAGCAAATATTATTTCTTGCTACATCACAAGCCTTTGCCAACTTATATTTGAAATCCAAGACATAGTCAAGAAGATTAATCGTTGAATCCTCATTTGAAAGAAGTTTCTCTTTTAATAACCTCAGATGTACTCGGACAGTATGTCCAAGAAACCAGTTCCAAAGGACTAAAACCTAATGATTTTTAAACTGATTCCCTAACAGCAAACATGGGTAAATTTACACCTCATCCCAATCCTTTCCTCTATCAGAACAATATGACTGAATCATGTTCTTGAAAAAGCTGATGAAATCTTTCCAAACGCCCGTGACATTTATGAGATAAGCATAAACTTTAAACTGTTGGATGCGTGATTCATGCGAAACTTGCTGAAAAATTCCACAAATAAAATTTGACCCTTGAACAGATCGAATAGATTTGATGAAAGGAAGAGTAAATAAACCTTAACAAAGCGTTTGCTATGGTGTGTTTTAATACTCCTCGGAGGATTGCCTCTGGAAATCCTGTGGACACACACATTATGCATCCTGCTTCACCTCCTACTCCAAAAGAACCATGTTTTGACAAACACAACGGCACGAATAATGTGTCTGATTATTTTTTTTCATTTGGTAACAAAAAAAAGTTTAAAAATGCAACAGCATTGCGTGGTGTGATAAGTTGTTTTTTTTTTTTCAACAATGCTGGTGAAATTATTACTTTCCTCTCTGACTACGTTATCTTAGGTTTTGAGATATGGTGGATATATTAACTGAATTTTTTGTTAAAGGTGAAAACGTCGCATCTAACAGAGTCAGAGGTTAGTAACCAAGTTAACAAAATTAAACTATAGCAACTGCTCTAACTATTTAACTATTGGAATGAAAATAAGGAAATGATCGTTTATTTATATTGCTTGCTTCATATTGGGGTTTTTTGTTGTATTTTTGACTTCTCATAGTTTTTTCAACGTCAGAGCATCTGAGCATTGGCAGACTTGACAGTATAAATATTATTATGATAATCCTTTATCTCAACATAAGTCTTGCATACGTTGTCTTCTTCTTTATACTCTATAATTTATTATTGAAGTGTCCAAGATTGTTATCAAGTCTTGAAATATCGCTCTTTGATTCGTCAGTGTCGGTGGCAGGGTTTAATATCAGTTTAAGCTATCCAATAGATTTCGGTACATTGTTCTTCTATCTGACGATAGAATTTGCATCACCATCCATAAGGTATGATGCCAAAGGGATACGAGTACAACCAAGAACATAGATGAGTTCTACACTTGAATCTGTTATAGACTTTTGAATGTTTATCTCATGTTTAGTTGTTCGGCATACTCTTGCTGGATTCAGATTAATAGCTCCAATAGCTTTTTAAAATACAGATTACATAACACAAGTGACCATAATTTTGTTCATCAATCCCATTATAGGTTGAGTTCTTATATCTTCCATTGGGATATCTTTAGTCATACTGTGGTGGAACGTTTTGTAGATGAAATTAAATTGTTGCATATAAATGCTAATGTTATTTGGTTTGAATGCCTCAACATCAGCTATATTACAGTCAACCAACAATTTTCAAGTTTTCAAATAAACATGAAATTTATATACTGATTTGACCATTTCCGATAGATGTTTATCTATCATGTGCCAGTAGGAATTTATGCAACCTGTTGTTGCCATCCACACAGCCCAGTTCACTTGATTCTTGCATAATCGCACATTATACGGTAATTTCTATATTTGCATAGAGTCATCACTGCAAATATCCAAATTGTGGTTGTATAAAATATTTAAAGGCTTGTGTATATCAAGTTTAGTTTCAAGAGTTTAACGTTTCAAAATATTTTTGAAATATTCTGATTCACTGGAATGTAAATGTGAGCTAAAGGACGTGGAAATATTAGATTTTGTTTGTATGAAATCCATTTATCCACGATATTGTGTTTGGCCTTTGCCATTATGTTACTCAAGACATTAATATGATGAAGAATCTTAACTATACCTCCTATATAAAATTGTCTTTGCTTGTGCTAATACATTGATCATATATTTTCTGTTTTCCCACACTCATATACAATTCTCTGTTGATTCTCTCCTAACGTTCATTGTATTACAAGCTTCTCCTTTCTGTTATACAAGTTTTTTCATTTCCGTCTTATCTCAGCTGCATTTTTAAGGTCAACACCATTGCTCGGGATATGTTGTCACTCCACGACGTCGTTGGTCTGCAATAAGGCTCGTCCCGTAGGGACAATTACAAGGTTTGTCAACGAATAATTTACAAGATTTTTCAGAAGTTGAAATTTGATACTTCTTGGTTTAGAACGAATGTTCAAAAAAAGAGTATCTTTAAAATCTGCTTATCTAATCACTGCGAAATTTGTAGTAATTTTTGCTTAATTCCGATATTTGTTTTATTTTAAATTCACATCTTAACTGATTCTGGTCAAATTTGTGATAATTCTCTGTACTTTAAGGTTTTATGAATGCGTTGAAATTGTACATACTGCGCATCTATTTTCTCGAGGACATGTGCGTCTTTGATTGAACATTTGTGTGAATGGTGATGTACAATATTTAAATGAAATTTAGAAGAAGTTTAAATATTGTATTACGTATATCTATATCGTGTATATTATTTTTATAATATAGTTTTCATAAAAGTCATTTAGTTAATGGCATTTTTAATTCTAAGATCCTGTGAATCGGTTGTGTAATATAAAAATGAATATACGTAGTACTATTCCATTCATAAAACCTTAAGGTTGATGTACCAAGTTCAAGTAAACAAAATCACTTCGTCTAAGTAGACCATGAGTGACGTGAATGGAAGTAAATAACATCACGTGATCCAAGTAAGACATTTGTTCAGTAGAGAGTTCAGACTGCCCAAGTTTGTCATTGGCTAAAACTAGAATAGTTGTCGATTTGTTCACTGAAACTGCATTTCCAGTATTAAATATTTCGTTGAAAGAACTCCGTAGTTGGCTACTGCGTTGTAAACAAATTGGTGAATAATGTTGTTATAGAACGCAGAAATGCTATTACTCTTAAGAGTTAATATCAGTCTCGTGAGAGGTACTTTGAAAAGCTAGATTTTTTAATCAAATTGATGACCGTTCGTTGGAGTTGCAGAGTTTGGAACATTTACTTTAAGTAGATAATACTAAATACTAGAATATTATCAAATTGTTCGAAGACGTGGATATATTAATATCTTTTAATACCTTGTAACATTCATTGACATTTTTGGGACTTTAGTATTCTTTTTTATCTACCTTGAGATCAAGACAAGACCTTTGGATATTACAACGGTGATTCTTATGTGGTGTTAGCAAATAAGCACATTAAAACGTTCATTCGACATACCTTTGAAGCGTATCCGGATTACCTGGAATTATAGAACATATTTACTAATATTTATGAATTCATACCATACCGTAAGTTATTTTTAATTCTTTTATTTTGCATTTTAGTTAAATAAATTTATATTTAAATTATGGAATACTTGAAGGTGTTGCTCCTTCTTGTTACGCAGTTTAAACCCCTTGGAAGTAACAGTTGAAATGATTGTATCAATGTATATGTGACATTTTTACACTTTGTGTCGCTCGAGATCTCGAATGCGAACTTCTCTGTAGTTGATTTTAAGCTTTCTAAACGAAATGAAAGTCAATTTCATATTTTTGCAATGTTGTCGATTTTCATTTCTTCCCTGACATTTTTATTTTCCAGCTAGGGTGTTGCATATTGTAAGCATCTTGATACAGTTATTTATCCATTGTACCAACGCCTTCAATGCATGTAATAAACTCATTTTTTAAACTTATTACCAACTCTTAAATGATTCAATTTGCCCTTTCCATTTCACTGGCACATAAGTTTTACAATCCATGTTTTAACCTCAGTATACGTTATCTTCTTTATCGAGCGTAGATTAAACTTTTTTTAAACATGCCTGCAATTTTTCCTACCTTCTAGTCTTCCAGTTTGTAAACAATAAAATCAGCAAAAATTAATTTCATGATTTTGAATATTGACGACAGAAAAGAGCCTGTTTCAAGATTGTTTTGCTTTTCAAAAACTGAATGTCTAAATTTTGGCGTTCTAAATTTTTTTTACTGCTGTTGAATAACCGAACTTGTTGATCCATGGTCTTGGTTCTTTTCCATTTTTCGTTTTAACTTGAGTAATGTCTATTGTTTAATCACAGGTGGTTATGTATCCCTCAGTCGGTTGTGGTGAAACGTCAATCCTTTTTTCTTCTTTCATTTTCCACGAAATGTTTTTACATTCTCGACCTTTTGATTGGATTAATCTTGCAACACTAGCTGCCATGTTTTCCTGAGTAATTTGAAAAGTATCTGATGTTTTTATTTTCCAAAAAATGTTTCGCATTTTGTTTTCTAAAATCCTATTCGTTCATCGATCAGTATTTTTCCATGCTTTTACCCTTGCAAGATTTATACGAATGTGTTCGTGTATGTCATCTTGCTCTTTGCTCTCGCTCAAATTTCTCATCCCAGACGTATTTTGAAAAGATATCAATTACTGTCATAATGTATTTATATCTTCTTATAATTTTCACATGTATCCATGTCAAACATATCGGCCTATCTCTGATCAGCCACGTGACTAATAAATTCTTTTCTAGGAAAATCTTTGTCTCTCTTGCAGGAGCGATCTCTAGGTAGATTGTTTCAGTTATAAATTAGTTAAATTTAGCGTACTTATTATATTGCTTGTCCCGTTACGTATGTTCCCACAATTGCTTGATGTTAGTTCAAGCAACTGGACTTTCTCAATTGCAGTCAAGACATCTAAAATGTTGTTCTTCGTCTGTCACTTTTGTTTCCTCCATTTCTACGATTGACTGCAAAAACAACTTCATGTACCTGCTATATATGCGCAGTTCTAAATACAACTGTTTTCTATAAACTCTAACACCATTTTCAACACTGCGAAATAATAATAATAATAATAATAATGAGGACTTTGTATAGCGCCTAATCTTTAGAAACTCTAAGCGCTTTACAACATTAGACAACACCTATAACATAAAAAACATATATAATGATATGATTACAAAAAATAAACACCATGCAATTAGAAAACATAAAAAACATGCTGAAAATATTTAAGGTCGGAAACATTACGAGGTCTTTACGTTTGTTCTTGCAGTCGAAATAAGTGAGTTTTAAGAGCACTCTTGAATGGGAAGAAATGATGTTCAAACTGTACTGTAAATTTTAAATTTTATCTACATATAAATTTGTATATTTACTTCCATCAAATATATATATATATATATATATATATATATATATATATATATATATATATATATATATATATATATATATATATATATATATATATATATATATATTTCATCTTCGCACCACAAAGTGTTGATCATCGTGTTATCGAGGCTGATGTTACTTATTCCAATGCTGTTAGCACTGAATGTAGTCTGTACATTTGCGTATTTTCTAATATATATTTTATGCTTGACACTGACAAATCAACATCTTTTAAATGTTATTTTTTTAACACAACTAGCTTTTACCAAACTGGTATAAACTGCAAAACTTGCAAACAAATGCACATTATTACTTTATTCAGAGGTTGTTGCTTTTATGCTAAACAAAGGAAAGATTTATATTTTATCTTTGAGTTTATCCCAGTGTAGCTCTGTGGCCTTATTTAAATGGCTTAAACATGAAATCAAGTTCCTGTTCCATGTGCTAATTCATCTTTGTTGTAGAAGGTGATACCAATTCATATTTACATGTGGACTTGGGATGTTCTCATTAGCACTGATTTTAAAAGTACAATGTGCACGAAACGAACTCGCACAGCGTGCTTAGGATGTCATCATAACCCAGACACACAAAACCCTTACCCAACCCTCCATCTAACACACCTGAAATGGTAATAATCTTAAATCTGGTTAGTAAGTCGACACAGCAAGTAGAGTACATAATGAGAGTTAAAAGTTTAATTTAAAATTGGATGATTTTTAAAAAATTACTTACTTCATACGCATAAAGAGCTAATTCAAATTTTTGAAAGTGTACTCTCATTATTCCACTGCTTTAAAACAAATAACGAATTTGAACAGGTAATTATTGCCCGTTGTATATTAACGAAGACAATGGGACAAAGACGTAAATTATGGGAATATTATTGGGGGCACTCTCCCTTCCAATTATTATTACTATAGAACTAAGAGATGACAAAACGCGTTGCCATGAATCTAAAGCATATTAAAAGCACTGTAAGGTTATGTCTGAATTAGAAGTAATCCCATATCGCGGAAGCAAGTCTAAATGATAAAATGCCGTGAATAAGTGAACGATTCTCATTCATAGAGCAAGGCTGACTGCAAAGGTCAAGTCAACAACTATTTCGGTCAAATACGCCTCTCATTAATTTTAATATTTAAGCTTTCTTGACATAACAAGAATAATGGAAACTCGTCTCAGAATTTGCATTCCACTTTGAAATTTTTCAGGATTTGAATTTATTTAGATATTTTTGAAGTATGAATATGTCAGAGATTTTGATATCTCAAAAGATTTTTTTTAAAGTTTCAATTTCATTGTTTGAGATTTTAGTAGCCTCCGGTATTTTGATTTCATAACTGGGACATTAATAATGAAACAAATAAGCTTTCACCATGACATCCAAAGTAGAAAACTTAATAGCCGACCGTACCCAGGAAAGATTATGGTTCTTAAAAAAGGCGAGTTTCTTGAACTTGCCAAACATTATGATCTTGATGAGGTGAATCAGGAAATCAAGAATATCTTCATAGATTATTTAGTCAACCGGAATGTTTTCAATAAAAGTTGTTATGGTCAGATAAAGTAGACTCCGTCTGGTTGTAGCATAAAATTAAGGAAAATGGAGTTAATAAAACTTCAAGACGCCGAGAGATGACAAAGAGGTTTGAAAAAGGAAAAAGATAGCGAAAGACATGAGAGAACTAGAGTTTGGGAAATGCACGAGAAAAAGGAGGAGAGAGATATGCAAATGCAGAAGGGACGAATGCAAATGCAAAAGGAGTTGAGAGAGATAAAGGAAAAGGAATGTAGTGAGACTAATTGGTACGTGTTTAGGCTCTAATAAACAGTAACACAAGAAAGAGTGAAAAAAAACAAGCTTTGAAAAATATAATAATTTATTTCCCTGGGAAAATACTGTAAAAATGAAAAAAATATGACCTTACTGTTTTAAGAATCAAATCCAAAAATAATCCAAGAATAATCCACGAATAAAATTTTAGAAGTCCGAATAATAAAATGTTCGAATGAT
The DNA here is from genome assembly GCA_028554795.2 of Sinohyriopsis cumingii. NCBI lineage: Eukaryota > Metazoa > Mollusca > Bivalvia > Unionida > Unionidae > Sinohyriopsis > Sinohyriopsis cumingii. The sequence continues at coordinate 73,184,842 of CM068838.1, read as the reverse complement.
TTCAAGTTCGAGTCCCGACGAAGAATCCAAGACGGAAGACGATGACGTATGCTGTAATCTGTAGTGTGTTCCTTGTAGAAACAATAAATATCACTTCGGTTTTGGAAATCCGAATAAATTGTTATAACAGCTGTCTTTGTTCAACAATTTCGTATGAGCACACGCATATCTCCAGAAAAAAAGAATTAATCCTTTTGAATCCAAATAATTTGAAGTAACTCCAAACAACACAACACTTTCCATTGCAAAGGCCCAACTGAGAATATTTCACCAAAACAAAGGTTATATCGTATTTGAAAAATCCCCAAGTTACGAAATCGATGGGGGGGGGGTCGCGTGATCGCGTTTATATCACGTACGTCTTACATGACCCTGACGAAAACCAATCATTTTACTCCAAGAAATAAAATAAAAAATTGCTTACATCTTAAATCACGTAGTCCCATCATGACCTCGACAACAACCAATCATTTTAAAATTAAAATAAAACTTATTTACGTGGCTGCTACTTATTTTTAATAAAGGTCAGGATCTAGGTCAACATTTGGAGTTTATTAAAATGAACAGTCAAAGTCAAACTATTTTCTGGAAAAACTATGAGTTCTTAGCAAACATTATTTTTACATATAATCAAATTTATAAAAAAAAACAAGATTTTAAAACTTATAAACAATTAAATCAGATATAATTAAATCAAATATACATAACACCAATACTAACGCAAATGCAAGAAAAACAAAAGCGAGAGAGAAGTAAAATAATAGAGGGAATTTAAATTAAGGGAGTTTTAATTTACTATTGACGTCATTCTCATGGAAATACAGGTTCATATTTTGATCTGGCCAAACATATCAGACAGGACCCCCACCCCCATTATAGAAAAGGAGGTACATAAATATTTTCTCAGTTTTGAGAAAATTGCTGAGAATTTGAAATGGCCGAAAGATTATTGGACTTCGTCATTGCAGAGTGTGTTAATTGGTAAAGATAGTGATGTCTATACTGCACTCTGGTCTGAACAAACTGCTGAGCAGGATGTGGTCAAAGAAAAAGTCTAGAAGGCATATGAGATGTTGCACGAGACCTGTCATCAAAACTTTAGAAATTGTAGAAAGGAAACTACTCAAGTGATGATTACCTTTTTAAGCAAACGGATCTATTTGTTCATAAAATGTCACCTCAACGGGTTTAGTTAGAAACCATTTCAGTCTCGTTTGATTACATACAAATCTCAAACTGTTTTAACTGTGAAGAATCAAATTTCTTATATGACTCATCAGAAATGCTTATATCTTTCCGCGTGCACTTTTAGTCGGAGGAAAGGGAACGTTATTTATGATTGCTATAGAGTGAAATATCAGCAACGGAATTATAACAAATCAGTTAAAAAAGCTCTTGTTTCTAAGAGGTCAAGGTCACTGTCATGTAGTGAATTAGATACTTTTGGGAAGGGGGGGGGGGGGCTAGCTTAGCCCTGTCTGTTTTTGTTCTGGATATTTACGAACCATTCGTGTCGAAGGATTCAGTATCTCTTGTTGGTGATTCAATATCACGTGTTGGTGATTTAGATAAAGCTACTCTTAGTAAGATACAATGACACCCAGTTGCTTCTCAGAGTTTAATAAATAATTTGCCCAAGTCTTCTTCAAGTGAACGTACAGTAATATAGGGTGTATAATGTGGATACATTAGCGTTCCTCTAAAATGTGTCATCAGACTTAAGTTTGGGACGGGTGATTAAAGGAGCGCTAACCTCCTCGCCCAGTGGGGGTGTTAATTTGTTAATAGGTAATGACCTAGCAAGAGAAAGGGTCTTGGTTAATCCATTCGTAACTGATAAGCCCGGTATGATTGAAGAGTTGAACGTTTTGAAATAGAAATACTTTGTTTATATAAAGCTTACGCAGTTACTAGAGACGACGAAACACGCTCTTGAGAATGATATGCTGAAAAGGACATTATTCCCTTAGCGAACACCGATTTAGGTCACGCTATAAATGGGGTCAATTTTGCTCCTATTTCGGATCCGTCAGGAATTATCCATCACAGTGATGACTACACATTCTCTTAGACCTAATCACGTTGATAAACGAGAATCACTAGTTGTCTTGCAGGAATAAGATCCAGATATCCAATTTTTGTTTCAGAGGGCTATTAGTAAAACTACTGCCACACAAAAAGGAGCTAGTTACTTCTTGAAGTATGGGGTCCTTATGAGGAAATGGAGGCCGTCTGATGAGTGGTCCATTAGCAATCAAATTGTTGATCCTAAAAGGTATCGATAGGAAGTTCTTAGTCTAGCAGATGAAACTCCACTGTCTGGTAATTTCGGAGTCAGTAAGACATATCACAAGATCTGAAATCATTTGTATCGGCCGAACTTTAATGTGATGTTTCTAAATTTTGTAGATCTTGTCATACTTGTCAAATGGTGGGAAAACACAATTACAGGATACCCAAACCTCTTCTGTCACTTATTCATTTATTTAGTAGAATAATGGTAGACTGTGTCGATCCATTACCTAGGACCAAGTTAGGAAACCAATACTTGTTAAAGAGTACTTGTTCGCCTACACGTTTTCTAGAAACTATTACTTTGAGGAATATTAAAATTGAGATCTTAGTTGAAGCTTTGGTAAAGTCTTTTTTTTAACACATTTTGGCCTTCAGGGAGGCACAGGAAAAGGAACAGACAAATATATTCAGTTGTTGTTGTTTACTGTTAGGAAAGCGGTTTTGAGATGTATTTTGTTCCCTGTAAAGTTAGGAAGAAAGTGAGTTGCTTAAAATACAGTATCCATAATCTTGGGTAACATGATAGGATTAACTTTGTCATAATAATATTATAGGAGTATGTAGACAGAGATAGCTATAAATTATTCATTAATTTAGTAGCACCTGACCCACGTACAACATTTATACGAAGATTTGAAATCGGATAGTGTTGACTGTGAAATGACTCCTTTCTACCTTCACGGAATTACCGTGAAGCAAAAACATTTGGATTTAGAACTGGTATTCTTCAGTGGTGCTAACACTTTAGCACATAAATTCACTGTAAATTTAATTCGGAATACCTTTGGATAGTATACGGATTAGTGTGAAATTGGTAGCACAATTTAGGATAATATTCTAGGAATTCATACACTGTCAGTTAATTTTAATTCTTTCACTTTGTTTGATCTTATATTTTATTTTTAAAAAATTATATTTTAGAACATTGAATGCTTATTGGATTTACGCTGTCTTGTTACCTAAGTTTAAGATCCTCGAAGTAACAAATTCCATTTTGTTTGTCGAATATTGATCATACTTTTAGATAAAACAGGCCTTCTCTTTTTTTTTTTTTTTACCTTCGAGTCTTCCAGTTTGTAACCCTTTGGAATCAACGAAAATTAATTGTCTGATTCAGAATATTGTCTCAATAAAGTTAGGAAGAGAGCCCTTCCCAAGAATGGTCTGTATTTTAAGCCCTGAATGTCCATGGATTCTAAATTTAGGCGTTCCGATTCTTTAAACAGCTGCTTGATAACCAAACAGATTGATCCATACTCTTGGGTTTTTCCCCTTGGTTGTTTTAACTTGGCTCATGTCTATTCGTTTCTCATGGGTGTTTTTGAATCCCTCAATGAGCTTTGGTAAAACGTCAACCAATTTTCTGGTTTCATTTTCCACCTAATGCTTTCACGTTCTAATTTTAAACCTTCCAACAACATCTGCCTTTTTGTCTGGTAATTTGGAAAGGATGTTATGTTTTCCTTCTCCAAACATATTTCACACTTTCTTTTTTAAAACCCTCTTTATTCATTGACCTTAACTTTTCCGTGTTTTTACTCTTGGATGATTTATATGAATGCTCTTGCTCTCACTTTAATTTCTCAGCACAGCCGTATTTTGAAAGGGCATCTATTACTGTCAAAATGTATTTATATATATATTCTTATATTTATTATGTGCTTCCATGTCAACAATGTCTGCCTACCTCTGATAATCCACGTGAGTAACTATTTCTCTTTCAGGAAAATCTTTTTCTCTCTTGCTTGAGTGATGTGTACGCTCCTTGTACAGTTATCAAGTCTTTAAATTCATCGTATTTATGATATTGTTTGTCCCGTTTAATTTGTTTCAGCAAACGATTGATGTTAGTGAGGACATTGGACTTTAAGGATCGTAATAAAGAAATGTGTGTGTGTGTGTGTGTGTGTGTGTATATATATATATATATATATATATATATATGTGTGTGTGTGTGTGTGTGTGTGTGTGTGTGTGTGATAAAATTTCAAAGTGAAGAATAAAATATAAAAATGTACTAAATATTATAGACTAGCATCATCTTTAATAATTTTAAGGCACTTCCCTCGAAAAAGAAATGTTCTTTAATGTAAAGAATATATGATTGAGTTCATAAATGATTTATAAACACATGCTGTTTCAGCCACCTTATGTTCTCGCAACGCCATACGAGGATCAAAAATAAATATAAATAAAAAACAGTGTTTCACATGAACGATGGCATTAAAAATGTCCTATTATATTTGTGCATTGTATTACAAGTATTTAAATGATTCATCAAGTAAAAACACAAGAAAAACGCTTTATCAAAGAAAACTATCTTTTCTATATAATAAAAAAAAAGAAAAGATGAACCCTTTCAATTTTTACAGTGCAATCAATAAATGTCAATACAGTAAACATTTGTGCATGATAAATATTACATGAGAGAAAAGCATGCTAAAACTTATAGAGTCTTGGAATTTTTACCCAAGTTCTACTTTTTAAGATAACGAAACATTCTATTTCTGAAGTGGGCTCTACGGCGCATAAAACATCAGTTCCGAAGACAACGTGTAACTTCAAAATACTGACTACAGATTTGTTTATTTACAAAGCTTGGATATAACCTAAAGCAATTTCTATACATTTTATCGTTCTTATGTTTTCATTATCTATATTATTTTTTTACCTTTCAGTACTGTTCAAAGACATTAAAAAAAAGTATTAGTACTTATTTATTAATATTAAAACTTAGTGAAAAATACTCACTCTAACGATATCAAAGTCTCTACACTTGGAAAGCATATAATATGGAAATGGAGGCGATCTAGTGTTTCCCTTCTCTCCAACACATTACCGCATATAATTCTTTAGTCTTTTATTGGTCCGTCTCCGATAAGGGAGTTCGTGGGTTCCAACCCCGGCCGAGTCATACCAAAGACTTAAAAATGGTACTAACAGCTGCCTCGCTTGGCGCTCAGCATTAAGAGGTTAGTTTTAGGACTGGTCGGCCTGGTGTCAGGATAATGTGACTGGGTGGGACATCAGGCTGCATGTCTGCGGCATGATGCTCCAGTGCGGTACACCCAGTGCTAGACATCGCTATAAGCTGTCACACTGCAGACATCGTAGCGATATGACTGAAAAATTGTTAAAGCTAAGTTAAAATGTAAATCACACACACACTATTCTTTTCTTGATTAAGCTAGAAATGTGGCCTATCGATGCACCCCCAGTATCATACAATCGAAACAGGGTAGACTCCATATAAATGGACAAAGTGCCTGCTCAAACCGTAATTCGATATTTGTTTTTATTCTGGAAATTGTATGAACGAAACTTTATCTAGGATTGTAATATAAAAGAGCATATTTACGTTTTTCTGCAATTCGTCAGTTTCATCAAAACGTATAGTACGAGCTGGACAATATTCGTGACTGCAGAATGGGACGGACGGATGGATGGGTGCACTCCTGTATTTAGAAAGTGATGTGTAGGGGAGGAGGGCATAAAAAATATTTGAAGAGGATTACGTCTCTTCTTCTAACACAGCCTAAACTATTGTAGTCATACTGTACTTTTTTATTTTGACTTGAGAAAGACCTACTAATCAAAAACTTTTTAGGCTCCTATTACAATAATGGCATTGAGATCATTCCATGGGTTATTTCAAAATAATGATGCAAAATCAGGAGGCAACACAGTATTATCATTAATAACAAAAGTCTAGCACAAATAATGACAAGAACATATCATTTCAGGTCTGTTTCAAAATATAGAATTGAATATTTTCTAATTTGTAGGTCAGGTTCTAAGGACAACAACATTTCAGATAAGGACAAATAAAATACAGTAAACTCATGACTGAAGTAGATATAACCACATTCTAGGAGGTTAGTATCTTTGTTTAATTCATACACCGCTCCGATGCCAGGACGTCGTGGGTTCGAACCCCTCTCATGTCATACCAAAGGCTTATAAAAATGTTACTAAAAGCTGCATTGCTAGGCGCTTAGCATTGAGAGGTTAGTGTTAGGGCTGGTTGGCCTGGTGTCGGAATAATGTGACTGGGTGGGCCATTATGCTATATGACTGTGGCATGATGCCCCAGTGCTAGATATCACTATAAACTACCACAATGCAGACATCGTAGCGATATGACTTGAACAATTCTAACGCAACATTAAAAATCCAAATTACACAGACGCTTATTTAATTCCTTCACAACTGAGTAACACTACCTATAATTCTGAGAACGCAGATAACTATGAAACGACATCTTTATAAAAGTAAAAAATTGTACACAATATGCACCACACCGATGCGAATGTATCAACCAATCACTGCAGTTCGTGAAGTATTTTTTTTCCAAACTGGCCATTAGGGAAAATATAACTGATATAAAAGAATTTGGACAACAAAAAGCCTTCTTCGCAGTATAAACATACGCGGCTACACCAGATGAATCGACGATTTGTTCCTGTTAGAGAGGCAGCGCTGAACAATATGGTGTCCAACTGTAAAGAGCCTGCAGTTCGTATGTCCTCTATTTCCTAATAAAGTCATGCAAATACATTCTTCCCTCGCGAGTTGTCATGATGGTATGAAGATTGAAGACTTTCATGGAATTGAAGGTTGTCACGTTATGGAAGCTTGCTACGCTTGAGCTATTAAGACATAATGAACATTTCATGTTTTTATATTACGATATACAGTTACCTAGATGCAGACTTTCATCGTATATAGTTATCTAGATGCAGACTTTCATCGTTTGTATTTCATGACTATATGATTAACATGCTTCATTCCTGTAAATACAGCCGCATTCAGATGCTCTATGTCATTTCACTACTACACTCTCCAGTGTGGATGTATTGGAATTACATCACGAGGCGAAATGCGACAAGCATTTTGACTATTTGACTGAATTTCCCATAGTTACCGTATTTATATAAAAACACACCTTCTACGACAGATCAGGGCTGATTTTTCAGACACCGAACACCGACATAGCGGTTGTAATAAAAGTAAGAATACTAAACCATGACTATGGTAATGCTGCAGGAATTGTTGAATTTGGAGTAAACAACCCATAGCAATAATAATATAACTCTACTTTATACAGTTTTGGATGACATTCCAAATTATCATATTTATCCATATCTGGAGGGATACTAACTACCAAACATGTTCATTAAAATCCTGTGTAACAGTCCCAAAGCAGAAATAGTACATTGTTGTGTAGGAAAGAAAAGTAAGATAAATCACTAACCCTGAATCCGGCAGTGTGAGATGTTTTGGGACGTATAAATTGTGGAATAAAGTAATGTCATTGTAAAGCGCCAGTATCGGGTACATGTCAGTATCCATACATGGTTAAACAATGTACATGTAAGGTACGATTGTCGGTATTGTAAATGTGGTATTCCAATGTTTGTACAAACAAATCTGTTATATTTTATTTATCCTTAGTTTGTATTCTTTTGGTCAAGTGCTAGGCTGGGACGAACCTTTTTATGAAAACGTTGACCTTAAGTGGATCAAGAAAACGTTACATAACCAAACTACTGATAAATATTAATGTACAAAGCTTATTTAATAAATATTGCTTTGTTGGTCCTTTGTTGGTCCATATCTGGTTTGGTAATACATTGATGCTAAACATTTACTAACTAAAAATGAATAAATAGCACAATCTGGGTTTTATATCAGAGAATTTTTAAGAGATGAAAATAAGCTTTGTCGAATATTATCGTATATCGAGAGTCTTGCCTCATTTCAGTCCTACATATATATATATATATAGGTAAAGTGAGTTTCCATTAGATATGTCATTTGTAAAGGTAGTGCAATAAGCACGTTGTGAACAAGCTTCTTGCTCTTTCTGTATTTTAATCAAAATCTAAGGGTCATTACAGTCTTGTATTGGTATTGTTTTCATTTAGCACAACCACTCACACAAGCTTGTATACATTTACACAAATTGCACCGTGAACATAAAGAGACATACAAACAACGAAACAACAAGCACACAAAGAAATACAAATGTGCAGATGCATATCACTAGTCACAACTTTCATCCGAGGAGTCCCCACCAATATGTAAATTTAAGCAAGCCGCACCATCTGGCAATGTAGATTTAAAGTGCTATAAAGGTGGGAAATGATGTCCCATAGTCATGTCCATGTAAGCAAGCCTCCTAAATCTGACACTAGATTGAAAGTGCTTTTTCAGTGGAAATCGAGTCCTCCACAGTCATATCCATTTAAGAAAGCTGTCCAAATCTGGCACTGTAGATAGAAAGCGTTTATACGGTGGGAATAACTTCATCCACAGTCATATCCATGAACGAAAGCCGCCCAATCCTGGCACTGTAGATTGAAAGTGTTTATACGGTGGGAATAACATTCGCCAGTCACCCTATTTAGTTGGAAATAAGGTACAAAATAAAATTCACACTGAGAAAACAAAATAAACAAAACGAAAGAGCGAAATGCAAAATTGAAATATATGATTGATTATCAGTCGTTTAATAATAATTACAATTTTATTATTGATGTTGACTTATTTAAATCATCGAAGGAAAATCTTGTATGGACTACTACTACTACTAATAATAATAATAATAATAATTTATCATCAGGAATTACTTTTGCAAAAATTTGGAGTATACATACAAAACTTCCACCATATAGGATTTCATGAAATCTAGCACTATGTGAATTATTATATGTAGCATATTAGACACAATAACATCCGTCAAACTACAGCTATACCTTATGAGTGAGATAGATCCGTGTTTTAATTTTAATGGGACCATACGCTCTGTCTTTCTTTCGTAGCTTTTCTTTGTAAGTGTTCAAGTTACTATGGAAGCCCATTAGTGCCAAATCGTGTCTGTAAAAAAAAAAATATATTGCGAATAAACGCAATACTTATTGCAAATATTCGCAATAGATTGCGAATAAACGCAATACTTGTTGCGAATTTTCGCAATAGATTGCGAATAAACGCAGTACTTATTGCGAATATTAATTATACAACAATGCCATTACATAAAAGAAAAGGATCATAGCATTCAATTCATCATGTGAGCATCTGTCTGTGTAATGGTGCCCATGTATTTTTTAAATTAAAATGTACATTTAACATGAAGCTTCATATTAGCTAGAGCTTGAAAGCTGTTGGTTGTGATTGTAAGAATAATGTTGACTAGGTTTTATACCATTATTCACAATGATTGACTTAGTTAACTTAAACATTGGGATTTGACACCAAGTTCATTCAGCCATTTGGCAGCAGGGTCATGGGCGAAATATTGCCATGTTCATGGTAGCTTATTGCTGACTGAAGAAAATCATCTACACAATACAACTTCTCTTCTTATCAAACTCAGGTTCTTCTATTAGACTACTTTAATGTTGATCTTTGTTGACATTAGTTGGTTTTTAAAATCAAAGATGTAAGAGTAATCATCTTTATATTAGAGGAAAGATATATACTAAAGGTTACAGTTTATTTACTGATAGGTGATTGGGATCAAGCCTAAATTTGGCCTGTTGGAATACTTCATTTGAATAGGAATAATATATTCTGTCTGTCAGCCACCCACCCCCCCCCACTCTCATTCTCTCTAACTAACTAACTAACTAACTATATATATATATATATACATACATGCTTGCATTCTGCCAGAGATTTATACTTGCACAATGAAAATGATTGTAGATGAGGAGAAGTATATATATATATATATATATATATATATATATATATATACATACATGCTTGCATTCTGCCAGAGATTTATACTTGCAAAATGAAAATGATTGTAGATGAGGAGAAGTTGTTCTGTGTCCAAGTATGCCTACATATCTAGATTCCCTCCTTTGCCTGTTTGATTCTGATTTTCTGTACCATATAATGTCCTGTTCTTACTAATTTTCTTCATATTGCCATTCCCTTTTATTTCTTGTTCCAGATGGATCTTACAGTTATCAGCTATATGAGTGTGGATGACTTGGTGCAGATGTTGCCAAAGCTTGGTGATAGAATAGCACTGAAATTATTTGTAGATGAAGAAATTAAGAAACAGGAATCACGATATCAAGGGAAAGAAAGAAAAACCAAGCTAATTCAAACTTTATGTACCAAGTTTGGCATTATGAAAACTAGTCATTGTCATGATACAGTTCCAGCAGAATTCCAGGATAAATGTATTTCAGAGTCTTCTTTGAAAGTGGAGAAAAAGAACTATGTCAAGACATTGTAACAGAAATGCTTTTAAAGAAAACAGGAAAGTAGAATTGGGATGGATACATAATGGAAAGCAAGTAAGGACAGCAAAAGGAGGAGGAACTCGCAAAATTGAATTGCCAAGAAATAGCAGGAAAGAAGAAGTCTTGGATAAAGCTAAAACACTTTTTTCCCAACCAGTCATGCCCCACTTGGTAGTATTGTTGATTTTGTATTTAAATTAACAGATTTTTCCAACAGAGAAACCCAAAATGAAACAGTTGAAGAATTATATGAATCCTCAAAGGTAAGTTTGCTGAGACTTTATATGGTCACAGAGAAAAAAGATTCACTCAATACAGAAAGTCTCACTCTTCAAGATCAAATAATGATACTTTCTGAGCCACTCACTGAAGAGAACACTATAAGCGTACCAGAAACATTACATCATGGCTTAGAGTCCTATCACAAACCACCTGTAACTTTTCTGAATAGAAATCCTAAAGCATCAAACTGAACAAGCTGAAAGCATTCTGATTACATGTCCTTTGGATATAGCATTACCAATACAGTCAAAAGAAGAGTTTTCATTTGAGTCAGTGCTGAAAGTCACACTCAGTCAGTCACAGCCAGTTGCTGAGTCAATATTTGAATCTGTTGAGACCCTTAGCACCCCCAGTCATGCACTTCAACATGCAAGTTACGCCAACATGTATGTAAATTGTACACAAACCATCATGCCTTCTGTTGTATTAGAGTCTATGTTAGACTAGCACAGTTCTGGCAATGAAATATTGTTTCACCCAGGGGATGACCATTTTAATACCAGATCAGAACTAGATTACACAGTTCCTTTGACTGAGAGTGTTAAGAAAGTAATAGTTAAGAGAGGTTATGTGTTTGATGACATGATGAATTATTTTCTGGATCCACCTTTGATCCTAGATTAAATCAGTTACAGGTAGAACTTGTATCTGAAAGAGGTGAGGATGCTGGGGGTGTTTTCAGAGATGTTATATCAGAATTCTGGGAGACCTTCTATATTAAACATACAGTTGGGTCTGACATCAAAATCCTGACAACTGTGCATATCATGAGGAGAGAACATTGGGAGGCAATGACTAAGGTTCTCATATGTGGATATAAACAGGAAGCGTACTTGCCCATTCAGCTGTTGCAAGTTTTTCTTCAGAGATGCATTGATGGAAAGGATGTCCAAGATGAGAAACTGTTGAATACTTTTCTGTCTTCTCTGCCCACTATGGATAGAGAAATCTTTGAAATGGCACTGAATGATTTTGATAACATGGATGAAGAGGATCTTTGTGATGTATTTTCAAGCTATGAAGCATGTGTTATGCCCCCAAAAGACAACACCAGAAAGCTAGTTAGAGATATTTCTCATCATCAGATAGTGCAAAAACCTTCATTTGTAACAGAGTGCTGGTAACCATTACTTAAGTGTTATTTGAGATCATTGCTACCCAACACAGGACTTGAGGAAGTGTACAGAGATTTGCATGTGACAAACAAAAAGGTTTTGAACTTGCTTCAATTACCAGATGATATTTCAAAAGCAGAAAAGTTCACACTTGATGCTTTGAGGCAATACATCAAAAGCTGTAGTAAAGAAAAACTAACAGCATTTTTGCGATTTTGTACTGGAAGTGATCTGATCGTTGGCAAACAAATTCAAGTTAGATTTACACCATCAATGTCTATATTTACCCTGAGACCAATTACCCATACATGTGGCTGTGTACTAGAGCTATCCACTAGCTATTTCTTCTTCTTTGTGAGCACTTTGATAATATTTTAGATAGCAAGATGTTAAGAATGGACATTATTTAGATGAAAATGGTTGAAAGGTAGAGTTTATTTCTTGACTGGTTAGAATATAATCTGTAAACCACAAGAAACAAGGTTTGTCTCATCTTATTTGTCAGAAGTGAAAATAATGGTTTCCTTTGACAGTAAAGTATGGACTAAGTGGCTTAAGTAATTGGGGGAGGGGATACAGACTGGATATGAAAATTAGTATTTAGAGATATCAAAAGAGTTTACAGATCTGATTAACTGACACTTGGGTCCCTATAATTTGTCAGGAGTCCATTGTATTTATCATGTACACCACATTTTTGTACAAGTTGTGTTTTCTTTTTCTTTTAAGGACTTTACGATTCTTAAAAAATTACAAACTTTTAATTTTTTGATGTCTTAGTTGTGTTGGTTATTTTATGTAATATTTGATAATTTTTATTATGAACAAAGTGTTAATCCCAGCAGTTCAGGACACATATTTAATGTTTGCTATATGCATCTTCATTAGTTATTTCTTTGTTTTTCTTTTTCTCATACTAGTGTTTTTTTCTCATCATTCATGCAAGATGGGGGCCTCAGCTGGTATGGAACCATTATAAATAAGTTAATTATACAAGGTAAAGAGGTGTAACATATGGGAAAAGACTTGCTTCTTGCACTCATTTTGTAACTGGAAAATCATTGGTATTAAACATAAATAATGCTTTGTCCAGGAAAATGACTGGACCTTGTTACAGTTAGAAGAATAGATAGAACGTTTGTTTTTTCGATATTAGATTTGCATTATACACTGGTTTCATTCTTGAAATATTTTAGCGAACTTTTCAAAACATTTGCTTACTTCAGCTGATGAATCTAGTGGAAGATATCACATTTAATGACATAATATGTAAATCACTGCTAATGTTAAAACACACACAGACACACACACACATAATGATACAGATGTCCTTATATGGTACTAATGTTAAAACACACACACACACACACACACACAATGATGCAGATGTCCTTGTATGGTACTATACATGTCATGACCAACACAAAGCAGCTTATGATTGACGTGACTTTGTCATTCCAATTTCTTAGTATCTTAATACTTGGTCTCGTTATCCATTGAAATAAATATGTAGTCTAATTTAATGTCAACACTAGTAATTGTATGACATAATTTGAATAAATAATTGATGCTTTATTATTCCCATTCATCTTTAAAAGGTGTTCTGTGGATATTGTGGGGCCCTTTGTCTCTAATATGAAGGCTGTCATTCTTGATTCATGTTCCAAGGGTCCATGGTCCAGTTTATTTTTAGTGGGAGATGGGGGAGTAGGTCAAAGGTCAAATATAAGAAATTACAACGATACATTTTCATTTATTTTCTAAATAAACTTCATATATCTACTCACAGTAGGAAGACCCTCATATGTGTGACAGATAATACATATGACCCCTGGGTACTGTTGAGTGATGAGCATGGGTGTTGGTAGTTGTCTTGAAGTATACTGTGCAGTTCATGGGGATTTGTGAAAGCAAGTCATTGCAGTTGCTTTACATCATTTAAGAACTAAAATCAGTTAGTGTACAAGTCAAATAACTTTATTCACTTGAGTGTCATCTTTTATAAAATTAATAAAAAATAATATTTTGCAATGGTGTATTGTATGCATCACAATATGATAGTGGCAATACATTATAAGTGATTATACAAATATTAATAATTATCAGTACATATCCATATAATAGTAGCATTAATACTTTATGTATAATACATGAACAAATGGGGATTTATCTAACTCCATCGTATATTGGATTAGTTAAGTGAAAACTTAAGTGATATGTTTTAAGTCTTTTGCTGGTTCTTGGTTCTTCACTCCATGAATAACTTTATATAATGTGTCATATTTGTATATACTGCCTTTTGCAACATATTCATTGAGTGAGGTAAAATTAAAATCCACAGCATTAAAAAAATGAAAGTAATAACCATAAATTGATGTGCACCCAAATGTGGGCAGTATAGACTCAGATGTGTTGCATTAAGTACCAGCATATCTGGGTCTGTACTGTTTCTGAATTGATAGATATGCACCTCTTTTTGCTACTTTGTTTTGGTATACTGTTAACTTCACTTTCATAATGATGTCAATTGTATGCAAACTTACATTTCTTTCAGTTTGTTTCATAGTGATCCAGAAGGTGCAGGTTCATATCTTTTTTTTATTTGCACATTTGTAACCCTTCTTTGTCTTTCGGTAAGAAATTGGATACAGTTTTATTCATGTTTTAGGAGTTTTCTTTTACAGTTTATTGTTACTTTTACTTTTTATTGGAATTTTTTTATGATGAGACACATGTCAGTTCAATGTGAACTTATATTTATTTCAGTTTGTTTCATAGTGATGCAAAAGGTGCAGGTTCATATCATTTTTTATTTACATGTTTGTAACCTTTCTTTGCCTATAGGTAAGAAATGTGACATTTTTGTTGATGTTTAAGGAAGTTTTTTTGGTGCAGTTTCATTGTTACTTTTACCTTCTGTTTGCATTTTTGATGTTGAGGCAAATCCAATCTTAAAGGACGAAAATTCATTTTAAAAATATTGAAATATTTATATGAAAAGAGAGAGTTCATCTTGAGTGATGCTTATGGCTTGTGAGTTGTGATTTTTCTTTTGTGTTAATGGCATTTACTATAAAGATATAAAATAAATTTTCACCTGGTCTTGAGTTGATTTTTTATTTAGATGTTGTACCTTTTCCCAGATTAATACACTGTTAGATGATTTATAAGAAAAGAGATTTTTTTAATACTGTTGGAATCAACATCAGTGTCACAATTATCATTAATAATTAAGTTTTTTGCATTTGATCCATATATTCTAAGCTCTTGCTTATTTCCTAAACAAGCAAAGACGAAGAGGAGCCTGTGATGAAACATTGTCACTTATGTAATCCGATATGTCTTCTCCTTGCCTGTACTGTCATCTTACTTGAAAATATACATACATCCAGAGAGACAGTGCACCACTGTAGCAAAAATAAGTAACTGTTACTGCACTGAATGCATTTGTTTTTCCTTTATTTTTCTTGGATCCATAATACCTACATTGCACTTGAGTTCTACCTCTGTTATGAGGCCTTGAGTAGAGATTTATACTAAAATATGTTGATAGAGTTGTGTACAAAGAAGTAGTTTGGTTTGTAATTGACAAAGATTCAAGTTTGCTAGTTATATACATTAAAACCTTTTATATGCTTTCAGAAATATGGAAAAGTGTTTGTCAAATTTCATATCAAATATAATAAAACTCAACAGACTGACTGCTAGCTTAATTCCCACATTACCGCATGGAATTGCAAAATGACAGAGCCTTTGAAAAATGTTATTCTTTGCTTAATCAATTAAGGTGTATTAATCTGAACAGTGTGTAAGAAGAATAGTGGAACCAACATGGAACTGTAAGTGCCCAACTTCATTTTAATGGTATGAGGAGAACACTGATAAGATGCCTGTCTCTTCCATAAGGATGTTAAAACTGTTGTCCATTTGCCACTATTATCCATGTCCAAGAAGGGGTAGCATGTTTGCACCCTTTCCTTGGTTATATATAGTTATATGGTTAAGACTCTTTGGTATTAAACTAATTAACAGAAAAGAGTGAAAACCAACAGTCTTTGCAAAATATAACAAACAGTTTATTTCCCTTGAATACAATGTGAAAGTTTAAAAAGAACTTACAGTATTGTCAAATAAGTTCCAAATAGTCCTACAAGATCTACCACAAGTATATAACGACTTTCAGACGACTGCTTCTTCATATGGAATAAACATATACCATTAGAAGAACTCTTCCAGGAACTTAATAACCTGTATCCAGCTATAAACTTCACAATGAATGAGAGTGAAATAAGCATTCCATTCCTGGACATTCTCGTAAAACTATCTGGAATACATAATACTACTGAAATGTATAGTAAACCAACTGAAACACATAATTATCGCAATTTTAAATCCTATCATGCAAAAACATACGAAAGTGAACATTCCTTTTAACCTTGCCTCAAGATTGATAACAACTGTAGAGAACAAACACAGACAAAAAAACAAAGACTGACAGAGTTACAGCAATATCTTCAGAAGCAAAATTACCCAGACCAAAGTATCGATCAAGGAATACTATGTCGAAAACAAATGGAACAATAAAGGGAAATATCCATGAAAACATAAACCCATCATGAAATGGAATCCTTTTAATTACAACCTAAAATCCATGGAATACAAATATCACACATGGGAACAATTACTCAAATGTGGTGATAAAATGAAAAATGTCTTGGAAAATTATTCATAGTAAAAGAATCCAAACATTTTAAACAAATTCTTACCAGAACTAAATTTTATGTCATTTAAAGAAAAGTCTGAGTAACCAAATGTGGTACGAGTAGATGCAAAATTTGTTCCAATATAACAGAAGGAAACCCATTAAAATTTTAAAATGGTAAGTTATTTAAAGTTGAAAAAGACATTAATTACAATTCAAAAAATGTGATTTATGCATTGATATGTGTGCAGTGTGAAGCTTTTTCCATACGTCAGACGAAAAATTACCTAAGGGAATGACAGTACACAGACATAGCAAAATGAATAGAAGAGCTCGATTTATGAAAAGTAAATAAACATACATAACTGTTCAGGAGGAAATTTCAAAGTCTTTCCCTTTTATAAATTATTAACTAATAATAATTCTTCAATTAAAGAAAAGGAACTGCATTTCATACTTACTCTACATCCACACCTTAATAGCTCGAGCTAATTATTTATAAAAATTAACACATGATTATTGGTACATTGTATTAACACACTGATACATTTTCATATCATGATGACAGAATAACATTTTAACTTTTAAACTGTATGAATCACATTTGACATTGTATCAACAATACATTAATGCACGTTAATGACATTTCAACATTACAGATTTAATTTTGTATACAAGTGTGGTATATAGATATAGTGAAGATGTTAATTTCTCGCTGTATAAACAATGATGTAATTAATATTATAATGACGTCAAATTGTTAATTTACAAAAATATTGTAAAGAAATTATGTACTCACCTGAAGAGTACATTATACAATAAGTATTGCGTTTATTCGCAATATATTTTTTTACAGACACAATTTGGCACAAATGGGCTTCCGTACCTTTCAATTATGACAAACACTCCATAGTCTAGCGCTTTTTTTCATCCAGCTATCAATCAAATGCACAAGTGAGTTTTAATTATCGAAGCATCATGACTGCGCAGTACTTTCTATTAGTTCTGGGAACTGCTGTTCACGGAAAGGTTGGGGGGTTTTTTTTGGGGGGGGTCAAGTTAAATCCATTTAAATCAATGTCCAACAATCTATTGCATAAGACGATTTGTCCTCCATGAGGCCTGCTTGAGATCTTTCATCTTTAGGCCAAAAAGCATTCTTTTATTTGAATCGGCCTTGAAATATGAATATATGCAGATATGTCTCCTCATGAGTCCAATACACAAAAGTATGAAAAAGATCGAAACTATAGCAACGAAATGTATTTGCTTTATAAATCTAAGAATCAGCGCTCTTCCAAGCAAAACGCGTTGAACAGAATGAAGAAAAGCTCCAAGCAACTATAGACGTGCACGATTACGGCGAACATAATAATATTAATAATAATAACAATAATAATAATAATAAGAAGAAGAAGAAGAAGAAGAAGAAAAAGAAGAAGAATAAAAAGAAGAAGAAGAAGAAGAATGGATTATTACAAAGGCATTCGACAGATAACATTCATAAATCTGACCAATCGAATGAAAAGGGGAAATACAGTAAACGACAATTAAAAATATGCCCCAGCATGTATAACAGTCCATGTGCTAGAAGAAAACAAACCAATGTATAAATGGAATACTTTAAATGACGGACTTTCTAGGGGAAACAAAAGAAAGACACTCTATCCCCACCCCCATTAAACAAAAACCCTTGTAACTTGTCTAATTTATCTACAAGATGTATCAAAATGACGTTTTCATCCTTGAATCGCCACCTAGTGTTGTAATGTGTATTGTACAGTAAACGTTTTCCAGATTATAACAGTGTGATTATTATGTTGTATTCAGTCTCTAAGTGTCTTAGTGAAAAGCACGGTAATTGTTTTAATTCAAGTTTAATTAAAGATTAATACAGAACTTACATTTCTGACCCTGTCTGTGATATTGGCCGAAGAAGAACTTGTATTATGATTGTTTGACATTATCCGGGGTCAAATATAATCTCATGTTATTTAATTACTCATGCACAGTGGCGTCCGCGGGGACGGGGGGTGGGGTGGGTGGGGTGGAGGGAACAGTTGTCACCTGGATTTTGACGTTGCTTCTGCTGTCCACCCCATCAAAAATTCATGTTGACGCCCATGTACATGCATAATTATGTGTGAAATGTGTCAATGTAACACTTCTCACAAGTAAATATTCATTAATGTAGGGGAAATAATTCGTACATACTTTTAATGTGGTTAAGGTAATATATTTACCCTTATTCAATGCTTGTTCACGTGCAAACACGTGTGGTATGTCTTTTACAGACTTGTCTGTTAATACGATTATATTAAATGTTGGAAGGCTCTAAAACTTGTGATTTCTCGTGGACCGAAAATTGATAAGATCTTATTTGCTTTTAGTCGAATTCAAGTAAGTGTAGTTCCTTTTATTCGTTTTTCGCTAAATAAAAGCAGCCTAATTTACGATCTGTAATTTCTTTTGACGTATTTCGTTAAATATTGTGACAATAATACTGCGACATGGTGTAACAAACCACAGGACTCTGACGTTTTATCAATAATGTACGATGAAATCTCTGACCACACGAAATCACCTTATCGGTATAGTACCGCTAAGGTAATTTCGTGTTGTCACATCAGTGACCAAGATCTGGACCATGTAACATGCCACGAATTATACATATCATGAAGTGTTTAAATTACTATCATTTCATAATGAGTATCTGATACGCTTGTATAATGTGTAATTATAATATGCTCATTTTTTCCCCGTTAACTTTACATTGTCAGAATCGTTCAATATTACCCGATACTGAACTCGCGCTACAAGACACATGTAGCATTCACGCGCATAAAGGAACTACTTTCCATTGTAAACAAACAATGGACGCAGACGCCACCACTTTTGATTTTGTACACAAATCATGTACACTCGCGAGTAGTAAGGTGGGGCACTATACGTACAATGGAAATTAGCATTACGGAGACCCCTGGGTGAATATACGTACAATGGAAATTTAATATGGCGAAAAATCGTGGGTTAATATACGTACAAGGGGAATTAACATGGGAAAAAATTGTGGGCCGATATACGTACAAGGGGAATTTAACATGGGAATAGAGTTTGGGGGTTGTTTAGGGACAAAGGGGAATTGAATATGGGATTTTTTTTTTTTTTATATTTTTTTTAAAAAAAGGGTAGGCAATGGAAAGGCTATCTCTTTTCGAGAAATATGGCTGGCCCTGAAAAGGGCCTTTGGGTTTATGTTAATGTATTCATTAACATAAATGGTACCGCATTGGTCTTCTTCTTGTCCTTAGGCTACGTCTCACTGTTGGTCCGTAAATCAGCACTCTTTTCAGGCATCCTTGTCTTTCAACGTAGATCCTACGTATCCACAAGCTGGTGTTTGTCCTGTGGACAACGGTCCACTTGGATCGGACATACATGAGTATGTCCGTCCGGAACATCATGGAAGACACAAGCGTAGAAGATTGCACATCGGTCCACATCTTGAAGCGACGAGAACAAGTGAATCAATGCAGTGAACTGCGCTTATTTATAGGTACAGGAAGGATTGAAACGGATTGAATTCATTCACCAATCCGAACACGCGTTACAAAATTCAGTCAGCTCGCATCCAATCCGAAGAGAGCAGTCTGTGACGTCACGTGGTCTATATAGATTCGTTAGCGCTTGTGTGCAGTCAATCTATGCGACAGTGATTCAACATGACGGAAACTCAGAAAACGATCCATTGGGGTGCACCAGCAGGGGAGACTGCCCAAGGGAACCCGGACTTACTTTCAGAAGAGGTACATTGGGATTTTGTGGATTTTCTTACCTCGCAAGAATTTGTTCCGGAACCTTCGTTACCTTCTTCATTACCGCAAGTGGAGAATTTTAGACAGAGACAGAAAGAAGAATTGGAGAAATTTATGCAACGACAAAAGGAAGCGGAACAAGCTTTTCTCCTACAGCAACAGCAACAGCAACAAGAAGAGGTAAGAAAAAAACAACAGCAACAACAGCAAGAAGAAGTAGCAGCAAAGAAACAAGAGGGTGAAAATCAAACGGCTACGGTACTGTTGGACATTTTAGCGGAGTTAAGAAGTCTGAAACAAATGTATCAGACTTCTTTATCACGACCGAAGAGAATACGACCTTCCCGAGCTAAACACGCAAACCCTGTGACTAAGCCTGTCGTACCACCCTTAGTGATTTCAACCCAATCATCAGAAGTAGGCCTTGGCCGTGGCAAAGGCTTAAGGCAGTTAAAGTTGATTGGTTAAACTCACCCCTACACCAAAATAAAAAGGCCCTTTTCAGGGCCACCCACATTTCTCGAAAAGAAATACAATTTCAATTTGCCAATAACTCAAAAATAAACCCCACCCATTTTACCCTTATAGTACGTGTCTGTGTATGAGTGCGTGAGTGTAGCTTCTTATTTTAAAATCAAAACTCAAAGACACTTACCTTATATCATTCATGTATTCTTTTATCCATTTTTTACAATCCAATTCACAATTCACCACAGAACACTTTAATTAAAAGTTCATTGACTTCTTCTTTCTCCTTGTTTAGTCTCTCTGTTTTTTGAATTTCTTCACCGTTTTTTCCTCATTTTCTTCCCTTCTTCTTTTCTTCTCCTGTTTCTTTGCTTCTTTTAAATAGAATTGTCTTCTTTCTTCCTCTTCTTCCTCTGAAGAATCCCTCTCTTCTTTCGAAGAATCCCTCTCTTCTTCCGAAGAATCCCTCTCTTCTTCTGAAGAATCCTTCTTTTCTTCTGACTCCTCTTGTTTCTTTTTTGGGCAATCTGGAGACCAATGTCCTTTCTCTTTACAATAATAACAGGTATCTTGACTTTTGTCTTTTTTAGCCTCTGTTTTTTTTTCTTTTTTGACGGTCTGGACACTCTGAAGACCAATGCCCTTTCTTCTGACAGATATAGCAAGTATCCTGACTCTTATCTCGAAAGGAAGGAGAGTAGTCCGTCGGCTGGTCTGAAGAGAATTTTCTAATGACCCCTCGCAAAGCTCTGACGAAACGTTCCATCTGGGTAGTCTCTTCCATCGTTCTCCTCGGTTTGAGAGTGAAATGAATAGTGAAAGGACAAGACACACCCTTTTTATATACGCTGGTTTGCCATGACTATAAATTAGTCTATGGTGTTTGAACTTGAGTCATCTGACGTTTTGCACTCAAGATGAAACGATCATATTCATTCGAGAAGAAAGAAGAAGAAGAAAGTAAGAGGCAGAAACGTGATCTATCGCCTCGTACCAGGGCCGAAATCTTGGCACAAATTCATGCCAGTGATTTTGAAGAGGACATGAGTGAACCAGAATCCGAACCCTCTAAACCAAGTTCACCACCCTTAGTCAACCCTGAAAAGTACTATTCCATTCGAGAGACGGAAAAGCGCTCCTCTAGAAAATTTAGAACCACGGCTTACACCTACACGGTGAAGTTTAAAGATTTCAAGGCCGACGTACCCTTGGAGAAAGCAGAAGGGTTTATCACCGAGATGTGGCATTCTTTGCTCACCGCACTCAAGCGACAATGTCAACCCAAAGAAGACGATCGCTTGACACTATCCATAGATCACGACAGCTTGAAATCCCCTGTTTGGATCGAGTTTAGCAGACCCGCAGAACTAACCCCTTCCAAAGTCATGGACAAGATTCAACACGTACAACAATCTAATGACCAGTTTGACATCACCGATGGTAAAGCCACACTGAAAATGGCTCACGTCTCTCTTCCTCAAGGGACAGGACGCAAAAGGGTCCTACTGGTGAACGACCTTCGCAACACCAAAAAGAGTCTCGTCGGAATTAACAACCCTCAAGACCAGATGTGCTTAGCCCGTGCCATCGTGGTGGGACGAACCTATGCCAACAAGAACGACACGGTAGAATGGAAAAGAACCTGGGAGAACATTCGAAAATCGAACCGAACCAAACAACGAAACGAAGCAGAACTCCTGTTGCAACAAGCTGGCCTGTCCAAAGACACACCTTGTGGCATTCCTGAGATGCAAAAATTGCAAGATGCCCTAGCTCCACGCTACACCTTGAAAGTGCACCCTCAAAAAATGCGCGGGTCTCTGTTGTTTCGAGGCCAGGATTTTAAGGACGGAAAATACATTCACCTTTATTATCACGATGACCATTTCGATACCATTACCAGTATCACCGGATTCCTGGGATACAGTTATTATTGTGAGAAATGTGATTATGGTTATAACAATCGAGAGCAACACAAGCATTGTGGATTGAAATGCCCAGGATGTTTGGCCTCTCCACCCTGTCTGAGCGAAGAACCAGTGCCTTGTTCAACTTGTCTGCGCACGTTTGTCAGCCCTGCCTGTTACCAGCAACATTTGAAAACACAAGGTTCACAGAAGAAATGTGCTTGTCAACTCCTGAGATTGTGCCCTACGTGTGGACAAGGCATACTTACCAACAATACCAAGGCACACGTATGTCGAGGAAAGAAAAAATGTCACATTTGTCACCACATCGTGGACTTGGAACACGAATGTTACGTGCAAAAATACCAACCCCCACCAGAGAAAGAGGACGGTCACAAGAAGAAAGGCAATTTCATCTTTTTCGATTTCGAATGCATGCAAGAGACTGGCATTCACATCCCTAATTTCTGCGTGGCTCATCGAGCGTGCGAGAAGTGCATTCAAGAACCTATCTTCAGTCATTGCCCTCACTGCAGCAAGATTCCTGGAGGATGTGAAAAAATTTTTCGGGGACCAAACACGTTAGCCGATTTTGCCCAATGGGTCTTAGACCCCATCGACAAGACATGGAGCCAAGAGGACATCGAACGTTACGGAGATTGTCATCGTCATGCCACGGTGATGGCTCACAATTTCTCCGGATACGATGGACAGTTTCTTCTCAGATACTATACGGAACAAGGCACCGAACGTCCTAAAGTCACTTTGAACGGAGCCAAAATCATTTTCATGCAAGTGGGACAAGTACACTTTAAAGATTCGATGAGTTACTTGGCCATGCCTTTGAGTCGAATGCCTAAAACGTTTGGAATGACAGAAATGGCTAAAGGGTACTTTCCACACTTTTTCAATACGGAAGCCAATCAACATGCCGTTCTACCCCATTTACCTGAGGCTCACTATTACGACCCCGACAACATGCGTACCGAACAACGAGAAGCTTTCTACGCTTGGTACCAGGCTCATGCCTCTGACCCCTTCGACTTTCAGGAAGAAATGTTAAAGTATTGTCGTTCCGACGTGGACATTTTACGACGTTGCTGTGGAAAATTTCGAGAACTGTTCATGGAACACGGAGGGGTCGATCCTTTGAAAGAAGCTTGCACCATTGCCAAAGCGTGTTCCTTAGTGTACCGCCAACGATTCATGCCTGAAAACACCGTGGCTGTCATCAGTCCTCAAACGACCCACTATGTCAAGCGTCAATACTCGGTCAAAGCCCTACGTTGGTTACATTACTTGTGCGACAAGGAAGACAAATGGATTCAGCATGCCCGCAACGGAGGAGGCGAAAAGACCATCGGAACGTATTCGGTAGATGGCTGGGACTTAGAAAACCCCAAGATCGTGTACGAGTTTAACGGTTGCTTATTTCACGGATGTCCCGTCTGTTACCCTGACCGTGACGCTAAAAATCAGTTTTTGCAACGAACCATGGAAGACTTGTACCAGGACACTTGTCAGCGACGCCTAAAGTTAGAACAGCAAGGATACCAAGTGGTGGAAATGTGGGAACACGAGTACGATCACCGTTTGAAAACCGATCCCGAGTTTAAACGCCTCGTGGAAAGTTACCAGTTCATGGACCCGCTGAACCCGAGGGATAGTTTGTACGGAGGAAGGACCAATGCCACCTGTTTGCTGTACCAAGCCGACGAAGAGAAAGGAGAAGAAATCAAATACTTGGACGTGTGTTCGCTGTATCCCTACGTGTGCAATTATTGTCGCTTTCCTGTAGGGCACCCGCAATTGTTGACGGAACACATCGACCTGAAAAACATTCAACAATACGAAGGCTTGATCAAGTGTAAAGTTTTGCCTCCCACGAACCTATACCATCCCGTCTTACCTCACCATTGTCAAGGCAAACTGATGTTTCCCTTGTGCCGTACTTGTGCCGAAACGTGCAACCAGGACCAACCTTGCCATCACAGCCAGGAAGAACGTGCCTTGACGGGAACCTGGGTCAGCGTGGAATTGTTCAAAGCTCTGGACATGGGATACCAACTGTTAGAAGTGTACGAAATTTGCCACTTTCCCAAGACACAACAGTACCACAAGGGTGACCCTACTCAGAAAGGCATTTTCGCCGACTACGTGGAAGCCTTTTTGAAACTGAAACAAGAAGCCAGCGGCTATCCTTCCTGGTGTCACACTCCCGAAGACCAAATACAATTCAAAGAGAAATACTACGCACAAGAAGGCATCTCTTTAGACCACATCGAAAAAAACGAAGGCAGGCGATCGTTTGCCAAAGTGATGTTAAATTGCTTGTGGGGTAAAATGGCACAAGGACCGTGTTTACCCAAGACGGAATATTTGACAGAACCTTCCCGCTACTTCCAGATGATTCACGACAAAACCAAATACATGAAACACGTGGACGTCGTTCGAGAGGATTTGATCTTGGTCAATTACGAAGAAGATCTGGACTTTGTACAAGACGACCCTTTTGGAAATGTCATCATTGCGGCTTACGTGACAGCTCATGCTCGCTTAAAATTGTACGAAGCTTTAGAACTGTTAGAAGAACGCGTCCTGTACTTTGACACGGACAGTTGCATTTACATCCATCACCCGATTCAACAGCACCCTGACATCGAAGGAGACCGTTTAGGAGCCTGGACAGACGAGCATCCCGACGACAAGATTCTAAGTTTCGTCAGTGGTGGTCCCAAAAATTACGGCTACGAATACCGGGACAAACAAGGAGAAGTGCATACGACGTGCAAAGTGAAAGGACTGACTTTGAATCATCGTACCAGTCGACTGGTCAACTTTGGGGTATTGAAAGAAGCCTTGAAATCGGGAGAGGATGGAAACTTTAAAGTGACCACCTATCAACCGAACAAGATTGTACGTTTACCCAATCACCACATCGTCAGTCGACCCTTGGAAAAAGTCTATCAAATTGTATACCAGAAGCGAGTGCGACTTCCCAATCACTTCACCTTACCATACGGTCACGTCGGTATTGGTCTGTATATAAAAAGGAACCCTAGGCAAGATCGATAGTTCATTGTTCATTGAAGTAACTTACCATGTCGTTGACGAAGAAGAAACCAGATTGGTTAGGAGTCAAATGTTGGACATCACCGAGACCAGGGTTTTGAGGCTTGGACACGAGAGGTGGCCCAGTATGCACGAGAGTTATTCAAGGAAAAAAGTTACTTTTCAACCTGTGTTAGTGACGGTGCCAGAAGAACCCGTCACCCAGGACAGGACTGTCGTGGACAGGCCTGAAAGACCCTTTCGGGAGGACACTTGTGTGACCTTACCCCTACTATAGAACTGGTTAGAACTTTACCCAAAACATGTTGTACAGACACTTGTGTTTATTCCACGTTCATGGTTATCATGTGCCTTTTATTCTTGTACTTAAGCCTTTGGCTTTTATGTATTTTTGTCTTTCGTATTCATGTTTGAAACATTCAATAAACGTGTTCTGAAAAAGTATATAAACTCTTGTCTTGTTTGTTTTTCGTGTCACAAGTGACATTTCTCACACCATGGCTACCTCTGCTGTCTCTGCTCCCTCTTCCTCTACTGTCAAAGTCATCGACGAACACTTAGATCGTGCCAGTTGGGAGGCTTTGTATCTTCGCCATCCCTTTAACATGCTCATTGCTGGACCTAGCGGTTCAGGCAAAACCGAATTCGTCAAACGTTTGATCGAACATAAACATCATTTGATCGATCGACCCCCTCAACGAATCGTGTGGTGTTACAAAGAGTGGCAATCGGCGTACAGCCTCTTGCGAGAAAGTCAAGGCGATTCCATCGTGTTTGTGAAAGGCATTCCTAAAGAAGACGATGGCATCGTCTCTGACTCCCGTCTAACCCATTTGGTCATTTTCGACGACATGTTAGGAGAAGACGAAGAAGAAATTAAATTGTGGTTCACGCGCAAAGGGCATCACCGTAATGCCAGTGTCGTTTACATCACCCAAAATTTGTTTCAACAAAGTAAAGCCCATCGCACCATCAGTCTCAATGCGCATTACGTGGTCTTGTTTAAAAGCCCTCGAGATAAATCGCAAGTGCAAGTCTTAGCCAAACAGTTAGGAACGCCTTGGCTGACTCAGGCGTACGACGATGCCACTCAAACACCACACGCCTATTTACTCGTCGATTTGAAACCTACGACTCCCGAGGATTTGCGATTTCGTACCCACTTGTTTCACCACTGGTGCCAAGACGGAGGGCCTGTCCTGTACACGTCTCCGTCCTCGACTTCATTTCACTCCCCATAAAAAAATCTATAAAAACCTCAGACCCTTTTTCGTCTGTCTCACTCTCAGTGCGAACATGACGTCCCTTCAGTCGCATCTTCCCGTCAAATTGATTCGTGCCTTGTATGGCATCAGTCGAGAAAAAGATCCACAAACACGAGCTCGTGTCTTAGAAGCTAGTCTCAAAGAAGTCTTACGATGGTTCACGGTGACGGCACGTCAATTACTCCAAGGAATCATTCAGATTCCTCATCAAACCAAACGCTTTTTCGATCGAAACAAAGTCGCTTTGGTCCAACTGGCCGATCCCCGCATCGACACTGTTAACCAAAAAACAAATCATTTTGAAACCTGGAGGGAGCGGTACTCTAGGAGGGGTCATCATTCGCTCACTCTTAAGATGGGATCCTAATGCCCCCAAAGTTATACCCAAGACAAAAGTCCAACGAAGCCCCAAGAAGAAAAAGACCAGGTCCCCAAGGAGAACTTCTCCAGTGGCAGGACCCTCCTCTGACCAGACACCACCACCACCCCGGAAAAAGAAAAGAAGCCTCCAGAAAAAGAAAAGTCCACAGAAAACTAGTCGCAAGAGAGGCACTTCGGCCAGGACGCAACCTTACACTCGCAAACCACGACCTGCCACGGCGGTGACTGCGTCTCCGGCAGCTTCACGTTTGTCCACTTCTCCGTTAATGACACCCAGAACTGAAAAGTACTTGGAGACGTTGATCACACCAAGAACTTCTCCGTTGATGACCCCCAAAAGAACTTCCCCAGTGGCAGGACCTTCCAATTTAGTGGCAGTGGCTGCTGCTCACAAAGTACCTTCTCCCAAAATCAAAGTTCAAGAAAGATCGGGCATGTTACAAAGTTTACTGGATTTGTCCAAGCTAGAACTGGCTCGATTTAGTCCGTTACGTACCCCTGCACGACGTGTCATGCCTGTCCTCAAACCAATACGACGTAAAGACAATCAGTGGCGACGCGTTCCAGTATAAAAAAGGCCTGTGACCAAGTCGGGTATCAGTGTTTTTTGGTGCTCCTGAAGACTCAAAGATGTCACCCTCCAGAAAACCCCAAGGAAAGAAAAGGAAAGGACTGCCACCAAGTTTAGCCAAACATGGGGACATGTCATCTGTCCTGTCCAAAGCTTCTCCACCCCTACGAAAAAAACTCATTCAAACAGCCTCCAAAGAGGTCATCGATACCGTGTGCGAATGTTGTTTGAACGTTTTGAAAGGCACGATCCCTTTGTCCAAACACCAGAAACAATGCTTAGGCAAACATCGTCACGTTCTTCGCCAAATGGTTCAAAAGAAAATTCCCATTCGTCAAAAAAAGAAGATGTTAGTGTAACGTGGAGGTATTTTACCTCTCTTGTTAGGCCCCATACTGAAAGGAGTCTTGGGAACCATGTTGGGAGGACTGGTGGGAGCAAGATAAAAAGACCCTCGGAAGTCCCAAGATCTCAGAATCGACCGCTGACAACCCCATGGAAGGACGAAAACTAGCTTTAGTGCCTTACAAACGATGGATGGAATACCATCGGTGGCAAGAACAACGCACCCCGCATTTACCTCCCAATCCCCATTTGAGCGAGATGTCCCAGTTACAACACGAATTGCAGTCCTTGATGGATCGCCAAGATTTGTCCGAAACAGAAAAATCGCAAAAGTACGGTCAACTCTTGCAACGACTGCAACTCTTTCACCAGAAAGCTTTAGACGAAACAGCTCTACCCACTCTGAAAGATTTTAAGACCTTGATGAAAAGTTCAGCACCATCACCAATACCAGTACCAGTACCAGTGACCAAGACAGAAAAAGGAAAAGAAGAAGAAGAAGGGTTTCAAACTCCACCAGAAAAAGTACGCAAGTTAACAACACCACCTACCTCCAGAATTGGATGGATTAAAAAGATGATGACCACCCCTTCTTCATCACAAGAGAAAAAGAAAGTGAAGACAGAAGTGAAACAAGAACCGATATCCCCCGCTCAGACATCCTCCTCTTCTTCAACACCTATTGCCGGTCGCACACGCAAAGCATTGCAATCCAAGAAAATACCCCAAGAGAAAAAGAGTAGCATCCTTCAAGAATGGGTGTCTTATTAACACACCAACCAACACAAAAAAATGGAAAAAGTCTTAGCCAGCATTTACTACGATCCCTCCCATCCTGCAGGTTACGCAGGAGTTCAAAAATTGTATCGTGCTGCCAAAACTCGACTGAAAAGTCTCCGTTTACCTCAAGTGCAACGATGGTTACAAGAACAAGCTACCTACACTTTACACAAACCCATTCGACGCAAGTTTGCCAGAAGTCGCACCCGAGTGGAAGGCATCGATCATCAATGGCAAGCCGATTTAGCCGATGTCTCTCATTTGGCCAGCTACAATCGTGGCTACAAATATTTGTTTTGTGTCATCGACGTCTTTTCCAAATTTGCCTGGGTCGTGCCCTTGACTTCCAAATCGAGCAGCGAGTTAGTGCGAGCCCTTCAACGGGTGTTGATACAAAGCGGTCGTCACCCTCTTCGATGGCAAACGGACAAAGGCACCGAATTTCTGAACCAAGCTTTCCAAAAAGAATTAAAGAAACGTGACATTCATTTTTTTACCACCGAGAATCCCGAAACCAAAGCCAGCATCGTGGAACGTTTTCAACGCACTTTGAAAGAACGCATGTGGAAATATTTTACGCATCACCACACTCTCAAGTACATCGACATCTTACCGCACCTGGTGCAAGCGTACAACCAATCTTACCATCGAAGCATCGGACGTGCCCCGCAAGACGTGACTCCCGACAACGAAGTGCTGGTGTTTGAGCACCTGTTCGGTACGTCCCCGACGAGGGCTGTCCCCAAGAAAAGTGGAATGTTGGCCGTAGGAGATTGGGTGCGCATTGGCAAAACCAAACGCACTTTCGACAAAGGTTACTTACCTAACTGGACGACCGAATTGTTTCGCGTCACTGGACGAGTGCATGGCCGTCATCCTGCCGTCTATAAATTGGAAGACATGAACGGAGAAGTGCTCAAAGGAACGTTTTATTTGCCCGAGTTACAACGTGTCACCAAAAAAGAAGACGACGTGTACGACATCGAAAGCATTCTCGAACGCAGAACCCGTAAAGTGGGCAAACCACGTGTCAAAGAAGTCAAAGTACGTTGGAAAGGATATCCACCCAGTTTTGATTCTTGGATCGACGCTTCGCAAGTCATCGACTATAAAAAGAAGTGACCATCATGCTTTTCACACAGACGCAGCTACGTCGACCACTCCTCCTTCCCCTAGTTCTTCTGTGCAAGATTTACAAAAACAACCCTTGTGGGTGTGGTGTGGAGAACGTGTGCCTAAAACGCAAATCGTCTTTTTCTGCCAAATCTTCGTGGTGTATTGTGTCATCGGGGCAGCCATCGCCAATTTGAGTTTGCAACAAGGAGACAAACAATTGTGGACCATTTTATTGAGCAGTTGCATCGGTTACCTGCTTCCTAATCCCTCCCTGAAATTCACCTCGAACGGGAACCACGGGAACCTTGTGTCCAGTGCCAGTGCCAGTCACCACTCCAACCACAACCAGAACCCCATTTTGGGCGGAGACACGCCTCTGACGTCCACTAACCCCTCGGACAGCCACAGAACTCTGGAATTATGAGTCACCAAAACCAATTTTACTTAACCTTACCCAGTGACAGTTCCATGGAGGTGTTTCCCAAGAACACGTTGTGCTGTTACACGGCCAAATTACCTCAAGCCATCCCCTTAGATCACGAAGCCCATTGGGAAGTGGCTTTAGTAGAAATGATTCACCCGACCCAAGTCCTCAATGTCCTTCCCAATCAAAATTTTTTGATGTGGAAGTTCATGACGAACAATTGCAACAGTGGATGGATAGCAATGTCAAATATGACAAGAAAACCCGTACACAAAAGTACACCACCTATCACTTGTTCATTTCCCCAGGCTATTATTTTAGTGGTCAACATTTGGTCAGCACCATAGCCTCCAGGTTTAATGCCGTGTTTCTGAAAGCTTTGGAGCATGTTAACAAAAGTGTCACCATGGAGTACCACAAAACAGCTCGTCGCTTCTTGATGAAATTTGAACGGAGTAAAATCCTGTCCATTTTATTTTGTCCTGAATTGTATGACATGTTGGGCGGAGACATGAACCTGAGAATGAGCATGATGAAGAAAAGCGAATTACCCATCGTTTACGACAACGAGTCTTTTAGCAAGTTATTTCGTGCCCCGGTAGAACTGAACCAAGGACTGAATTTGATGTTTGTGTACTCCGATGTGGTGGAGTATAACGTGGTGGGACACACCTCCGTACCGTTACTGCGTGTCATTCCTTTCAAAGTGGATTCTGCCACGAACACTGACGAGGAAGGTGGAAACACTTACCACGTCCACCGGGAATTTGTACATCCTCACTATTTGCCTGTCAGTAAGTCGTATTTGGACACGGTCAACATTACTATAAAAGGAGATTTGGGACAAAATATTCCATTCACCAAAGGAAAAGTCACGGTGAAACTCCATTTTCGAAAACGGTTTTCTCACGATTCGTAAGTCATGTATCCAGTGTACCGAGGGGTTGCTCGACAGCGAGGACACGGCTTAGGAGATATGTTAAAATCGGCCTTTCGTTCGGTGGCCCCGGTGTTGAAACCGATGGTGACACGCGGATTGCACGCCTTGAAAGATGCGGCACTGACGCAAGGCAAAGAATTTCTCCAAAATGTCATCATCGACAAACAGAACCCTAAAGAAGCCTTCATGAGGGCAGGCAAAAATGTCTTGCTGCAAACGGGCAAAGACATTTTAGGCCAACGAGAAACACCTATAAATGCCCTGCACGCTACCGAGTCAGGCATTCAGCAAGGACAAGGCAGAAAGAGACGACGAAGAAAACACCCTTTCACCAGACTTCAAGCGAGAAAGGCCAAGAAAAGAAGAACCGTTCGAGACTTAGACGTTTTCGATTATTGAGAAAAGAGACAAAAAAATGATGCACCGAGAATCTTGCGCTTGTTCCAAGACGGAACTGGATCTGTTTGCCATGCCCCCCACGATGATGACGATGCAAGAATCCCAGTGGGTGGAATTTCACCCCGTCTCCTCATTGACCGATTCCGCTCCCATCGAGTTTGAAATCAAAGGACAGCCCGAAGATTACATCGATCTGAATAGCAGTTACTTGTACCTGAAAGTCAAAATTCTAGATAAGACTGGAGGTGCTATAGACGATGAAGCAGTAGCTCCCGTCAACAATTTCATGCATTCCTTGTTCAGTGGAGTGGACTTGTACTTGAATAACAAACTGGTCAGTAGCAGCATGGATACTTACCCTTATCGTGCCTACCTGGAAAATCTCTTGACGTACGGAATAGATGCCAAGAACACTCATCTCAATGCCTGTGTGGTATGGGAAGCTGACGAACCTACCAAGTTTGAAATATTGGAAACTGATGAAAAGAAAGACAACAATGATGGATTTGTAGAACGAAGAAAGAGAATCATGGGAGCCGACACAAGTTTAGAACTGATGGATCGTTTGCATTTGGACATGTGGTTGCAAGAAAAGTATTTGCTGAACGGGGTGGATGTCCGCCTGAGACTGAATCGTAGCAGTGCCGCTTTCCATTTGATGGCTGATAGTGACGGTTACAAAACCAAAATCCTAGAAGCCAGACTCTACGTACGCCGTGTGTAAGTGTTACCTAAAGTGGGAAACGACATCAGTCAGACGTTGAGCAGAATGACTGCCAAGTATCCCATACGACGCGTGGAAGTGAAAACCTTCACCATTCCCAAGGGACAGCGATCCATGATCGAAGATCATCTGTTCCAAGGACAGTTACCCAAACGTTTGATCGTTGGTATCGTCGAGAATACAGCCTTCAACGGAGCTGCCGAAAAAAATCCTTTCTACTTTCAACACTTTGGCGTGTCCAAAATCGAAGTCAGTCGCGATGGCAAGACCTTGTGTACCCGACCTTTCGAACCTGACTTTACCAAGAAGAATTACTTGAGATCGTACTTGTCCCTGTACGAAGCCAGTTAGGAACCAATACCAGTCACGGTATTACGTTCGAGGATTATGCAGGAGGCTACGCTTTGTGGGCTTTCGATTTCACTCCAGACCAAGGCAGCGACGAGGGACATTTCCACCCTATAAAATCCGGCCAGATTCGTGTGGAAATTCAATTTAAAGACCGAGACCCTGATGAAACGGTGAACGTCATCCTGTATGCAGAATTCGATAATACCATAGAAATCAACAGTTTGAGAGAAGTCATCCTAGATTACTAGAAACAATGGAAGACTGTTATCCCTCTTTACCTAGTGGAGAAACTTTAAATATGGAATGTGAGGAGACTGTGGAAAAAATGTTGTGTTTTGAAAAAAAAATTGTTTGATGTTATGATGTTGGATTATTGTTAAAAATGTTAGAGTTGTTGTTTAGTGTTAAGTGATTTTTGAATAAAAAATGTTGTGTTTTGAAAAAAATTGTTTGATGTTATCATGTTGGATTATTGTTAAAAATGTTAGAGTTGTTGTTTAGTGTTAAGTGATTTTTGAATAAAAAATGTTGTGTTTTGAAAAAAAATGCCTTTGTGGTTTGTTTAGCTATAAGAATGTTGGATTGATGCTCTTTCATTTCTTACTATCCCTCGCATGACACTCACTGAACGTTGCGGCTCTAAAACCGTGTGGGGGATGTTTCCCTTCACGTCCGCGCTTTGACTTTAAGAACCGGGGTTGTTTCCAGTCTAACCATCCATTGTCGACTCATCCTCCTAAGAAGATGTGTTCCAAACTAGCTAAACTCAACGAAGCCTACGTGAATTTGCATAGGGTCAGACACAGTCTGATACCGAAGCCAGAAGAAATAGAGAATGTGAGAATGTTAAAAATCACTGAAGACCTGATAGAAGAGCTCTTCAGAGAAGAAATGAACAGGGAGAAAGAAGAATGGACGGAGAAGTACAGACTTCAGAGACAGCAGCAACATCAGCAACAACAACAACAACAGCAGCAGCAACCTGAAGCTGACAGAGGCTTTGTCGATTGTCGGATCGACACCAAAGAGTTCTTCTTCTCTTTTCGAAGAAGCAGACCTATCGCCAGAAAGTTTATCCTCAGAGGACATCGCATTCTTAGAAACTAAAAAAAGAATGCCATAGCAAACAAAAAAAAAAGCCCTTTTCAGGGCTACCCAATACTCTAGAAAAGAAATAACGATCGATTTGCCAATGTGTGTAGGTAGAGTAGTGTGAAAATAAACACTAACTCTTTTTTAAAAATGTGAGGGTATGTGTTTGTGTGTTTGTGTTTGTAAGTGCTTAAGTAAGTTGGTATGGATAGTAGATTAACATGATTCTTTTTTTTTTTTGGTGTTTGAGGTGTAAATTTGGGGTTAGATTGGATTGATTTGAGTATGTGGATAGTCTATTGAAGTGATTTATAAAAAATTTAAAAATAGTGATGGGTAGCATAAAAAAGTGAGTGAGTGTTTCTTTTAGGTCCGCGCGTTGTTGTTTTTTGGTTATGATCTAGGTAAGATGAATTTTATGTTTTTAGGGGATGTTTTCCATCACGTCCGCGCTTTCACTATAAATTGAAACTCGCTGGGCAGTCTAGCTACCCTTGTTGATTGTTCAACACAAGAATGAATAGCAGAATAAGCAAACTTCTTGAACTCCAGATACATCTGGAATATGTCAGGCGCCTGTTAAATGAACTGGCCGCGGAGGCTATAGTAGAAGAGGAAAGAATGAAGAACGAAGAGGAGGAGAGAAGACAGAGGGAAGAGGAGGAAAAGAAACTAGAAGAGAGGATGTCGTACAATATTCCCGAGACAGAGGATTGGGGTGTTGAAGCGAATCATCCTCCCTCTGCGCTCCCCAGAAGAAAGGTGAAAGGAGACTGGGGAAGAAGATGCGTGTGTGGCGCCAGGCCAGGAAGGTGCAACCATTAGATAGGTGCATCTGGAGTTTAAAAAAAAACAGCCCTTTTAAGGGCTACCCAATACTCTAGAAAAGAAATAACTATCGATTTGCTAATGTGTGTGTGTGTGTGTGTGTGTGTGTGTGTGTGTGTGTGTGTGTGTGTAGGTAGAGTAGTGTGATTATAAACACTAACTCTTTTTTCATAGTGCGAGGGTATGTGTTTGCATGTTTGTGTTTGTAACTGCTCACGTACGATTGTGTGGATAGTAGATTATGGATTTTGTTTATTGTTTCTTAGCGTATGTGGAGAGTATAGTTTGGGTTTTGTAACCGCTCACGTAAGATTGTGTGGATAGTAGATTATGGATTTTGTTTATTGTTTCTAAGCGTATGTGGAGAGTATAGTTTGGGTTTTGTAACCGCTCACGTACGATTGTGTGGATAGTAGATTATGGATTTTGTTTATTGTTTCTTAGCGTATGTGGAGAGTATAGTTAGAGTTTTATTATATGAAATGAAAAAGTAGGGGGATGTTTTCCTTCACGTCCGCGCTTTTCGTATAAGAACCCACAGTATTCGTCGTTCAAACCATTCTGCAAAGAATAAAAAAAGAAGATGGCTTCTAACCAAATGGACAAAATGGAAAAATTGCAAAACGTCCTCGACAATTTAGGAATGATAGAGCAAATGTTGGTTAACCTAAACGAGGATCACTATTCTTATAGTCCCCATCGAGTGAAGATGGAGATAAACAATTTACGAAAAATGAAGGTAATCATCAGTGATCTGTTGAAAGAAATAAAGGAGGAGAAGGAGGATGAAGAGGAAAGGATAAGGATGAGAGCATGGAATGAAAAAATTGAAAAAGAAGAAGAAAATATAAAGAGGAAGAAAGAAGAGGAGGAAGAGAAGAAGAAAGAAGAGCAGGAGAAAAAAAGAAAGAAAAGAAGAGAAAGAGTGTTGGAGATAAAATAAGAACTTGGTGGAGAAAAAAAAGAAACTAGAAGCAGAAGAAGAAGAAGAAAACCCAAAGGCCCTTTTCAGGGCCAGCCATATTTCTCGAAAAGAGATAGCCTTTCCATTGCCTACCCCTTTTTTAAAAAAAAATTAAAAAAAAAAAAAATCCCATATTCAATTCCCCTTTGTCCCTAAACAACCCCCAAACTCTATTCCCATGTTAAATTCCCCTTGTACGTATATCGGCCCACAATTTTTTCCCATGTTAATTCCCCTTGTACGTATATTAACCCACGATTTTTCGCCATGTTAAATTTCCATTGTACGTATATTCACCCAGGGGTCTCCGTAATGCTAATTTCCATTGTACGTATAGTGCCCCACCTTACTACTCTCGCGTAAGAGGCTCTTTACGTTGTGGTTGTTTAAATTTGTTTCTGAATGAACTAAAACAGATGTTTCATGGACTGCCACATACCAGCTGCTTTGGCACATTCCGCGTTGATACAATGTTATGGATTTAGGCTAGCTACATTATATAACAGACGCAAGATAATGTCCTTACAAATAACATACAAGTGACAAGTCATATACTCTCTTCTTTAGCTGGTGATAAGAATGGCAAAATAAAATATACTTACAGTTTTACATCCTGAATTTCATCAAAATGTATTTTCTTAATTCTGCAAATCCGAATTACATGAGCCATGTCATAGGTTTTCAATCTGGATTACACATTTCGAAATTGTGCTGTAATTTCGATGATAAGTGCAACTGCATCCTCCTTACTGCACTCAAAATGAAATATGCATTAAATTACATAGCGTCTTTTTGATAATTGGAATTGAAAGACTTCATATTTTTCCCACATTATGATTTCAAACATTCAATGACAGAAACAGAAACACATTTGCAGATGTCAGCACTCTTCTCCCTAGCTTATTAAATCCCATGTATTTCATGTGGAATCGTCACATACAAATCCAGTCAATAATCACGAAATTTCCTAGAATCGAGAAAAATACCAAAATCTATTCATTCCAGATCAAATGGAAAAGTTGTTGTAATGCACATTCATTCACAATATGACTCCAAATTTCAATTTTAACTAGACACGCCATTTTCTTTCGAAAGTTATGTCGAGCGCGCGACTAAGTTCAAATTTATCTGGGCGGAGTTATGTGCGCAGTAATAATGTTGATTTGTGTAATGATGAATATGCGCTTGTGTATTTAGTTTGGAATGCGGCATACATTCATTTACGTTGTTTCTTGTAGTGTATTGTCTTTATATAATTAAACCTTATGTAGAATAAAAAAAATGAGCATATAACAAAAAGGTTACTGCATTTGTATGGGAAAATATGAACTCGTTTTGTCGGAAGGATATACTGCACTCCCAAGGTCGTGCAGTATTCCATCCCAAAACTCGTTCATATTGTCCCATACAAATGCAGTAACCAATAATTATTATATTTGAATGAGACATGGAGACATAACAACACAAATTCTGTAAAAGATATGATCTCAGTTATGTTAGTGCAAACTGTAAATATGCAAAATTAGAGAGAGGCATGATGATGTGTCAATGTGACATGACAATTATGTTAGTAAAAACTGCACATATATAAAGCGGGCATGGTAATGTGACATGACTTTTATGTTATTACAAACTACACATATGTAAATAGAGAGAAAGAGTGATACGTCAGTGTGACATGACTATTATGTTAGTACAAGCTGCACATAACGTAAATAGAGACGAGGTGATTTTTTTCACCGTGACATGACTATTATGTTAGTACAACCTGTACATATTTAAATAGAGAGACATGGTGATATGTCAATATTACATGACGTATATAATGGTATATAGCAAATCTGACTTGACTGTACATGTTTGTTTTTATTATACTTGTGTATACTATGAGTATTCTCGAAAGGTTTAGCAGTAAATTATTTCATTAAATGAAAGGCGAATTTAACACACGCACGCGCAGGCTTCGTATCTCTTGTCAGGCTTTACAAAACATAAGATTCGATACAAGGTTTACCAAAAAAGAAATTAATTTTTAAAAAATGAAATTTTGCACTCACACACAGAGTAACGCTCCAATATTGATTCGCAGGTTTTTTGAAGCTTTGTTAAAAAACCACTTCTAGAAGGAAAATTTCGAAACCTCAAAATCATTGCCACCGGTGAAGAAATATTTTTAATTTTTTCATAACTTTTTTCAAAAGATTTCTTTGTGGTCTTTATTTATCTTAGCATACTGTACCCTGTACTTAAAATTTGCATAGTCATTTGCATATATTTCATATATATTTATTTATTTATTGTTGTTGCTGTTTGTTTTGTTGTTGACCTAACTGATTTAGAAAATAAATATCTTATATATATATATATATATATATATATATATATATATATATATATATATATATATATATATATATATAATAACAGGAAAAGAGCTAAAGAAAAAACAATTGTTTGTAACCCTGACATATTGATTTTTTTAAATAAAAAATTAGGATATTTGTCATACACTAAGTTATAAGGATTTTTACTTACGTATTGTGCTTTTTTTATATACATCTTTACATTGCTGCTAATAGTGGACAAAGAGGCAATAATAAATTATCCCCCACCCCGCTTTAAAGAGTACAAGTGATACAGGAAACAAACAAAACATACATATATATTAACATATTTCTTTTTGTTATTTACGAGAGCAATATCTGGTAATAAAACCAATTACATTGACTGTTTTACGGTGCCCTTGTTATCAATTATAAATCTATCTCCTGATTCATCAATCAAAAGTACAAATTTAAGAATGAGTTGTTGATGTTAATGCATAAAAGGTGAAGTTTTCTCTAAACAGGTAATTGATAGAAACTGTGAGGAAACAGAACAAACGGGGTGGGGGGGATTGTCCGATGCTTAAATATTCTGACATACTTTCGGAAACGTCAGATGTGCGTAATCCAGATGTCGAGTGACATTTATTGTTTTACGTCATTGAAAAACAAGTTCTTACCCTGCACCATGACATGCAATAACTCATCTATAAATGTCGCACCTGGTCATAAAAAACATGTAACGAGCTTAATTTTTCTTGCAAAAGGTATTATCTAATGGACCTAAAACGAAGGACATCTCACAATTTTGGCTGAACGAAACAGTCTTACTATGTGGTTAGAACATGAACTTGAAATAAAACAAATGATACTTGCTGTGCCTGTTTTAAAAAATATAGAAATTAATATTCAAGGTAGCCCATGTCATTTTCTGAAAGTGCAATTAATGCTATTTTAAGTAATATGAACTACGTAAATATTTCTTTATAGTAGCTTTTTACGGCACCTCACCACAACAGTGCATATATGGTGTCAACTGAAGTCAGATGTTCAAAATTTAATAATAAATTTCACAAAACCCCCAGGAAGATAGACCCTTTAAAATGAATGTAGTAAAATAGCATAAAAAATAAACGTAAAAGATATAAAATTCTGTGACATATACACCGCTGTTGGTCTTTTCTGCGCACATAAAGTTTATGTGACCAATATTGACACAAAACGCAGACCGAATTCGACAGATCCACGAAAATAAAATACTACAGTGCTTGCCGTTTGAAAAGAGGCAATTGTTACCAGAATATTCTGTTCACAATAATGCTAATTTTGGACACACGGGATACAACCCCTGTATTTTCATGACTAGAGATATGTCGGCCTATTCTGCTTGAAAAGATATAATGTTTATGCATCTACTATGCATTACTTTGGACTCTTTCTGTCAGCATTTATCGAGTAACTAGGTCAGGTTTATAGCTGGTTTTATAAAATTCAATGTAACAATGCTACTAAATGGTAAGAGATATTAAGCAAAATAAGCCGATCAAGTAAATAAAATTAATAGAAGTTCAACATTTTATGAAACTAAGCTATAATGTGGAAGAGAAACAACAATGAACTGTATGTACTATGTTTATAACGTCTTGTTTATGGAGAAAAATACTAAAGAATTTAGAAACAGAATATACGCCGAGGAATTTCTTGAAAATCCCGTTTTAGCGGCAAGTTGACAGTTTGGAAAGAAGACGACAAAGTACGTGTGGGACAATTTCTTGCAAAATTAGAAACTTGGATTAAGATGTAGTATTGTTCTAAGGTCAACATTTCTGTCTTTGAAATAATATATTTATTTGTATGATTCTAAAAGATAAATATTAAATGGGTTTTTCTGGGTTACATGTTCAAGAAGGTCATGGAGCGGGTCTTTATGTTGAAATTTAGAAATCGCGTTTTTATATACATTTAGAGTAGAAATTTGGAATATTTTTGTGCACTTTCTGAATATCACTTTCTTTAATTAAAGGACGATCGTTCTTTCTTCATACAAATTAAATTTTCGACCAAAAACGACACGTGATCCGATGTTTACAGAAATGACGTATCGTTGTGCAAAATTACTCTACGCGCAGAATTGGCTGACATGGTGGAATACAAAATAATAGATAATAGTAACACACGTAAAACCCTGAACAGATCACTAAGACGTTTTACATAAACCCTATTCCCTTAAATCGAAAAGATATTATCTGGTGATATGTCCAGGTACAGTTTCTTCAAGTAATTAACGTCATAATACTTATGTCTGGCAGGCTGAACATGAACGTACTGAACAGGAAAGTGATACACTGTACGTGTACACACTCTGGTCGATCTCTCCAAATGTGGGTTTGATGTCCCAACGTTTGTTTGTGGAGTCTTGATTCAGGATACTTTGCAGAACATGACGAAGATGTACACAAGATATTAAGACAGTGTGTGGGATCTTCCATTTTGAAACCGGTGACTTCATGAATTTTTTTTTTTTTTTTTTTTTTTTTTTTTGCCAATTCATTACCCTTTAGAGCCATTTGACTAGGCAGCCAGCAGTACATAATACTTTTCTCAGATTGAATGTAAACATCGTATTTTTGTAATACCTTGAATATTAACGGCTATTCAGATTTATATTTCTGTAAGGCTTTCCTTGTAGAAAGCTAATCGGACAAGATGCTGAAAATGTGTTGTTGTTTTCTTGAGGTTTCAAAATAATCAAAGCTTCAAGTATGTCAGCAATTTCTTCAGTACACTTTACGACTGTAGCAGGTTACCGGATCAAGATGGTCCATCGGATGTTGCAATGGCAGTTCCTCCAAGTTTGTCTACATCAGCTGAACCGTCTGTATACAGAAACATATTGCTACAATAACCGGTTGTAATTTCATTAAATGTACTCTGGAATACGCGAGGTTTTGCTGAGGACTTTTTGAATTCGCAATGGTAAGTTATTGTTTTTGAAGGTATTGATGGCTTGGGAAAACAAAGTTGCAATATTTCCAAAACTGATTGTATGCTATTTTAAGTAAGTACGAATTCGTATGCTGATAATGGAACGAAGTTTGGTTTCTGAACGTAACAGTTTTGGTATTTGGGCATAAACACAACAAGATATGCAGGGTTCGATGGATTTTTGACGTCTGTCTCAGATACATCTAATACGTGGATCTAAAGTTCGTTTACGGTCGAAAAAAAAACCGTTGAAATTTGCTCTCATCACTTTTATTACACTCATCTGTACTTGATAATCGATATTATGCATTCTCATTGATCTATATCAGATCGAAAAGACGTCTGCATAAAGTGAGCAATCAGTTACTGGATTGAGGCATTTCACTATGATATGTAAAGCTACGTAGGCGGCGCTTTAAACCTAGGCTAGTAAGGTCATTCATAATGATCTACTTCTATTTTATGTCTCAAGTTTTTTCCTAGTTGAAAAGGACGGCAACTAATGTTCTTTCTGTATGAAACCTTCGTATGAAAATGATTCAGGCCGCCTTACTCCTTTCATCCAATGAATTATAATTTCATTGCTTAACATCAGATGCAGACGACACAGAACACAGTGCCTACCTTCCCTTCCAGCAGCCAGAAATGACAGTGAGCGAGCACGTCGTTTACATTGAAAATTTCCTTTTTATTGAAATGAAAAGGGGATGATAATGTAAGGGACCACTGGGGGACACACGAGTTAGAAATGATAAATCGGTGAATGACTTGAGTAAGTTCTGTGCAATTTCAATATACTTGGTCCGTTTCAGTAGAATAGTACAATCTTCTGGGGATGGGGTATGGACGAAAGTACACGAAATTAAGCAGTCATTAAAACAGGTAAAATTAATTTTGCAAGAGAAGACAATACCAGCTTCTTACGTGCAATACATGAATTATAAAATGTATACAAAGTTTTAAAAAAGGGTATTGGCTCATTCTTTTTCAGTTTACCGTTTTAATCCAGAAAGTGAAAATGACTAAGTGGAGTTAGCAGTCTTTTGAGAGGTGCACAACTGAAGTAAGGACAAGCTGTATACTCTATAACCTAAATTACATCCATCAATCAAACTAAATGCAATGAAACGCTTATTTATAATGCCTGAGATATTTAAGATCCTTTTTAAATAACCACGATAACCAGTGAGGAAAACCTGTCAAAGTGTTTGTCTTTAAAAAAAAAAAAAACATATGTAATGTTCAAACTTACTGTAGGATGGAACCAATAAAATTAATTCCCATCCATGGGGTCATCTTACTTTCCATACCTGCCAATTTCAATCATGGGTAAAAGCCTCAAGTAGATATACAACTGTTATGTATAGAAAAATCAAATATGGGGAAACTACATATTCTCCAGTCCACCAAAGGTTATGTTTGTGATAGATAAATTGTAGTGTAAAGTGCAGTCATGGTAAACCCCAAATACTCTTCTCTGACATCGGGTAAATATCCGTACCCATACATGGTTAAACAATATACATATATGATAATTTGTACTTTGAGAATGGTTTTCAATGTTTGTGTGAACAGTAGTGAATGGGGTCACCCTATGGACAATGGGAATTACCATTAAAAACACCCTTGGGTCACTCTGGGGACTATGTAAATTTAACATTAACCACCCTGGGTCACTCTAGGGACAATGGAAATTTAACATGGGCAAAAAACCCTGGGTCACTCTGGGGACAAGGGAATTTAACATTGGAGAAAGGAAAAAAAATGTCTAGGGACATTC
Source organism: Sinohyriopsis cumingii (assembly GCA_028554795.2). Taxonomy (NCBI): domain Eukaryota; kingdom Metazoa; phylum Mollusca; class Bivalvia; order Unionida; family Unionidae; genus Sinohyriopsis; species Sinohyriopsis cumingii. The sequence continues at coordinate 73,141,656 of CM068838.1, read as the reverse complement.
TAGGGACAAAGGCATTCGAACAATGGAAATTTAACATGGGAGATATTGCTGGGTCACTCTAGGGACAATGGGAATTGAACATGGGGAATAGAGTTTGGGCCTGTCTAGGGACAAGGGGAATTGAACATGGGATTTTTTTTAAAAATCTTTAAAAAAGGGGTAGGCAATGGAAAGTCAATCTCTTTTCGAGAAATGTGGGTGGCCCTGAAAAGGGCCTTTGGTTTTATGTTAATATTAACATAGACGGCATCTGTCACATCTTCTTCTTCTTAAACTCCTTCTAACTGCAGGTCCATACACAAGTACCCTCTTGAGGCATCCTTGTCTTTCTATGTAAACTCTTCTCATCCATAGACTAGTATCTGTCCTATCGACAACAGTCCACTTGGACCGGACATACATGGGTATGTCCGTCCTGAACATCATTGTTGACACAAGGGTGGAAGATTGAACGTCGGTCCACATCTTGAGGCTCCGAGAACAGGTGAGTGATTGCGCTGAACTGCGCTTATTTATAGGGAGAGGAAGGATTGAAACGGATTGAGTTCATTGACCAATCCAAACACGCGCGACAAAATTCAGTCAGCTCGCATCCAATCCGAAGAGAGCAGTCTGTGACGTCACGTGGTCTATATAGATTCGCTAGCGCCTGTGTGCAGTCAATCTATGCGGCAGTGATTCAACATGACGGAAACTCAGAAAACGATTCACTGGGGTGCACCAGCAGTGGAGACCGCCCAAGGGAACCCGGACTTACTTTCAGAAGAGGTACATTGGGATTTTATGGATTTTCTTACCTCGCAAGAATTTGTTCCGGAACCTTCGTCTCATTCTTCATTACCGCAAGTGGAGAATTTTAGACAGAGACAGAAAGAAGAATTGGAGAAATTTATACAACGACAAAAGGAAGCGGAACAAGCTTTTCTCCTACAGCAACAGCAACAGCAACAAGAAGAGGTAAGAAAAAAACAAGAAGAAGAAGAAGTAGCAGCAAAGAAACAAGAGGGTGAAAATCAAACGGTCACGGTACTGTTGGACATTTTAGCGGAGTTAAGAAGTCTGAAACAAATGTATCAGTCTTCTTTATCACGACCGAAGAGAATACGACCTTCCCGAGCTAAACACGCCAACCCTGTGACTAAGCCTACCGTACCACCCTTAGTGATTTCAACCCAATCATCATCATCAGAAGTAGGCCTCGGCCGTGGCAAAGGCATAAGGCAGTTAAAGTTGATTGCTTAAACTCACCCCTACACCAAAAAAGGCCCTTTTCAGGGCCACCCACTTCTCTCGAAAAGAGATAGCCTTTCAATTTGCCAATAACTCAAAAATCAACAAAAAAAAAACCATTTTACCCTTATAGTACGTGTCTGTGTATGAGTGCATGAGTGTAGCTTCTTATTTAAAATCAAAACTCAAAGACACTTACCTTATATAATTAATGTATTCTTTTCTCCATAGTTACAATCCAATTCACAATTCACAACAGAACACTTTATAAATTACATTCACTTCTTCTGTTTCTTTTTTTTTTACTCTCTCTTTTTTTTCAATTTCTTCACCGTCACAGTCTTTTCCTCCTCTTCCTCCTCACTTTCTTCCCTTCTTCTTTTCTTCTCCTGTTTCTTTTTCTTCACCTGGCTGCTTTCTTCCTCTGAAGAATCTCTCTCTTCTTCTGAAGAATCCCTCTTTTCTTCTGACTCCTCTTGTTTCTTTTTTGGGCAATCTGGAGACCAATGTCCTTTTTCTTGACAATAATAACAGGTATCTTGACTTTTGTCTTTTCTAGCCCCTGTTTCTTTTTCTTTTTTGACGGTCTGGACACTCTGAAGACCAATGCCCTTTCTTCTGACAGATATAGCAAGTATCTTGACTTTTATCTCGAAAGGAAGGAAAGTAGTCCGTCGGCTGGTCTGAAGAGAATTTTCTAATGACCCCTCGCAAAGCTCTGATGAAACGTTCGATTTGGCTAGTCTCTTCCATCGTTGTGCTCGGTTTGAGAGTGAAATGAATAGTGAAAGGACAAGACACACACCCTTTTATATACGCTGGTTTGCCATGACTATAAATTAGTCTATGGTGTTTAAACTTGAGTCATTTGACGTTTTGCACTCAAGATGAAACGATCCTATTCATTCGAGAAGAAAGAAGAAGAAAGTAAGAGGCAGAAACGTGATCTATCGCCTCGTACCAGAGCTGAAGTCTTGGCACAAATTCATGCCAGTGATTTTGAAGAGGACATGAGTGAACCAGAATCTGAACCCTCTAAACAAAGTTCACCACCCTTAGTCAACCCTGAAAAGTACTATTCCATTCGAGAGACGGAAAAGCGCTCCTCTAGAAAATTCAGAACCACGGCTTACACCTACACAGTGAAGTTTAAAGATTTCAAGTCCGACGTACCATTGGAGAAAGCAGAAGGGTTTATCACCGAGATGTGGGATTCTTTGCTCACCGCACTCAAGCGACAATGTCAACCCAAAGAAGACGATCGCTTGACACTATCCATAGATCACGACAGCTTGAAATCCCCTGTTTGGATCGAGTTTAGCAGACCTGCAGAACTAACCCCTTCCAAAGTCATGGACAAGATTCAACACGTACAACAATCTAATGACCAGTTTGACATCACCGATGGTAAAGCCACACTGAAAATGACCCACGTCTCTCCTCCTCAAGGGACTGGACGCAAAAAGGTCTTATTGGTGGACGACCTTCGCAACACCAAAACAAGTCTCGTCCGAATTCACAATTCTCAAGACCAGATGTGTTTAGCCCGAGCTATCGTGGTGGGACGAACCTATGCGAACAAGAACGACACGGTAGAATGGAAAAGAGCCTGGAAGAATATTCGAAAATCGGACCGAGCCAAACAACGAAATGAAGCAGAACTCCTGTTACAACAAGCCGGACTGTCCAAAGACACACCCTGTGGCATTCCTGAGATGCGAAAATTGCAAGATGTCCTAGCTCCATTCTACACCTTGAAAGTGCACCCTCAAGAAATGCGCGGACCTCTGTTGTTTCGAGGGAAAGACTTTAAGGACGGAAAATACATTCATGTCTATTATCACGATGACCATTTCGATACCATTACCAGTATCACCGGATTCCTGGAATATGTTTATTATTGTGAGAAATGTGACCATGGCCATAAAAATCGAGAACAACACAAACATTGTGGATGGAAATGCTCAGGATGTTTGGCCTCTCCACCCTGTCTGAGCGAAGGACAAGAAAGAGTACATTGTCCTGCTTGTCTGCGCACGTTTGTCAGCCCTGCCTGTTACCAGCAACATCTGAAGACGCAAGGTTCACAGCAGAAATGTGCTTGTCAACTGCTGAGATTGTGCCCTACGTGTGGACAAGGCCTACGTACCAACAGTACCAAGACACACGTATGTTCAAGGAAAAAAAATGTCACATTTGTCACCAGATCGTGGACTTGGAACACGAATGCTACGTGCAAAAATACCAACCCCCACCAGAGAAAGAGGACGGTCACAAGAAGAAAGGCAATTTCATCTTTTTCGATTTCGAATGCATGCAAGACACCGGCATTCACATTCCTAATTTCTGCGTGGCTCATCGAGCGTGCGAGAAGTGCATTCAGGAACCTATCTTCAGTCATTGCCCTCACTGCAGTAAGATTCCCGAGGGCGTGAAAAAATCTTTCGGGGACCGAACACGTTAGACCCCATCGACAAGACGTGGAGCCAAGAGGACATCGAACGTTACGGAGATTGTCATCGTCATGCCACAGTGATGGCTCACAATTTCTCCGGATACGATGGACAGTTTCTTTTGAGGTATTATACGGAACAAGGCACCGAGCGTCCTAAAGTCACTTTGAACGGAGCCAAAATCATTTTCATGCAAGTGGGACAAGTACAGTTTAAAGATTCGATGAGCTATTTGGCCATGCCTTTGAGTCGAATGCCTAAAACGTTTGGAATGACAGAAATGGCTAAAGGGTACTTTCCACACTTTTTCAATACGGAAGCCAATCAACACGCCGTTCTACCCCATTTACCTGAGGCTCACTATTACGTTGGTCAATTACGAAGAAGATCTGGACTTTGTACAAGACGACCCCTTTGGAAATGTCATCATTGCGGCTTACATGACAGCTCATGCTCGCTTAAAATTATACGAAGCTTTAGAACTGTTAGGGGAACGTGTCCTGTACTTTGACACGGACAGTTGCATTTACATCCATCACCCGAGTCAACAGCACCCTGACATCGAAGGAGACCGTTTAGGAGCCTGGACAGACGAGCATCCCAACGACAAGATTCTAAGTTTCGTCAGTGGTGGTCCAAAAATTTACGGCTACGAATACCGGGACCGACAAGGAGAAGTGCACACGACGTGCAAAGTGAAAGGATTGACTCTGAATTATCGTACCAGTCGTGTGGTCAACTTTGGGGTATTGAAAGAAGCCTTGCAATCCGGAGAGGATGAACACTTTAAAGTGACCACCTATCAAACGAACAAGATTGTACGTTTACCCACTCACCACATCGTCAGTCGACCCTTGGAAAAAGTCTATCAAATCGTGTACCAGAAGCGAGTGCGACTTCCCAATCATTTCACCTTACCGTATGGACACGTCGGTATTGGTCTGTATATAAAAAGGAACCCTAGGCAAGATCGATAGTTCATTGTGACTACCAAGACCAAGTGAACAAGATGAATACTTTCAGAGAAACACAAAACAAGTTTAGAAAGGCACAATTCAAGTGTGGGGCTTCTGAAGTGGAATGCGATTGTGAGCCTTGCGACTTTTCAACCTGTGTTAGTGACAGTACCAGAAGAACCCGTCACCCAGGACAGGACTGTCGTGGACATCCCTGAAAGACCCTTTCGGGAGGACACTTGTGTGACCTTACCCCCCTATAGAACTGGTCAGAACATTACCCAAAACATGTTGTACAGACACTTGTGTTTATTCCACGTTGATGGTTATCATGTGCCTTTTATCGTTGTACTTAAGCCTTTGGCTTTTATGTATTTTTGTCTTTCGCATTCATGTTGAAAACATTCAATAAACGTGTTCTGCAAAAAAGTATATAAACTCTCGTCTTGTTTGTTTTTGTGTCACAAGTGACATTCCTAACACTATGGCTACCTCTGCTGTCTCTGCTTCCTCTTCCTCCACTGTCAAAGTCATCGACGAACACTTAGATCGTGCCAGTTGGGAGGCTTTGTATCTTCGTCATCCCTTTAACATGCTCATTGCCGGACCTAGCGGTTCAGGCAAAACCGAATTCGTCAAACGTTTGATCGAACATAAACATCATTTGATCGATCGACCACCTCAGCGGATCGTGTGGTGTTACAAAGAGTGGCAATCGGCGTACAGCCTCTTGCGAGAAAGTCAAGGCGATTCCATCGTGTTTGTGGAAGGCATTCCTAAAGAAGACGACGGAATCGTCTCTGACTCCCGTCAAACCCATTTGGTCATTTTTGACGACATGTTAGGAGAAGACGAAGAAGAAATTAAACTGTGGTTCACGCGCAAAGGGCATCACCGTAATGCCAGTGTCGTTTACATCACCCAAAATTTGTTTCAACAAAGTAAAGCCCATCGCACCATCAGTCTCAATGCGCATTACGTGGTCTTGTTTAAAAGCCCACGAGATAAATCGCAAGTGCAAGTCTTAGCCAAACAGTTAGGGACACCTTGGCTGACTCAGGCGTACGACGATGCCACTCAAACTCCACACGCCTATTTACTCGTCGATTTGAAACCTACGACCCCCGATGATTTGCGATTTCGTACCCACTTGTTTCACCACTGGTGCCAAGACGGAGGGCCTGTCCTGTACACGTCTCCGTCCTCGACTTAATTTCACTCCACAAAAAAAAATCTATAAATACATCAGACCCTTTTCGTCTGTCTCACACACATTTTGAACATGACGTCCCTTCAGTTGCATCTTCCCGTCAAATTGATTCGTGCCTTGTATGGCATCAGTCGAGAAAAAAATCCACAAACACGAGCTCGTGTCTTAGAAGCTAGTCTCAAAGAAGTCTTACGATGGTTCACGGTGACGGGACGTCAATTACTCCAAGGAATCATTCAGATTCCTCATCAAACCAAACGCTTTTTTGATCGAAACAAAGTCGCTTTGACCCAACTGGCCGATCCCCGCATCGACACTCAAACCAAAAAACAAATCATTTTGAAACCTGGAGGGAGCGGTACTCTAGGAGGGGTCATCATTCGCTCTCTCTTAAGATGGGATCCTAATGCCCCCAAACTTCTCCCCAAGAAAAAAGTCAAACGAAGCTCCAAGAAGAAGAAAAAGACCAGGTCCCCAAGGAGAACTTCTCCAGTGGCAGGACCCTCCTCTTACCAGACGACACCCCGGAAAAAGAAAAGAAGCCCCCAGAAAAAGAAAAGTCCACAGAAGAAAACTAGTCGCAAGAGAGGCACTTCGGCCAGGATGCAACCTTACACTCGCAAACCACGACCTGCCACGGCGGTGACTGCGTCTCCGGCATCCTCAAGGTCATCCACTTCTCCGTTGATGACACCAAGAACTGAAGAGTACTTGGAGACGTTGATCACACCAAGAACTTCTCCGTTGATGACCCCAAGAAGAACTTCCCCAGTGGCAGGACCCTCCAATTTAGTGGCAGTGGCTGCTGCTCACAAAGTACCTTCTCCCAAAATCAAAGTCCAATAAAGATCGGGCATGTTACAAAGTTTACTGGATTTGTCCAAGCAAGAACTGGCTCGATTTAGTCCGTCACGTACCCCTGCACGACGTGTCATCCCTGTCCTCAAACTGATACGACGTAAAGACAATCAGTGGCGACGCGTTCCAGTATAAAAAAGGTCTGTGACCAAGTAGGGGTATCAGTGTTTTTGGTGCTCCTGAAGACTCAAAGATGTCACCCTCAAGAAAACATCCCTCTTCTAAACAACCCCAAGGAAAGAAAAGGAAAGGACTGCCTCCTCGTTTAGTCAAACATGGGGACATGTTATCTGTCCTGTCCAAAGCTTCCCCACCTCTACGAAAAAAACTCATTCAATCAGCCTCCAAAGAGGTCATCGATACCGTGTGCGAATGTTGTTTGAACGTCTTGAAAGGCACGATCCCTTTGTCCAAACACCAGAAACAATGCTTAGGCAAACATCGTCACGTTCTTCGCCAAACGGTTCAAAAGAAAATTCCCCTTCGTCAAAAGAAGAAGATGTTGGTCCAACGTGGAGGCATTTTACCCCTCTTGTTAGGTCCCTTACTGAAAGGAGTCTTGGACACCATGTTGGGAGGACTGGTGGGAGCAAGATAAAAAGGCCCTCGGAAGTCCCAAGATCTCAGAATCGACCCCTGAAAACCCCATGGAAGGACGAAAACTAGCTTTAGTGCCTTACAAACGATGGATGGAATACCATCGTTGGCAAGAACAACGCACCCCGCATTTACCTCCCAATCCCCATTTGAGCGAGATGCCCCAGTTACAACACGAATTGCAGTCCTTGATGGATCGCCAAGATTTGTCCGAAACAGAAAAATCGCAAAAGTACGGTCAACTCTTGCAACGACTGCAACTCTTTCACCAAAAAGCTTTAGACGAAACAGCTCTACCCACTCTGAAAGATTTTAAGACCTTGATGAAAAGTCCAGCACCATCACCAGTACCACCACCACTACCAGTGACCAAGACAGAAAAAGAAGAAGAAGAAGAAGGGTTTCAAACTCCACCAGAAAAAGTATGCAAGTTAACAACACCACCTACCTCCAGAATTGGATCGATTAAAAAGATGATGGTCAACCCTTCTTCATCACAAGAGAAAAAGAAAGTGAAGACAGAAGTGAAGACATAATTGAAACAAGAAAAGATATCGCCCGCTCAGACATCCTCCTCTTCAACACCTATTGCCGGTCGCACACGCAAAGCATTGCAATCCAAGAAAATACCCCAAGAGAAAAAGAGTAGCATCCTCCAAGAGTGGGTGTCTTATTAACACACAAAGACAAAAAAAAAATGGATGAAGTCTTAGCCAGCATTTATTACGATCCCTCCCATCCTGCAGGTTACGCAGGAGTTCAAAAATTGTATCGTGCTGCCAAAACTCGACTGAAAAGTCTCCGTTTACCTCAAGTGCAACGATGGTTACAAGAACAAGCCACCTACACTTTACACAAACCCATTCGACGCAAGTTTGTCAGAAGTCGTACCCGAGTGGAAGGTATCGATCATCAATGGCAAGCCGATTTAGCCGATGTCTCTCATTTGGCCAGCTACAATCGCGGCTACAAATATTTGTTTTGTGTCATCGACGTCTTTTTCAAATTTGCCTGGGTTGTACCCTTGACTTCCAAATCGATCAGCGAGTTAGTGCGAGCCCTGCAACGAGTGTTGAAACAAAGCGGTCGTCACCCTCTTCGATGGCAAACGGACAAAGGCACCGAATTTCTGAACCAAGCTTTCCAAAAAGAATTAAAGAAACGTATCATTCATTTTTTTACCACCGAGAATCCCGAAACCAAAGCCAGCATCGTGGAACATTTTCAACGCACTTTGAAAGAACACATGTGGAAATATTTTACGCATCACCACACTCTGAAGTACATCGACATCTTACCGCACCTGGTGCAAGCGTACAACCAATCTTACCATCGAAGCATCGGACGTGCCCCGCAAGAAGTGACTCCCGAGAACGAAGTGTTGGTGTTTGAGCGCCTGTTTGGTACGTCCCCGACGAGGGCTGTCCCCAAGAAAAGTGGAATGTTGGCCGTAGGAGATTGGGTGCGCATTGGTAAAACCAAACGCACTTTCGACAAAGGTTACTTACCTAACTGGACGACCGAATTGTTTCGTGTCACTGGACGAGTGCATGGTCGTCATCCTGCCGTCTATAAATTGGAAGACATGAACGGAGAAGTGCTCAAAGGAACGTTTTATTTGCCCGAGTTACAACGTGTCACCAAAAAAGAAGACGACGTGTACGACATCGAAAGCATTCTCGAACGCAGAACCCGTAAAGTGGGCAAACGACGTGTCAAAGAAGTCAAAGTACGTTGGAAAGGATATCCACCCAGTGTTGATTCTTGGATCGACGCTTCGCAAGTCATCGACTATAAAAAGAAGTGACCATCATGCCCTTTCACGCAGACGCAGCTACGTCGACCACTCCTTCACCCACATCTTCTCTGCAAGATTTACAAAAATAACCCTTGTGGGTGTGGTGTGGAGAACGTGTACCTAAAACGCAAATCATCTTTTTCTGCCAAATCTTCGTGGTGTATTGTGTCATCGGGGCAGCCATTGCCAATTTGAGTTTGCAACAAGGAGACAAACAATTGTGGACCATTTTATTGAGCAGTTGCATCGGTTACCTGCTTCCCAATCCCTCCCTTAAATTCTCTTCGAACGGGAACCACGGGAACCTTGTGTCCAGTGCCAGTGCCATTCACCACTGCAATAACAACCACAACCAGAACCCCATTTTGGGCGGAGACACGCCTCTGACGTCCAGTAACCCCTCGGACAGCCACAGAACTCTGGAATTATGAGTCACCAAAACCAATTTTACTTAACCTTACCCAGTGGCAGTTCCATGGAGGTGTTTCCCCACAACACGTTGTGCTGTTACACGGCCAAATTACCTCAGCCCATCCCATTAGATCACGAAGCCCATTGGGAAGTGGCTTTAGTGGAAATCATTCATCCGACCCAAGTGCTCAATGTCCTTCCCAATCAAAACTTTTTTGATGTGGAAGTTTATGACGAGCAAATGCAACAGTACTTGGATACCCATGGCAAATATGACAAGAAAACCCCTGGCACAAGAAATCAAAAGTACACCACCTATCACTTGTTCATTCCTCCAGGTTATTATTTTAGTGGTCAACATTTGGTGAGCACCATAGCCTCCAGATTTAATGTCGTGTTTCTGAAAGCTTTGGAGAGTGTCAAAAAAAGTGTCACCATGGAATACCACAATGCAGCTCGTCGCTTCTTGATGAAATTTGACGGAGTAAAATCCTGTCCATTTTATTTTGCCCTGAATTGTTTGACATGTTGGGCGGAGACATGGACATGAGAATGGCCATGATCAAGAAAAACGAATTACCAATCGTTTACGACAACGAGTCTTTTAGCAAGTTATTTCGTACCCCGGCAGAACTGAATCAAGGACTGAATTTGATGTTCGTGTACTCCGATGTGGTGGAGTACAAAGTGGTGGGACACACCTCTGTGCCGTTACTGCGTGTCATTCCTTTCAAAGTGGATTCTGCCACGGTCACTGACGAGGAAAGTGGAAACACTTATCACGTTCACCGCGAATTTGTCCATCCTCACTATTTGCCTGTCAGCAAGTCGTATTTGGACACGGTCAACATTGCTATAAAAGGAGATCTGGGACAAAATATTCCATTCACCAAAGGAAAAGTCACGGTGAAACTCCATTTTCGAAAACGGTTCTCTCACGACTCGTAAGTCATGTATCCAGTGTACCGAGGGGTTGCTCGACAGCGAGGACACGGTTTAGGAGATATGCTGAAATCGGCCTTTCGTTCGGTGGCCCCAGTCTTGAAACCAATGGTGACACGCGGATTGCACGCCTTGAAAGATGCGGCACTGTTACAAGGCAAAGAATTTCTCCAAAATGTCATCATCGACAAACAAAACCCTAAAGAAGCCTTCATGAGGGCAGGCAAAAATGTCTTGCTGCAAACGGGTAAAGACCTTTTGGGCCGACGAGAAACACCTATAAATGCCCTGCACGCTACCGAATCAGGCATTCAGCAAGGACAAGGCAGAAAGAGACGACGAAGAAAACACCCTTTCACCAGACTCCACACGTCTAAAGCTAGAAAGACAAAGAAAAGAAGAACCGTTCGAGACTTAGACGTTTTCGAGTATTGAGAAAGAACAAAATGATGCACCGAGAATCTTGCGCTTGTTCCAAGTCGGAACTGGATCTGTTTGCCATGCCCCCCACCATGATGACCATGCAAGAATCCCAGTGGGTGGAATTTCACCCCGTCTCCTCTTTGACAGCCTGAGCTCCCATCGAGTTTGAAATCAAAGGACAGCCCGAAGATTACATCGATCTGAATAGCAGTTACTTGTACCTGAAAGTCAAAGTTGTCGATGAGGATAATACGCCCCTAGATGGTGATGAGGTAATAGCTCCCGTCAACAATTTCATGCATTCCTTGTTCAGTGGAGTGGACTTGTACTTGAATAACAAACTAGTCAGTAGCAGCATGGATACTTACCCTTATCGAGCGTACCTGGAAAATCTCTTGACGTACGGAATAGACGCCAAGAACACTCATCTCAATGCCTGTGTGGTATGGGAAGCTGACGATGCAGCCAGTTTGAAGAATTCGAAATTAATACAACCAAAGAACACAATGCGGGATTTGTAGAACGAAGAGACAGAATCAAAAGTGGAGATAGTTTAGAACTGATGGATCGTTTGCATTTGGACATGTGGTTACAAGAAAAGTATTTGCTGAACGGAGTGAATCTCCGCCTGAGACTGAATCGTAGTAGTGCCGCTTTCCATTTGATAGGTACTAGTACTTGCAAAACTGTCATCGAGGAAGCCAGGCTCTACGTACGATGCATGGAAGTGTTACCTAAAGTGGGTAACGACATCAGTCAGACGTTGAGCAGAACGACAGCCAAGTATCCCATACGACGCGTGGAAGTGAAAACCTTCACCATTCCTACGGGGCTGCGATCCATGATCGAAGATCATCTGTTCCAAGGACAGTTACCCAAACGTTTGATCCTTGGTATCGTTGAGAATGCAGCCTTCAACGGAGCTTTGGCTAAAAATCCTTTCCACTTTAAACACTTTGACGTGTCCAAGATCGAAGTCAGTCGCGATGGCAAGACCTTGTGTACCCGACCTTTCGAACCTAACTTTGACAAGAAGAATTACTTGAGGTCGTACTTGTCCCTGTACAAAGCCACTGGTCAGTTAGGAACCAACACCAGTCACGGCATTACGTACGAGGATTACGCAGGAGGCTACGCTTTGTGGGCTTTCGATTTCACTCCAGACCAAGGCAGCGACGAGGGACATTTCCACCCTATAAAATCTGGCCAGATTCGTGTGGAAATTCAGTTTACTACAAATCTAACAGAGACGGTGAACGTCCTCCTGTATGCCGAATTCGACAATACCATAGAAATCAACAGTTTGAGAGAAGTCATTCTAGACTATTAGAAGCCATGGAAGACTGTTATCCCTCTTTACCATGTGGAGAAATTTTGGAGATGGAATGTGAGGAGACCGTGGAAGGAGAATCCCAAGACAAAGACGATGAAGTTTTGATGAAGTCAAGATGGCCAGAACAAGAAGCCCATTTAGTCTCCTGTTTTGCCAAACACTTGGTCGAAAGAATGACGGAATTGATCAAGAAAGAGTGCTATGGATGTCAAAACGATCATCCCAGTCAAATTAACACGATAAATGCCTGATGCTGAGTCAAGAAGAAAAATTGGATAAGTATCTGGACGAAGCTTGGAGTCTCATCTCGGACGAAGTCGTGTTGCATCAGTGGTATAAAGACTTGCGTGAACATTCTTGTCCACCATTAACCACTCAAGAGATTCATCGTATCGAATCTGTCCTGAATCAGAGTGGGGAGACGAAACGAAGAAACGGTTATTTGTCAGACATTTTCAAGCAAAACGTCAGGATGGAATCGATGACTTATTATTACCTGTGAAGAAGAAAAAAACAAAAAAAACCCATGGATACCTGGGAACTTTATTACCTTTTGAACCACAGTTCGTACACGGCTTCTTGGAATCCTGTCGTCTGTGCTAAAGATGAACTCCCTCATCGCAAACCTCAAGACCATCTAGCTTATGTCATCAACACGGACGACAGTCATCTCCCAGGAACCCACTGGGTAGCCATCTACTTTCCTAAAGAAGGATGTGTGGAATATTTCGATTCGTACGGATTGCCCCCTTTGGAAGGCGATATCATTGACTTTATGAGAAGAAATGCTCAGACCAACCGATACAATAATGTGAAATTACAAGGCACAGATTCCTTGGTGTGTGGACAGTACTGTGTGTATTTTCTGCATCATCGCAGCCTGGGCTATTCCTTAGAACATTTAGTGACTCATTTTGATCCTCATTCTTCTTCAAGAAACGATGTGAAAGTAGATCGATGGTTTTGTGACCATTATGCTTATCTTTTGTCTCAAGCTAGGAAACGTAGTGTCCATCAATGGCCTAATGATTTCCAACAGTGGAAATCACAATTTCATTCACAACGTTGTCAACCCTGTTTAAAGTAGAGTGTGAATTGAAAAAATGTTTGGTATTTGAAAAAAATGTTTGATGTTTTATGGTTGGATTATTGTTAAAACTGTTAGAGTTGTTGGTTAGTGTTAAGTGATTTTGAATAAAAAATGTTGTGTTTTGAAACAAAATGCCTTGTCTTTTGTTTGGCTATAAGAATGTTGATTCATGCTCTTTGACTTCTTACTATCCCTCTCATGACACTCATTGAACGTTGCGGCTCGAAAACCGTAGAGGGATGTTTTCCTTCACGTCCGCGCTTTGACTTTAAGAACCAGGGTAGTTTCCAGTCTAACCATCCATTGTCGACTCATCCTCCTACGAAGATGTGCTCCAAACTAGCTAAGCTAAACGAAGCCTACGTGAATTTGCATAGGGTCAGACACAGTCTGATACCGAAGCCAGAAGAGATAGAGAATGTGAGAATGTTAAAAGTCACTGAAGACCTGATAGAAGAGCTCTTCAGAGAAGAAGTGAACAGGGAGAAAGAAGAATGGACAGAGAAGTACAGACTTCAGAGACAGCAGCAACAGCAACAACAACAGCAGCAGCAGCAGGAACCTGAACCTGACAGAGGCTTTGTCGATTGTCGTATCGACACCAAAGAGTTCTTCTTCTCTTTCCGAAGAAGCAGACCTATCGTCAGAAAGTCTATCCTCAGAGGACGTCGCATTCTTAGAAACTAAAAGATTGCCATAGCAAACAAAAAAAAAAACCAAAAAAAAAAATCAGCCCTTTTCAGGGCTACCCCAATACTCTAGAAAAGAAATAACAATCGATTTGCCAATGTGTGTAGGTAGAGTTGTGTGAATATAAACACTAACTCTTTTTTATAGTGAGAGGGTATGTGTTTGTGTATAGGACTGTGTGTTTGTAAGTGCTCACGTACGTTGGAGTGGATAGTAGATTAAGATCATGTTTTTGGCTGTTTGAGGTGTGGGGAGAGTAGATTTGGGGGTTTGATTGGATTGCTTTGCCTATGTGGATAGTATATTGAAGTGATTAATGAAATTTTTTTAGAATAGTAATGGGTAGTATGAAAAAGTGAGTGAGTGTTTCTTTTAGGTCCGCGCGTTGTTTTGGTCATGATCTAGGTAAGATCAATTTTATGTTTTTAGGGGGGATGTTTTCCATCACGTCCGCGCTTTCAGTATAAATTGAAACTCGCTGGGCAGTCTAGCTACCCTTGTTGATTGATGAAGAAAATGAATACCAGAATTGTAAAGCTTCTAGAACTCCAGATGCACCTGGAATATGCCAGGCGCCTGTTGAACGAACTGGCCGCGGAGGCCATTGTCGAAGAGGGAAGGATGAGAGAGGAGGAGGAAAGAAGAAAAAAAGAAGAGGAGGAAAAGGAGAGAAGAAATTTCAGAATCCCAGAGACAGAAAATTGGGATTCTGAAGCCACATATCCCGCCTCTGCTCTCCCCCAAAAAAGAGTGAAAAGAGACTGGGGAAGAAGATGTGTGTGTGGCGCCAGGCCAGGAAGGTGCCAGCATTAGATAGGTGCATCTGGAGTTAAAAACCAACAGCCCTTTTCAGGGCTACCCAATACTCTAGAAAAGAAATAACAATCGATTTGCCCAAGTGTGTAGGTAGAGTAGTGTGAATATAAACACTGACTCTTTTTTCATAGTGTGAGTGTATGTGTTTGTGTGTTTGTGTTTGTGTTTGTAACCGCTCACGTACGATTGTGTGGATAGTAGATTATGGATTTGTTTATTGTTTCTTAGCGTATGTGGAGAGTATAGTTTGGGTTTTGTAACCGCTCACGTACGATTGTGTGGATAGTAGATTATGGATTTGTTTATTGTTTCTTAGCGTATGTGGAGAGTATAGTTTGGGTTTTGTAACCGCTCACGTACGATTGTGTGGATAGTAGATTATGGATTTAGTTTTAATGATTTGCGTGTGTAAATAGTAGATTTGGGGTTTGTTAAATGTTGCTTCACTTATGTGGATAGTATATTATATGAAATGAGAAAAGTAGGGGATGTTTTCCTTCACGTCCGCGCTTTCACTATAAGAACCCACAAGGTTTGATGTTCAAACGATTCTACAAAGAATAAAAAAGAAGATGGAAGTGTCCCAACTGTTCAGTGATTTAAGGCATGTTTATTTTTGGATGGTGGATGGTGAATATGGAGTTGAAACGATTGAAAGAGATTGGAGGTTAAGAACCAGTGTGCACTATGTGAACGAACTAAAATCAGCCAGGGAGATGATAGAAGGATTAATTGAAGAAGAAGTGAAGAGACTGAAAGGGCTAATAAATCCCCCTTATGTCAGAGTGGGAACATTAATAGAGGCCCTGGAGAAGGTAGAAGTAAGAAGGTTTTTGGAAGAGATAGAAAAAAGGTCAGAGTGGCCCTTTGTCAAAAGGAGTGTTGAAAGATTGAAAAAAGGGGAAGAAAAGATGAGAAAGGTGATAGATGAAGAAGTGGAGAAAATAAAGGACAGGTGGGCAAAAGATAGAAAAGAAGAAGAAAATAGAAAGAAAAAGGAAGAACTAGAGAAACTGAACGCTAACTGGATAAAAATCCAACAGAAGTTCCGAGCCATGGGTCACCCGGACTGGATACCGGAAACAGAAAAGAAGAAAGGAATGATGGAAAAAATAAGAGGATGGCTACAGAAGTGGAGGAAATAAAAGAAGATGATGATGAAACCAAAAGCCCTTTTCAGGGCCACCCACATTTCTCGAAAAGAGATTGACTTTCCATTGCCTACCCCTTTTTTAAATTTTTTTTTTTTTTAAAAAAATCCCATGTTCAATTCCCCTTGTCCCTAGACAGGTCCAAACTCTATTCCCCATGTTCAATTCCCATTGTCCCTAGAGTGACCCAGCAATATCTCCCATGTTAAATTTCCATTGTTCGAATGCCTTTGTCCCTAGAATGTCCCTAGACATCTTTTTTCCTTTCTCCAATGTTAAATTCCCTTGTCCCCAGAGTGACCCAGGGTTTTTTGCCCATGTTAAATTTCCATTGTCCCTAGAGTGACCCAGGGTGGTTAATATTAAATTTACATAGTCCCCAGAGTGACCCAAGGGTGTTTTTAATGGTAATTCCCATTGTCCCTAGGGTGACCCCATTCACTACTGTGAACAAATCTATTACATTGTTTCACCTTTAAACATATCTTAAGTACAAGTCTTCCACAAACTATGGTTACAGTAGATGGTGTATAGCATAAGTTACTACGCAAAAGTAACTTGTATACTTTTAGTCACACCTTATAGTCTAAATATCAAACAAGCTTCTTCTTTACACAATGTCTAAGTCATCCACAAAATTAGGAATTGGTGCACGGTAGAGATCTGAAATTGTTTTGCTGAAACTGCTTTATTCTTGCAAATATAGTGACCTTTGACCCACAAATCAAATCACTTTTTCCTACTCCCAAATGAAAGTCATCCACAGTGTTTGGTCCCGGTCTGTTTTGCTGAACTGATGTTCTTGGGCAGAAACATTTGTTTTTTTCTTTCAGTCACAATGATCATGATCTTTTTAACCGTAAATGGACAGGCTGCATCCTTACCTGAAGTGTAAACCACACACAAAGTTTGGTTTAGGTCTGTCATGTAGTACTGTTATTGTATAGATATAATATTCCTTCTTTCAGTCACAATAATCTAGACCTTTTACCATTAGCTATATAGGCTTCTTCCTTACCCAAAGTGCAATCCATTCACAAAGGTCGGCCCTAGTATTATATGTAAAACTAACGTTTTCGTGCAGAAACCATTATTCTTCTTTCATTGTGACTTGGACCTTTTATTGAGTTCTATGTGGCACTTAATACCTTCTCTTTAAATTTTTTACCCTCTGCAAAAGTGAGAAACTATGGCAATAGTGTGAACTTTGGAGACAAATTCAGAATCAAACATTTGGTCAACTCTTTTCTTTTTTATGTAGTATTGCATCTTCTTCTGAATAAAATGGTACATTGTTAATGAAGCTGTGTGCAGAATGAGCTGCCTGTTTTGTTCTTTTACATGCGGTAAACCTTGGAGCAATATTGTATGTAAAATATACCTTCACTGTGTAATTAAAAACAGGTACAGAAATTATCTGGCGGGTTTATTGTCTCGTATATAAAGCAAAGAAGCCGCCATTGTACTGCTTGCAATGCTTTGTTCCTAAGTAAGAAATTCTCTGTTGACTTGAGTGTTGAACTCCATTCCTATATGGACAAACTCTTTAGATGGTATGAGGTTGGATATATCCCTGCTGAAATGGAACCTGAGGTTGAGAAGGAAAGTAACAAGGATGTGATGTCTTTCTCCAAGATAAACCCTTCTGCTGGTTTTGTAGAATGCAGTTTTTGTAGGCGAATTGCCAGAAATTTCTAAAGGCCATGTGAATGGGAACGTGAACTACGCATCTTGCAAGACCACACTAATTACGTAGTCTCCCCCATCGTTCAGCATTTGGAATCCGTCGTAGTGTTCAACCGTGAACCAAGGAGAACAAATGAATTGCCTGGGTACGCTTTGGTAAATGACAAGGCTACGATTGTCGCGTTTGTAGCTGAGGGAACCCTGGACAAAGGAGAAAGTGCGCTGAAAGTGATGAGTCCATCGGAAACCACCGAGGCCACAATCAAAAACTGATGTTCGTCGTTAAAAGACTTCCAATTGCTTGTCATCCTCAAAACTGCGATATCTCGATCGACTGCTGGGTATCCAAATAGAAAAATAGTGTGTGGGACTTATAGAATCGCCAACTGTTAGAGGGAGGTCGTCTGCGAGAACAAGAGTCTGTTTCTGCTTGGGACTTTTAACTGACGATGTAAGCATCAAAATATGTCGCTCTGCCAGACAGTAAAGTGATAGAAGATTCTTACTTTCGTCAATCATCAACTGTTACTTGTAGGAAAGGCCAACTGACTGTATATGCCAGTGAATCACTGAAGCGTCGCTTAGAGTAACTATGAGGTGGACGCTCTGATTAAACAATGCATAGCCTGTACATCTCCGTCCACGGCTGAAACTATACATCAAAACTGAGTTTTCTACAGTACACACTATATATGCACGTAAAAATTAAATGAAGCGTCATTACTGATAAATACCGCTCCGGTGGCCTAGTGGTTAGAGCGTCCGCCTCGGATGCGGGAGGTCGTGGGTTCGATCCCTGGCCGAGTCATACCAAATACTTACAAAAATGTTACTAACAGCTGCCTCGCTTAGCGCTCAGCATTAGGAGGTTAGTGTTAGAACTAGTCGGCCTAGTGTCAGGATAATGTGACTGGGTGGGACATCATGCTACATGTCTGCGGCATGATGCCCCAGTGCTAGACATCACTATAAACTGCCACATTGCAGACATCGTAGCGATATGACTGAAATTTTTTTAAAACTACGTAAAAAAATAATCCAAATCCAAATCATTACTGATACTTACAAAGTGAACGCTATAATGTCAACATACGACAATGCTACGTATAGAAAATGCAAAATGACGGCATATACAGGTAAAATCATATAGCATCACGCATATAGCTACGAAGTGCATTCTAATACTAGATTAATTTAGAAACTTATCAGTATGTATCCAACCGTAGCGAAAATTGTGAGCTTTATATCACACACCGGATCTGCACCTATCTAAATTGAGCTTTAGCAATGTTATGGGTCGACATCCCGACCCGTGCCGGTTCGTACCAAAGGCGAATAAGTATGTCATGAGGGCAAATTTTCGTCCGAGAAAGAAAGAACAGAAAAATTGGGAATTTATAAAGAACATCCCGTCCAAGAGAACATCCTTCAACTTATTTTAACGTAGAACACTGCCAGAATCATTTTATGTGCAATGCGAGGCCTCTGTCTGTAGAGAGCGTGCTACTCTGCATGAGAGGAAGTAGTAACAGAAGAATTCACTGGATTTGGCACCGATCCATGTATATTGGGGAGATCACTCTAACTGCCACCTAGGTGGCCACTGAACTTTCAGCTGATAAGTTATAACATGAGAGGGCAGGATTTTTATTTCTCCTAAGGTATTAAGATTGGGTAACATCTTTGAAATAAGTGCAAATATGCATTCTAATATTTTCATTTTCACAATCGTACAGTGTTTGGGGGAGGGGGATGGAGGATGGAGAGGCTTGTGAAATCCTTTGTACTAATGCAGACATGCAAGCTTCCTGTCAAAGAAATGCCCATTAATTATTCAAAATAATGGTTTAAATGCTTTTGCCTTGAAGTTGACAGCACAGCTGCAAAAATACTACAAGTATTTAATGTTCAATTCTTGAAAGGAAAGTACAGATAAGATTTTCAAGATAGTAGCACAGGTAACCATAAATAATACCACTGTCCATGTAGCATCATTTTGTTTAACAATTAGTCCCCTTGATGAACGTACCAGTATGTGTGACATTATTCACGAGAACTCTAACTATAGTTTGACAAAATGGTAACAACAAAAAAACAGACAGATGCCTAATGAAGGATGGAAAGAAAACAAAATGTCCAATGCCATCTTAGACCAGGAAGTCTAAAATGCAATGCTTTGGTTCTGGACAAGATGGTCTGTTGTCTGAGTGTCACTTTGCTTGCTTGAAGGGGGCTTTATATGACCGGCCATTATATCTGTTAAGTCCAAAAGTATTTGCTAGGTTTTCTGAATGAATAAAATGCTACCAAGACGGATAGTACAGCAGTCTGTTTATTTTGATAAAATGTCAATACTACTGGACAAGAATTTTATCTGTGTGCTTGTCAGTCTGCGTTGTAACATGAATTATCTGCAATCAAGGCATTTAGACAGTACAAAATACAATCAACCTGATGCAGTGTAACATAATTATAAAAGAGATACCTCCCTACAATTGATGCTCCTGTAGCATGGAATTAAAATTTCTGGAAAGTAACTTTGTTTACTTGTGTGTTTTCTTTATTCTCACAAACTTTAAATGAGGCAAAAGAAGATTGCAAATTAGCTTCAATCACACCAATTTCAACCAGTCTGGGTGCAAAAAGCATCCCTAATATACACAAATTTTCAAGATCTTGCAATTAAAAATTGAATACTGTCTCAAAGAACGTGAATTATATTTATTTCACTCACAACTTCATTATTGATACAAACCTCATGATGTTATGAAAGAAATAAGGCAATTGATAAAACATAAATTTAAACATTCAAAAGCAAAGTTTTACATTTGTTATTTTATTTTTTTGAAGTAGATTAATGACTTTATAACATAAATACTGACATGCTTTTTAAAAGCATTTGTTTTCATTAATGAATCCTGTCTTAAAATTTTCCAAATGTTTTTCATGGATACCTTCCTTCCTACAAGGGCTTTGCATGTATTTATGTTTTAATCTAATTGAGTGCTAAAAATGAATATTAAATAACTATTTAAACTGTCTTTCATCTGGACCTAAAACTTACTAACCAACCGTCCAGTGAATTTAACAACATTCAACAACAAAGTCTATAGAAAGTCTATACCAAATACTGCATGATACATTATTTCTTCACATAATTTCCTAAGCTGAGGATAACACAAAAACCTTTTTTCATCAACCCTACCATTTATTTAGTTAGAAATAACATACATAAATAGTAATTACAAAACCAAACTTGCGCTTATTCTGAAGACTTTAAGATGGAGCTTATTCTAGGGTGTGGACATATGTGTGGACAGACAGACACACACCAAAATAATGGTTTTCTCAAAACTCTGTCAAGGCAGACTCAACAAAATTAGAAACATATACTCACAAGAAAAACAAAATTATTATACTGATAAAATGTTAAAAATCAGCAGTTTTAATGACTGGGAATGTAGACTGAACCAACAAATCAAAACATTTATAAATCCGCAAAATCTGCAAACACACTGACAAACTAATTTTCACACATCAATACCTTTGTACTAAGTATAAAATTTTCCAAGAAATATAACACCTTGCATATTAAAAGTCTATATCACACGATTTAACATCTGAATACCACAAGTTTTGTGACCCCTTGGGTAAATAATTATATATATATATACTCTACAGTATTCTTGGAGTCTACTATTTTTAACACCTAGAATTTAGAAATAAAAAGGATCAAACATTTTTTTCAAATACGCCTAGTTTGTAGCATCTTCTTTTTCACAAAAGTATTCACTGCTCAAAAAAACCCACGACAGCCTTATGCCTAGTGACAGTCTAAATCTTTCATGGGCCTCTGTGAGCTACATGCCAAATGCTCCTGTTGATTTTTGTCTTCAGATAGTATATTTTAACTGTTTGGGACAAGCAGATTTTTTCTCCATGGGACAAACATTTCTTCAAAAGTAATTTGCACTTGTCCCATGTGTGTTAGACAAATTCTTTTGAAACATTAGCAGTCAATATTTCTCAATATGTTTTCAAACAAAACATGGCCACATACAATTATGGAAATCAGGCAATCTTGAAATAATTTACACCAATGTAATCAATACTCTGGTCAAGATAAAATTATGTTACAAGAGAAAAAAAAAGGGTGACTAGATCTGGGATAGAAGTAATATACAGTAAAGGTTATGCATAATGGACACATAACAAACCCCAAAATTGAGTTCTTGTGGAATGGTTGTTGTTGTTGTAGGGCTTAACGCCATTTTTCAGCACAAGATAGGCTATACATGGCGGCCAGTATTAAAGGTGGAGGAAGAACCCGGCAAACCTCCGGAAAGAACCACCGACCCACGAGAAGCTACTGACAAGCTTTCTCACATAACCACATTAGCCGAATCCAAGACTCGAACCGACGCAGACAGAGGTGAGATGGCAGTGATCCGTAACGGTGAGCGCTTTAGACCACTCGGCCACTCGGGGCCCCTTGTTGAATGGTATTCTTGATATAGAAATAAATTTTTCAAGTAAAAACATGAACATGATTTCATAACTGTTGGCATTTATAAGCATGGTTTCTTTACACTGAGGTGTCCAATTGGGTTTAAATGTAATTTAAACACCAACATAGACTCCAAAAATCAAGTATTATTTATCGGATCTCCTTAGGTTATAATGGACATGATAAATAGATTATCTTGGTATACTATTAATCTTTAAATCACAACAAAGAAAATTAGAAAGCCAAAAAAAAAAACTGACCATACTTAAGAAAATATATTAACAAACATTAGAAAAGGTGAGTGAGACAAGACTGGGAAAAAATGACACTTATGGAAAAAGAGTTGTCGAAAGAATGCAATTATTTTTATTTAGGCAGAATCGGTTTTAACCACTTTCCCATTTTAGTCTCAATCTTTGGAAAATTCAAGAAATTAATGTTGATAACATGAATTTTTTTTCCATTCCCCTTTAAGACCAGTATGTTAACCGACTAAAAACTTCATATATATATTGAAATTTCTGGGATTAAACTGAAATAATTATCTAACTCCATGCTACCCTAAATTGAAACTTTACTGAATTAATTGTAGAACAAAATTTCAGATTCATTTCATACTGTGATATATCATTGACCTAAAATTACCAGAAACTTTTATCATTTATAGTCTTTTAAAATGTGTAAGCAACAACAAAAATGTGATTTTTTTAAAGAAATAATAACTCGTTTAATATTTTACGAGTGACTTTGTAAATGGGGACTAATATAAGAATCATTTCAAACTACTAACACTATAACAATGGAGACAATACCATGTTTGATATAAATTTTTTGTTACTAGTCACCAACAATAAAATTAACCTATTTGACACCACACTTCACCACTGCAGACCTTTTAATGGGAATGTTTAAAACACAGAGTGAAATGTTTCAATATTTATATGAAAATCAGATTATTTCTATTCACACCATTACTATTTTTGCTATATATTTAAATTTTCATCAGAATCATAAGATAATCACAATCTACATCTTTCGATACATAATGCCATTCTAAATATCACAAAAATTACTCATGATTAATCATAAAACAAGTAACAAAATTTAGTGAAGATGCCTGCATTGTGATGCATAGAATTCTTGTAAGGCTATTTACTTAACACGCATACTGATAATTATTGTACATATAAACAAGGAATATATATATATATATTTTACAGTAATTAAGCAGTGGCTAAAATAGGTATTTACAATCAATAAACCTTTCAAAAATAAATCAAGGAACAATAGCTTAAGCAGTTAAGGTAGACCCTTACATACTGATCAAGAATCAACATGCAGTATGCATAAAATTAAAAAAAAAAACAATGAATACTGTTTAGTGTATCTGTATAATAAATAATAATGAAAAATACTAACAAAAATACAAAAGCACTGGAATGACCTGGAATCAGCAGTAGATCAATGTGCACCAAGTGCATGGAATGTGCATCATGGAAGTATCAGCAAATTTAATGACATTAGTAGAAGAAAAAAGTTAAAGTCACAAAAAACAATAACTTTTGCAGTCTCCAAATTTTCTTACATACTGTTGAATCATAAATGTTTGTGAAGGATTTTAAAAACAAATCTTAAATAATGAATACTAAGAAAATTAAATCTGCTACAAAATACTATAATTGTCCATTTGGTGCCAAAAGTAAACAGTTTGACCCCACAAAAAAGTGTTACCAGAGAAAACACTTCTAAAATATTACTTGAAAAATCTCACTACATGGTCCACATTGCAAACTTCAAAAGAAAACATCTTCAAACTTCAAAAAAAAAAAATGATACCAGTAAATGACCAATCAAAAGAACTTAATGTTGAGTAAACATTTTGTTACGCTAATACACTGCTGGATATCAATCAGCATTGTATCATTGTTTTACAGCAAAACTGATACACTGATACAGCACTTCAGTTTGGTGTTCTTTTAGGTTTAGCACAATGTTTCAACACACGATAGGCTATACACTGCAGCCAGTATATCTGGTGGAGGAAGAACCTGTAAAAATCCCAGAAAAAACCACCAACTCATGGGAAGCTACCGGCAAGCTTTCTCACATGCCCATACTGGCCATGCATGAGACTCGAACCCCCACAGACATAAAAGATGTCTGTGATCTGTAAAGATAGGTGCCTTAGACCAATCAGCCACCCATGGCCCCCTACCCAAGTTTACTAAGTGATGCATCTTTGTGTATTGTTGTTTCAGATTAATACATAAAATGATAACTGCTTGAGTTTGAGTGTGATATGGCAAACTGTTTCACACAATCATTCTGTGTTGATATTTTGGGCATGGAAGGACCTTTCAGTGGTAAATAAGTTACAACACAAAACTGGAAAAAATCATAGCTTGTAAAGTTTGCTCAGTATACCATATGTACTTTTTATAAGTCAAGCCAAACTGCAAACAACAAGGATCCTGATCTGCTGAAGCATAATGAGCCTGCAGATCAGGATCTATGTTCTTTGTTCTAGTGATTACTCCTAACAAACTGTACAGAACCAGCGCTGCTGATGCATTTTGCTACTGCAGATCTGGGTTTGTGCAGTTTGCAGTTAGTCTTATAAGCGAGCATATATGGTAGATCTACCTTGGAGACTGAGGAACTTTTACACAATATGTAAAGGCAAATTTTAAGTATAAACTAATCAATTTTTGTTCTGGAGTGGTATCAAGTATTAAATAAAAAAAACTAAAAGATGAGGAATGATATTCAATTAGGAAAACTCTTTGCATCTAAATACTTTCCCAGGAATGGTTTATATAACAACAACATCATTGAAATGTTGAATAAGTGTGTCATGGTCACCAGTGGTTTGTATGTTGTATATAATGATGATTCTGGTATAATAATACTGGTAAGACATTCAGTGTAAGAACATATGCATAATGCTGAGTATCCACAGCTTTGTAAAAAAAAACACACCAAAAAACATATTTAGCAGTCTTATAGCATTACTTGATTTCTTATTTCAGGTTATTAATCCAAGTATAAATCAGCCCAAAATGTTTACACTTACTGTTGGTAAGTATATAACTTACATTTAATTAGCCATATATATGATTACAACAGAAACAAGAAACCAAAGTATGTAAATTCAGTGTCTGGCACATGATAAAATTCAAATTAATGACATCATGAGATAAGTGGATTCTTAAGCATGTATGAATGTGATGAGAGTATAATGGCTTAATGATTATTAACTGGTTGGTACTTAAAGGTACTTTCAATACATTATTGGCCATATGTCAAGGAAATGGGTGCTAATTGCCTTTCCCAAGGATGCATCAAGGCAGCCATCCAGGGCTGGCCTGGCTGACATAAAAACCACAAACTCAAATTATGAGTCTAGTGCTCAACAAACTGAGCTACCACACTGCTCTCATGTTAATGAACCAAGCTGCATAAGACATGCTAACTCACTACTGACAACATATTATTGGGGTCCTGGTGACAAATTGGTCGAAGGTGCTCGCCTTTACAGATCACTGACATCTCACTTCTGTCCATGTGGATTTGAGACTCGGGGGCCAGCTTGCTAGCTGCTTCCTGTGGGTCAGTGGTTCTTCCTGGGGTTTTCCTCCACTAGATATACGGGCCCCCATATATAGCCTATCATGTGCTAAAAAATCATTAAACCCACAAGATTATACTATACGGTTGAAGTTTTGGTTTTGTGAGGTATAATGCCAATTTTCTTCACACAACAGGCAATATATGACAACTACTATATTTGGTGGAGGAAGAAACAGGGAAAACCCTAGGAAGAACCAATGACCTATGGAAAGCTACTGGCAAGCTTTCACATACACCCATGCTGGTCTCGCTGAGACTTGAAGCCATACAAGCTGAGGTGAGATCTGAGTGATCTGCAGACAACTCAGCCACCTGGGGCACTGCAAAGTTAAAATAGAGTACTAGAATTGTTTTGCACTGGATCCTACTTATTAGTTGAGCAAAGATATATAATTTATCATTTTTCTTCCTTTTATCCTCCATGAAAAAGTCTTCTTTTATACTCAATGAAAATGAAATTCATGATTACTTTAAGTCAACAATATGAGGAAAATTTTGACTTTGCAAACAAACTGCATATTGGTAAATATTCTGGTCTAATAGTGTCTGTTGCTTTGTTTGTATATGAAGCAAATATCAACACTACATCACATAATACAATAAACGGCAAAGAATCATCTGGATTATCTTCTTGGCTTTAATTACCAAGCAAAAAATAAAAATGTATATTAAAGACACAAATAAATTTTTATTATAAATCTGATTAAGACAGATAATAACCATCAAAAATACAGATTCTTCAAAAAAATTTGATTTGAACATATTTCAAGTGAGAATTTCCTTGTATTTACTTTTATTGCTGGTTCCTGACCAAAATATTATACAGTGTCAAATGGTGGAGTATAGTGCCCATGCTGAAAGAAGCCTCGCTATACCCTATACCACACTAGAATACAATGTCCAAGAACAATAATGGAAATTTCGGTTCAAAATATGATAATCACATGATGTCATATGACATATAACCTTTGTACTTGACAACAGTGCCGAACGAAATAGGAATAATGACAAGTATAAATTTCCAGGATCAAGAAAAAAAATGCATATTGTTCTAAAAAGATCCCTGTTAATTGTTTGCCAATCA